>BSBK01003960.1:0-550000 GCA_027943335.1 Chamaecyparis obtusa | reverse complement strand
TGCTATGTAGGTATCATTTAGTAATATATGAGGTGATTTATTTAAATATCTTCACCTAGCTCCTCCTCACTAAGGCTGAGGCTGGAAGGGAGAAGGAGCTAAGGTGTCACAACACATTTCATTAAACTAAAATAATCATATCCTAAAACTAAGAGGATGAGATGGAAAGGGACAATTATTCACTCAAAGTAGAAATAATGATGGGAGACAAAAACAATTGAATGACTATTAGTTCATCTCTCAGTGGCCTTTTAAAATGGCAGGCAATTATAAATTAACTACATCTTTGTATCCTTAATTTATGACATGCATGACTTATAATTTCTATTTTAAAAGGGTTGTTTGAATAATTTTCTTCTTATCACATGGTCATTACTGATGCAGGAGCATCCTGGGTGTAAGGGAAATCTTGCATCACCCCAAAATATTTGTAGTTTCTTTTCAATAAGGGTTATCTTGTGCAGAGCTTCTACTTTTGGAAATTTACTATTTTTAGTAATTTTTTTGTTTGAGCTTAGAATGGTCTATTTTCTTCCATGGAGGTTCAATTTGGTCATATAATCCTACCAGTAAAGTTTCATTTCCAGTTCAAGTCTAGTTTTGAAGATATTGAAATTTTTTGGTATTGACAGCAGGGTACAAAAACTTTGAACTTAGTTTTAAAGGCTTTAGAGGATATGAATGGGGTCAAAACTTCAGCTAACTTGAGCTTGCACAAGTTAGGTGTTGTAGAGAACTTCACCCCCTTTCTGAAATGGGGTCACAATAGCCAATTGAGTCAATGGGCAATGACTTCTGGTCTCTAGAAATTGCACTACCTGAAATGGAAGAAAATGAATTTACTTCAAAATTTCTTTTGAGTTCCGAAGTTGTTGAGCCAACTCTAATGTAATAAAATGAAAAATAAATTAATTCTAGGGTTGGTCGACCTTAATGGCTAAATTTATGAAACTTTCTTAGGCGGTGGAAAATTGCCTATATAAGGAAGGCCCGTAGTGTTTTCTAGGGCAATTATGGGTAATGATTCAAGGCTTTGTCCTACAAAATATTGTAAGGAAAATGCCCATGTGGGTTTGCATATTGTAATTCTAAAATTTGTAATCTCACACTTGTGAAGATAATAAGAAGCCCATTTTTTGTTCTTGCAAATTGCTGTTGTTTATCTATTTTTGTTCCGTGTTTATGGTATTAAGGGGAGAACCTTTCATTAAGTGGTATCAGAGGAGGAGTTCCTAAGTGTGTAGACAGATCACTGACCATGAGGTAGTTTGCACTAGAACCATGTTTTAGGGTTTCAACAATAAGCACAAAAATGCCTCCACGAAGGGAACATGGCGGAAGAGTTGGTGGTGTGTCACCTGAGGTTAGAGCCCTCCAGAGACAAGTGTGAGCATTGAAATAAGAGATTCATAGAGGAATGAATCTTACAGTCAGAGAAGAAAGTGAGGATGAAGTTGAAGAAGAAGAAAATTTTGATCAGGAAGGAGAAGGCAAAATTCTGAATCAAGAAGAAGAAAGGCTTTTTTAAGGTATTTCCAAGATTGGGAAAAGACTTAAGATTGAGGTTCCTACATTTTCAGGAAATCTTAACCCAGAGGAGTTGATTGACTGGATCAATGAATTAGAAGAATATTTTGAGTATGGATATGTCAAAGATCCTGATAGGGTCAAGTTTGCGAAGGCCAGATGAAGGGTCATGCAAAAATATGGTGGTAAGAGATTCAATTGGAGAAAAATAGAAGAGGAAAGAAGAAAATTACAAGATGGGATTGGATGGTAGATAAATTGAAGTGACAGTTAATTCCTATTGATTATGAGCTTGATCTATTGAATAAAATGCAAGGTTTGAAGCAAGAAGGGAGATATGTTCAGGAGTATACAGAGGAGTTCTATCGAATCCTCATCAGAACAAGTCATGCAGATGCTGACAAGGAGAAAGTTGCCCATTACCTTAATGGGTTGATGCTAAGAATTCAAGAGGAGTTGAATTTGGTCTGAATGAACATTATTGAAGAGGCATACTAATTTTCTTTAAAAGTATTTTCTTTAAAAGTAGAGGAAAAATTGAATAGGAAGTTTGAAAGTAGACAAAGCAGAAGAAGTCATGGTGGAAGGTCCAGTGAGCAGTCTTATGGAGGCTGAAATAAAGATAAAAAAAAGAAGGATGAGGCTAGTAGCAGTCAAAATTAGAGAGGAAACAATTTAAATCATTTCCAAGATCAGAATAATAGAGATGAGAGAGGAAGAGGATGAGGGCAAGGATCAGGAAGAGGAGGCTTCCGTGGAACATGTTTTCACTGTGGAGAAGAAGGTCATAGGGCATATGAATGTCCTCAATGCTAAGGAAGGCCACATAAGAGAATTGAAGGCCAGGCTAGAGTTGCACATGTGGATAAAAATGCCAAATCATCACATTTTGAAGATGCTAAAAAATGAGAAATGCCAATTAATAGAAAAGTCCTGCTAAGTGGTGAGAAAGAACCTGAGCAAAGGAGGATCTTGTTTCGCACTAGGTGAAAGTGTGAGGATAAATGTTGTGATGTGATTATCGATAGCAGAAGCATTGGTAATTTAGTGTCAGAAGAGATGGTCACAAATTTAAAGCTCAAGAGGCAGAAACAAACACATCCATACCAGATCGCTTGTGTGCAAGATGACCACAAGGTCATGGTCAATGAACAGTGCCTAGTGAAGTTCAAAATTGGGGGATACCATGATGAGGTACTATGTGATATCATACCCATGGATATATGTCATATGTTGTTGGGTAGGTTGTGGCAGTTTGACATGCATGTTGTACATGATGGTATCATGGTCCTGCAAATACGTATTCCCTTACAAAGGATGGAGTGTGACATAAGCCAAATGCATTGAAGGACACAAAAGAAAAGGTATGTGGCAATGTAAGAATAATTTTTGTTGATGGAAGAAAATTCCTAAAGGGTATGAGACATGAGCATATGTGTTTTTCTTTAATTCTGAAAGCTGGTAAAGAGGAAGTAGAAGATGTACCTGTAGAAGTTGCACACTTGTTGAATGAGTTTCAGGATATTGTATCTGATAATGTGTCTAATGGATTACCACCAATAAGGAAGATTAGTCATCAGATGGACTTGAGTCCAGGATCCAGTTTTCCAAATAAGGCAACACATAGAATGATACCAACATAAAGTGAAGAGTTGAACATACAAGTACATGAGTTGTTGAAAAAGGGGTTGATTTGAGAGAGTCTAAGTCCATGTGTTGTACCAATAGTATTAGCACTGAAGAAGAATGGAGAATGGAGGATGTGTACAGATTCTAGGGCTATAAACAAGATCACAATCAAGTATAGGTTTCCATTGCCACAGATGGATGATATTATGGACTATTTGAGTGGAGCTATGTATTTCTCAAAGATAGATTTGAAGAGTGGATATAATCAAATTTAGATCAAAGAAGAAGATGAATGAAAGACTTCTTTCAAGACAAAGGAAGGGTTGTATGAGTGTTTAGTAATGCCTTTTAGGCTAACCAATGCACCGAGAAATTTCATGTGGCTTATGCATGAGGTTTTGAAAGAATTTTTGGGTAAGTTTGTCATTGTTTACCTAGATGATATTTTGATCTTTAGTAAGACATTGGAGGAGCATATAATGCATATCCGTAGGGTGTTTGAGAAGTTAAGGAAAGAGAAGTTGCTGATTAATTTAAAGAAGTGAAATTTTGTGAAAGAGTTAGTGTATCTGGGATTTGTAGTTTCAGAAGAAGGTCTAAAAATGGATTGATAGAAAGTGAAGGCTATCCTCGAATGGCCTACTCCAAGGAGTGCTACTGAGGTAAGATATTTTCATGGTTTGGCTAGCTTTTACATAAAATTTATCAAGAGTTTCAGTAGTATTTGTGGACCCTTGACTGAAACAATGAGAGGGGATATGAAAGAGTTTAAGTGGACTACTGAGGCAGATAAGAGTTTTAAACTGTTGAAACAAAAAGTTATAGCATAACCTATTTTAGCACTTCCAAATTTTAATAAGATGTTTCAAGAAGACTGTGATGCTAGTGGTACTGCAATATGAGCTATTTTGAGCCAACAAGGTAAACCTGTTTCTTATTTCATTGAGAAGGTAAATGATGTCAAGAGGAAATATTTTTTTTATGATCAAGAATTTTATGCTATAGTTCAGGCATTGAAAAAGTGGAGACATTATTTTCTTCCTTAGAAGTTTGTTTTGTATATTGATCATCAAGCTTTGCAATATTTAAATAGTCAAGGAAAGTTGAATCAAAGGCATTTGAAATGGGTTGAGTTTTTGAAGAGTTACACATTTTTTTTTGAAACACGGGAGTGAAAATTCTAACAAGGTTGCATATGCGCTTAACATAAGGTAACTTTTGCTGACAGAGATGCAAATTGAGGTGGTTGGGTTCAAGGAACTCAAGAGTTTGTATCCGGAGGATCTTGATTTTGGGGAAGCTTGGAAAGCTTGTATATAACCTGTTACTCTAGACAGAATGAAATGGTTGGATTTCATCAGCTAGGATGGTATGCTATTTAAAGGGAGTCATTTGTGCATTCCATGAAGTTCTATAAGAGAGAATCTCATCAAGGAGAAGAATAAGAGAGGATTGGATGGACATTTTGGTTGTTATAAAACCCTTGGTTTGGTTAGTGAGAACTATTACTGGCCACAGTTGTAGCAAGATGTCAAGAAGTTTGTACAAAGTTGCCAAGTATGCCAAATGGAAAAAGGAGTAAAGAAGAATGGAAGGTTGTATCAGCCATTACTTGTACCAAAGAAGCTTTGGGAGGATATCAATATGGACTTTGTTCTTGGTTTACCAAGGACTCAATGGGGACATGATTCAATTTTTGTGGTAGTTGACGGTTTTTCAAAGATGGCGCATTTCATTCCCTGGAAGAAGATTAATGATGTTGTTCATGTAGCATAATTTTTTTTCAAATAATTGGTGAGACTACAAGGTTTTCCAAATAGAATAGTTTTAGATCGAGACATTAAGTTTGTTGGATATTTCTGGCACACATTGTGGAAGAAGTTAGAGACAAATTTAAAGTTTAGCTCATCACATCATCCACAGACTGATGGACATATAGAGGTGGTGAATAAGAGTTTGGGGAATTTTTTGTGATGTTTGGTTGGAGATAAGCCAACATGATGAGATTTGATTTTACTATAGGTGGAAGTTGCATACAATAATTTTGTCAGTAGGACCACTGGTAAATCACCATCCTAGATTGTATATAGAAATAGTCCCAAAAATGCTTCTGAGTTGAGGAAGATAGACAAATGAGAGATAAGCAGTGTTGAAGCTGAGGATTTTGTATAACATTTGAAAAACATCCATGAGGAGGTGAGGAAGCACATTACCAAGATGAATGCACAGTATAAGGCTAAGGAAGATGAGAAAAGGAGGCATAAGGAATTTTAGGTTGGTGATGAAGTCATGGTTCATTTGTGAAAAGAGTGATTTCTAGTAGGTACATATAACAAGCTGAAAATGAATAAGTTTGGGGCATGTAAGATACTGAAGAAACATGATTCTAAAAATTCTTATGAGGTAGAGTTTCCTATCGAGCTGAATATTTCACTAGTATTTGACATTTCAGATCCGACAGATTATTGTGAAGGGGGTGTTGAAGATGAGGTCACATAAGCACAATGAAGTATTCCAGCAACTACTTTAGCTACCAAGGATATTGAGGATATACTAGATAGTCGTGTTGGTAGAAGCACAAGGAACATGACATATGAAGAATATCTGGTCAAATGGAAAGGATGACCTATAGAATATTCATCATGGCTGATAAGGGAGGAGGTTAACTGTCTTGGTTTTCCTTTGTACACCTGAGACGTGATAGGGTCACTTCTCAAATTACCTCGGGTGTCTGATGCTGGAACATCCTAGGTGTAAGGGAAATCTTGCATCACCCAAAAATATATTTGTGGTTTCTTTCCAATAAGGGCTATCTTGTGTAGAGCTTCTATTTTTGGAAATTTACTATTTATAGTAATTTTTTCATTTGAGCTCAGAATGGTTTATTTTCTTCCCTGGAGGTTCACTTTGGTCATATCAACCTGCCACTAAAGTTTCATTGCGATATCAAGTCTAGTTTTGAAGATATTGAAATTTTTTGGTATTGGCAGCAGGGTACAGAAACTTTGAACTAAGTTTTGAAGGCTTTAGAGGCTCCAAATGGGGTCAAAACTTTAGCTAACTCAAGCTTGCATGAATCAAGTGATATAGAGCCTTTGTTCCCTTTCCGAAATGGAGTCATAATAGCCAATCGGGTCAACGATCGATGACTTATGGTCTCCAGAAGTTGCACTACCTGAAATGGAAGAAAATGAATTTACTTCAAAATTTCTTTTTATTTCTGAAGTTGTTGAGCTGACTGTAATGTAATAAAATAAAAAATAAAATAATTCTAGGGTTGATCGACCTTAATGGCTAAATTTTTGGAACCTTCTTAGGCGGTGGAAAATTGCCTATATAAAGAAGGCCCGTAGTGTTTTCTAGGGCAGTTCTAGGTAATGATTCGAGGCTTTGTCCTATAGAATATTGTAAGGAAAATGTCCATTTGGCTTTGCATATTGTAATCCTGAAATTTTTAATTCAACACTTGTGGAGATAATAAGAAGCCCATTTTCTATTCTTGAAAATTGTTGTTGTTTCTTTATTTTTTTTCTATGTTTGTGTTATTAAAGGGAGCACCCTTCATCAATTACTTTTTGGGAATACCCTATTTTGAAGAACCTTCTAAAATCAAATTTTTCTTGTTTAGCAGCGGACTGTAGAAAACCATCAACTGTCCTTCTATAGTATTAAATCTTTTCTTTAATCTCGAATCTGAACATTCATGTTTAAATTGAGCTCTCAGTTGTCAGGAACCATTCTAGTAGCAATCACAAACAAGATAGATTTTTAGCACAATTTCTTTTTCCTAGTAATATAAATGGCTTAGGAATCCAATCTTCATTTTCTGAAAACTACGTTGTTCCTACCCTTTGTGGATTTATCTTGTTGCGATCATTAGAAGTCAACAATTTTTGTTAGAATCCTAAAAATTCTTTGTTGTTGGTGCTGAGAAAAATTATATTTGTTGTGGAGAGACACAAGATCCCAATTTGAAACTCAAGCCAATTCTTTACCTTCAGTGCATTGAAGAACCATAGACAACAAAGTTTATATTTAATTTCTTAAGTTTATTGCCAAATTCAATTCGTATTGTGATAAGAATAATTATAAGAGTTTTTTCATAATTTCTAAATCCTTTCAACTGTAAAGGTGTGTTTCCAGCTATGTCGTTCCTTCTTGGAATCAACACTTTAATCAGTTAAATAATTTATGAATCATTGTACATATATACTTGGTTAAGGAAGTTTTGTTGACTTTTTTTGCCAAGCGATCAATTATGTAATCCCAACAATCAAGGTTGTCGGTTATTTCTCTTAAGTCAATAGTAGGAATTTGGGAAAAAATTGTTAATTCAATCACATTCTTGGAAATTAAATGCCAAAAGCCGATTTTAGCTCAGAATTTAGGCATGACCCTAGCAAATAAAGTGTTTCATTTCTTTAAAATTATTATTTGAGTTTTATCTCTGTTATGAAATTATATCACATGGTTAGGATATTTGAATTCCTTGGAATAATTTTCATTTAGTCAAGGGTTTACCTGAAACCTTGAAATGTAGCATATTTTCCTCATTTCAATGAACCATTAGTTTATACCTTTCCTTTTAAGTTATTCGGTCAAGGCACAATGAAATAATATTGTAAAATGTAATATTTTATTGTGGGTTGAAATGAAATTGACACCACAACGATTTTGACTTAGCCAATGGCTTAGGCCTTGTAAGATAATAAAATTTGGAACGATATTTGGTTGACCCAAACTTTGAGATTATATTTATCATTTTCGCTCTCTGAAAAGTTTGGTCCTATGATAACTGTGAATGTAGTAGATTTAATGAGAATCACATATATTTTTATGTAAACATGAATTATTAGTGCCTTGTAGCTTTAAGAGAGAGTTATCTATTGAGTCAACATGTAGATTAACTGAATTAACATACTGATTGAATGTTGTCAGATTGAAACTTTAAATTGTATAATGGCCATAAAATTTCATTTTGGCAAGTATTTTTTTAAGACTGAATCAAAATAGGAAATTATTTAAAATAACTGAATTCTTATTTATCTTTTTATGGAATTTAGTCATATGTCATGTATTTGGATAGTGTCCATTAAGGACATCCTATGATCCTTTTATTTTCTATGGTGTTTTTATTGTGATCTTGCAAACCAAGGCCGTATAAGACCTATTGGTATGTATTTGTGAGCCAATCAAGCATGTCATGTTCATATGGAAATGATATTTTCTTCTTGAAGTGGGAATAGTCCCTGGGGTCATTGGGTCATCAATTTTCCATGTTGCAATGGCTTTTGAGTTTCTTCTTTTAGTTTGGCATTCTATTGATAAGATTTGAGCATGAGGTCTCAACAAGTATGCATATAGAAAGAGACAATCATCTCCTCTTGGATTACCTATGCTTCTGCCTAGTTCTTATTTTACATATGTCATATATGATTAGTCCCATTGTACTTATAATACCTATCTATAATGTTTGGATGGCTCTTTTAGATATTATCTTAGTCATAATTAGAGTGGCAATGATGTTCATTGAATTTGTTATGATAAATCTATGAATAGGATCTTAGAAAAATAATTTAGTTAAATTAATGAAAGGAATGTGTTCATCTAAACCTCTATGCAAATAATCTTGGGGTTTGCCAATAACAGAGTCCTTGAGTTGTGCATGGCATTATTTGCATGTTTATAAGAGTAGGGAAAAAGAGGTCATGTTACATTATAAATTAAGATGTGTTATGTTGAGAGTAATGATCTTATTAAAGAGATGTTTGACCCTTTTAAATCTTATCATATTATTGTAAATAGATATAGATTATTATTTCATGAGGCACATAGCATGTAATATGAAATACCAATATATTTTCTATGCTTGAAATGGAATCACAATTAGAAGTATGAAATGATAATGAAATAAAAATATGTTGCTCCTATTTTTAAGATTTATGCATTGGTGTGCCCATGATTTGTTATACTAGAATTTGGAAATATCTTGGCACACAAATTACATACTTCATTTCATTTTTTGTTGTTTAGACTCCTTTGAGCTGGGTTGGGTATCTTTCATGTCAAGAAAGATTGCGAGGAAGCATAACTACTTCGTGGTAGGGTGAAAACACACTCCCAAAATATTCTTGCCCCTAATGTTTATGTTGTATGCACCCAAAAATGGTCGCCTAGACTTTGGGCCCCATTTATTTGATTTATTTATCTCTGAATCAGTTTTATCAATAATCAATATTTTTTAAATTATATCAATTTCTTTGATCAAATCCTATTTCATCATTTTCAATTTTTCCATGGGCTAACTATTTTATCCTAAAGTTTTTATTTAATTAAAAGGAATATTTCCTCCCCTTTTAATAAATAAAAAGCCCCCTTTTCTTCTTATCCTAAGTTGCACAAATAAAGCACTATTCTTATTTTATAAAAAGAGAAAAAATACTTTTTGTCTCATATGGACACAAAAGTCAACTCCTATTTTCTCATTGGAGGATATTTGTGCACAAGGATCAAGCTTCCATTTTTCTCCACCGTTGATTAAGTCTTTTGCCTCTTAATCTCAATGGTCCATTCCTTTTCATTTCTTATAAAAGGAGAGCTCTCCTCCTCATTTATATCCATCTCTTTCATGCTAATGTTATGCTGCAGGTTTTCTAGGTTATTTGGAGCTTATTGAAAACATTCTACATCAAGCTTTGAAGACTTGTTTTTCATTTTTACATCTCATTTAGTTGCATATTTCCTTTGTTTAGTTGCATAATCATGGCATATTAGCTTAGTTTCCTTTTATGCAATAGATTAGCTTCACATAGCTTGATTAGGGGATTTGTAATCCATTGCTATTTCCTTTCATAGTTGCATTGTACCTCCATTTTGGTAGATTAATCTTGCATATTCATATTAGTTTGCATTGCATTTGCATACTTTGATTCAATTTGGAGATATTGGCATTGTTGCCCTTGTCTTTGATTTGAACCTCTCATTGTGTGGTTGACTAGCAAGGTCACTAGTTTGTAACTCTAGCTGAGAGCAAATTTATCAAAGTCCCTTGCAACTCTATGCATAGAGAGCTATGGGTCACTTTGTGAGGCCTCACCTTTGAGCAACCTTGCATGTAATGATTCATAGAAGTGTGGTTACTTTTCCACCATACATATGTAAATGTGTATGGAGCTTCTTTCAGGAAGGTTTACATGTTTAGAAAATTATGATTTCTTTGTATCAACCATTGGTCTATTATATTAATATTTGAAAACTTATGTTAGTCTCTCAAGTTCTAGTATTGTTGCACTTCGATGAATTGGTCAAAGCCTCTTATTGAATATTGTTGTATTGGACAAGATGGTCGAAATTATTAAATTATATATTTGATGTAATATCTTATGTTGAGATACTATTAGTGCTTTCAAGAGTGTGGTTAACACTCTTCCTTTTTGTAAACTTGTTTTTTTTGTTCGAAAAGTTTGTCGATCCATGCACCTTCTCATATTATGTTTTTTTTTCGAATTAATTTTGTCTTTTCGATATGTGTAATCAACATTTGACTATTTGGACCAACTTATATGTCTGGTGCATATTGGCGATGTGGTATATGTGTCAAAAGTTTGGTCCTTACATACATATGGTATCAGAAAACTAGGTTCCACGCTAGGGCCTTGAGTTCTCTATTTTTAGTTGCGACCCTTAGTCACAAAAACTATGAGTCGACTAATTGTTAGTCTATGAATGTAAGTGTAGACCATGGGTTGATTAGTGTGTATCCCAGTTACAAGTATAGTTACTCCAAATTGGAAAGGAAATAATGTTCCTTGTTTTGTGTTATAGAAGTGGGAAATAGACACTTACATTACAATAACTCTTATGTGTGTGAAATTTCTTGAATATTTGTGTTTCCTTTTAAAACTATGAAAGATTGAAACATTTTTGTGAGCTTGACAAATTGTCTACCTCTGTTAGGTGTGATTATTTTTTATCTTGTAGATTGGGTAATGATAAACTCTGTGTGAAACTATGATGTACACTATGTAGAAGATGCACTTAAAATTTAATGTTTATTTCTCTACATGTGTTTAGCAAAGAAAATAGATAAAATTCTATGAGTTATTGTGTACTTAAATGATGATGGATTTGCATTAAAGGTATGAGTGCTTGCCAAAATCTAGGACTTGGATTGTGATAAACAGTGGAAATAAGTATTATTGTAATGTATTTTTGCATGTGTTATGAAAGGATTTTAATATTAAACCCTTGTGGAATTTGTGGGAAATTAAAAGAATTCAACATGTTATCTATGTTGTATTAAACAATTGAACATGTTACTACATGCTGACGTAATCTTTGAGATATATGTTCTAAAAGTATGGTCATGTTCTTTAGCGCACCTTAGACGCAAGGTGTCGTGTAGCTTCTACTCCCTCTGGCGACTAGTGTTAGCTACTTGAATATGTGTTTGGTTTTCAATTGATAATGTTAATTCAAAATTTGATGATCTTTGAAAGTGGTGAAGGACTAGCTTGAAATTTTAAGTTCTCTTGTGACCATCTGGCCACCAATTTTGAGTTTTTCAATGAATTGAGATATTTTTTCACACCTACGTCTATTGATTTTTCTTATGACTTTTGAGGTTTTGAATTGAATTTTGCGAACTTTGAATACTTTGATTTATTATGATTGGTGGTGGCTAGAATATGTGTCTATGTTTCCAAGTCATGTGATGTGAAGTTATGTCATCTATCATGTTTTGTGTACAACATTGATAGAATGTAAAAGGGAGTAGATTGCGAAGAACATACCATTCTTAATCTTGCATTCATATGTTACTTGAAATATGTTTCAACTATTATGAAATGATCAAATTTAATTGACATGCACATGGTTTTGTATATTAGAAATGCATTGTATGAAATAAATAACATTGATTGATATTCTTTGATGCTTTTTGATGCTATGAGGAGCATTGCATGTATATCCATGGATTTTGTTTTGACTCTAATAAGATATTACTAGCACATGGGTGATTTATACATGAGACATTGCATGAAATTAATATGAGGTGATTGAAATATAATTATAATTTATGATGTACTATTGGTATTCTTCAAGAATGATCAACATTGTATTTTTACATGACTACTTATGATGTATTATGTTTGCTCATGATGAAAGGCATAATTCATTAGACTAGTTGATTTATTGTGTGCCTTTTATACTTTTGTTAATGTAATATTAAATTGAAAAAAAAATGATATACTAGTGTTTGTATAATTTATGTACTACATATGTGTTTTGGAAATCTTACCTTTTGGTGAGGGTGCTAATGTGGAAGAAGTAAACAAGGAAGGGTAGAAAGAGATGTTTATCTACTTGCCAGTTTTTATTTCTGGCAATAAAAAGATGTTTTGGCCAAAGATTGTTCGCATATGTTTTTGAAAATATGCTTCCCATGTTCCATCTCCCTGCCAAATTCATGAACAATAGAAAGTTGCATGGTGGCACCAGGGAACCCCTTGCCTTTTATTTTTTTTTGGCATTGGAGGGATGGGGATTTTGAAGGGTGATAGAATCCCAAGGAAGTGTAAGGCTTTGTGGATTGATCGTACAAGTGTCCAAGCCACAAGGGTAATGATTTGTGGATAGAACGTACAAGCATTCAGGCCACACTTCCGTCTCAAGATGGCCTTATGCTAGGAGATAGGGACTTATAGAAGGATAGATGTCCGATTGCACTTTAATATCTTGTTTCAAAATTGACCTTTATATCTATATTATTGGATGTATTGTTACAGATGTATAACATACATGATGTATTAATTTTATATGGTGATGAATTACCATGATGTATTGGGATACTTATGCTTAGATTAACACACTTGCACTACATTGATGAAAATGTGAGTTCTTATTCATATTAAGATGTAAGACTTTGTGGTTGGGAAGAAAAGTGCCTCAACCATGTTTTTATGGCTTTTATATTTACCTACCATTGATGAATACATGACGGAAAGGTCATAGATGTGAATTAATCAATCACATCTCATGCTTTTCTTGGATTAAGCACAATTACATGGATAAAATTAGGAATGCTTATTTATGTTAAGATTTAACATTTTCTTGACTCGCATGTCTTAGAGATGAAAACATCTTTGTTATGTTGAAATTAGTTAAAATTTTCTTTTGAAATATTGTTATGACAATATGGGCTTGAGGGTCTAGGTCACATAAATGGAAAAATGGATCCTCTAACCTTTATAGGTGAATTATGAGTATGGATGGATGATTTTCGTAGTTAGTGAGTACCACATGTTAGATGGTATGTATGGATGATTTACTTATTTATGACCAAGTTGTGAACTAGAGCTTATTTTAATTGAAAAATTGCATTTTTCAAATGATTATCTTTACTCTTGAATATTGGACATTGAAAAATTTCTTCCATAAGTATTGATATGAAAATTGAATCAAAAATATTATGAGTATCTACATATGAGTGTGATAGAAATATGATGTATCCAAAAATGTGATCAATTCAATGTGATGCCACAGTATGGTACATGAAGCACAAGTATGTGTATAGTTTGTTGCTACTTAAGGGTATTATGTAAGTTATTTATGAAAGCATTGGGATAAGGGAATGCTAGATTTTTATTTTGATTATGATAACAACATGAGCTAATGCATCCGTGTTGTTCTTGTGTATAGAACAGATCAAATGATACATCATAAAAGAGGCGGAATATTGTCTGAGAGAGGTAATCTAACTTTATAAAATTGTAATGGGGTAATGGAATTCACACACTCACATAGAAAATGTTCTTGAAATGATTATGATACAAGGGTGTTTGTGTTCCTTTAATTGTGCTTTCTTAAAATGTACTTAATTTTTTTTGTGTGTTGAATTTTACTAGAATGCATTACAAATGAAATTTGACTTCCTAAAGAAAATAAGATTGAATCTTGTTGATTTTATGATAAAATATAAATGTGGGTACATGTATTATCTTCAACATTTGGGTAATGGAAGATTTTAAATCATTTCTAGTGTGAAATTCATGATTTTTCTCTAGATAAGATTGTAAATTTTATATGAATGCATTTAGACGATGGATTTTTAAGGGGGAAGGGATGTCACAACCCATTTCATTAAACTAAAATAATCATGTCCTAAAACTAAGCGAATGAGATGGAAAGGGACAATTATTCACTCAAAGTAGAAATAATGATGGGATACAAAAACAATTGAATGACTATTAGTTCATCTCTCGGTGGCCTTTTAAAATGGAAGACAAACATAAATTAACTACATATTTGCATCCTTAATTTATGGCATGCAAGACTCATTGACAGGTAGGTGAGCTTGGAAAACAAAAATATAAAATGCAAGTGGAGAATTAAGTGAGGAGAGGGAGAGCAGAGCAAGGGAAAAAAATTGATACAGAAATCTTGGGGAGTGAAAGAAACTTGGAGATAATATTGTAAACCTTCCAAGTTCCATTTAAAACTTGTAATTTTTATTTTAAAAGGGTTGTTTGAATAATTATCTTCTTATTACATGGTCATTACTTTTTGGGAATACCCTATTTTGAAGCATCTTCTTTTATCTAAGTTTTCTTGTTTAGCATCAGACTGTAGAAAACCATCATCCGTCCTTCTATAATATTAAATCTTTTCTTTGATCTCGAATCTAAACATTCCTATTTAAATTGAGCTCTCAGTTTTCAGGAACCATTCTAGTAGCCACCACAAACAAGATAGATTTTTAGCACAATTTATTTTTCCTAGTAATATAAATGGCTTAGGAATCCAATCTTCATTTTATGAAAATTGTGTGTTGTTCCTACCCTTTGTGGATTTATCTAGTTGCAATAATTACAAGTTAGCAATTTTTGTTAGAATCCTTAAAATTCTTTACCGTTGGTGCTAAGAAAAAATATATTTGTTGTGGAGAGACAAGATTCCCCATTTGAAACTCAAGCCAATTCTTTACCTTCAGTACATTGAAGAACCACAGAGCACAAAGTAATTATTTAATTTCATAATTTTATTTCCAAATTCAATTCGTACTGTGATAAGAATAATTATAACAATTTTTGCATAATTTCTAAATCCTTTCAACCATAAAGGTGTCTTTCTAGAAGTATGTGTCACTCCTTGGAATCAACACTTTAATTGGTTAAATAATTTATGAATTGTTATACATATATACTTGGTTAAGGCATTTTTGTTGACTTTTTCTACTAGGTGATCAGTTATGTAATCCCAACAATCAAGGTTGTGAGTTATTTCTCTTAAGTCAATACTTGGAATTTGGGAAGAATTTGTTAATTCAATTTACATTCTTGAAAACTAAATGCAAAAACCTACTTTAAGCTCAAAATTTTGGCATGACCCTAGAAAATAATGTTTCTTATTTATTTAAAACTATTATCTGTGTTTTATCTCTATTAAGAAATTATATCACATGGTTAGGAAATTTGAATTCCTTGGAATAATTTCCATTTAGTCAAGGGTTTACCTGAAACCTTAAAACGTAGCATATCTTCCTCATTTTCAATGAACCATTAGTTTATACCTTTCCTTTTAAGCTATACGGTCAAGGGACAATGAAATAATGTTGTAGACTATAATGTTTTAATGTGGCTTGAAATGAAATTTACACCACAATCAATTTCGACTTAGCCAATGGCTTAGGCCTTCTAAGATAATAAAATATGGAACAATATTCGGCTGACCAAAACTTTGAGATTATATTTATCATATTCACTCCCTGAAAAGTTTGGTCTTGCGATAATTGTGAATGTGATAAATTTAGTGAGAATCGCATATGTTTTTTTTATATCTAAACCTGAATTATCAGTGTCTCGTAGCTTTAAGAGAGAGTCGTCTATTGATTCAACCTATAGATTAATTGAATGTTGTCAAATTCAAACTTTAAATTGCATAATGACCATAAAATTTCATTTTGGCGACTATTTTTTTTAAGACTGAAGAAAAATAGGAAATTGTTTGAAATAGCTAAATTCTTATTTATATTTTTATGAAATGTAGTCAAATGTCGTATTTTAATATTGTCCATTAAGGACATCCTTTGATTCTTTTATTTTCTATGGATTTTTTATTTTGATCTTTCAAACCAAGGTCACATATGTTAGCAAAAGACCTATTGGTATGCATTTGTGATCCAACCAAGCATGTGACATTCATATGGAAAGGATAGTTTCCTCTTGAAGTAGGAATAGTCCCTGGCGTCATTGGGTCATCTATTTTTCTTGTTGCAGTGTCTTTTGAGTTTCTTCTTTTAGTTTGACAATCTATTGATAAGATTTGAGCTTGAGGTCTCAACAAGTATGCATATAGAAAGACACAATCATCTCCTCTTGGATTACCTATGCTCATGTCTAGTTCTTATTTTACATATTTTATATATGATTAGCCTCATTGTAATTATAATACTTATCTATAATGTTTAGATGATTCTTTTAGTGCCCATGATTTATTATACTAGAATCTGAAAATATCTTGGCACACAAATTCCATTACTTCATGTCAGTTTTGCTTGTTTAGACTACTTCGAGCTGGGTTGGGTATTTTTTATGTCAAGAAAGATTCTAAGGAAGCATAACCGCTTCATGGTAGGGTGGAAACACACTCCCACAATATTCTTGTCCCTAATGTTTGTGTAAAGAAGGTGTCTAGAGCTTCTGTTAGGAAGGTTTTCATGTTTAGAAAGTTCTGATTTTTGTGTATCGACCATTGGTCTATTGTATTGATATTTGCAAACTTATGTTAATCTCTCAAGTTCTAGTATTGTTACACTTCGACGGATTGATCAAAGCCTCTTATTGAATGTTGTATTGGAAAAGCTGGTCAAAACTATTAAATTGCTTATTTGATGTGATATCTTATGTTGAAATACTGTTAGTGCTTTCGACAGTGTGGTTGGAACTCTTCTTTGTTGTAGACATATGTTTTTTGTTCGAAAAGTTTGTCGACCCATGTACCTTTTCATATTATGTTTTTTGAAAATTAATTTTGTCTTGTCGATATGTGTAATTGACATTTGACTATTTGGACCGACTTCTATATTTGATGTATATTGTTGATGTGACATATATGTCAAAAGTTTAGTCCTTATATAAGGTCACTATACCAGTTGTTTGTGTCTCTATATAATTATCTAGGCATATTGATTCTTCCAAAGCACTATCAAAACACATCTATTTTGACCTTTTGATTTTATTCAACTAAAATTAATGATAATTAGCCAAAAGTTATCAAGGCACAAGAATCTGGTTTATCCTTGGAAACAAACACCTGCAGTTAATTCAATGAATCATTTTCAGCTTGCCCAAATAACCATTCATCCAATCTTTGTTTTCGTTGTTGCATACCTTGTGTGCAGCTTTACTCTAGCATCAACTTATTCTTCAACCCCTCTTACTTTCTCGAACACTACTAGTGTGTGCGAGCCCTTTATTGCTTACAAGTTATCGTCCACTCGTACGCTGTGAAAAGTTCAGTCCCTATTTTATGTTACATTTGCAAAACTTAGAATTGATCAAATCTTTTGCTAGAGAACATTATACATATATGAACAAAAGTTGATTAACCATGTTGGCTGCTATAGGGTTTTAGGCAATTCTTAGTCCTCTTTTGTCTACATCAAGTGTCATCATCACTATTTCATCTTATTGTCGTACCATGGTCATATCTAACACTAGAGGCTCATCGTGTCTATTGATCATCTTTATTCTTAGTGGATTATCATTCCAAGAAGTAAAGTTGCTTTACAATTTTTATTGTTTGATTGAATTTCAAAAATTTATGAAATTCAATAATAATTTGGACAATGACTTTATAGCAGCCTAATTATATATATATATATACATATATCTATATATATATATATATATATATATATATAAATTCAAATTATTATTAAAAAGATGTAACCAACATATTTGGACAATGACTTTTATAGCAGCCTAATTATCACCAATATATCAATACCTAGAAATTAAAAGAAAAAATATATATAATATGAGTCCTACCAATGATATTGAATTATAGCCATGTCTTATACACATAAATTATTATTAAATTAATAAAAAATAAGAATCTTTGATTTATTTATTTTTTTGGATAAAATAATTTATGAATGAAGAATGGAAAATTGGGTTCAATAATTTTTAAATTTTATTGTGTTTCATTTTAAAATAATTATTTACTATACTATAGTTTTAAAAAATCCTTGGTCATAGATAATTTAAATAATAATTAAAAAATTTGTATTTGAAATTGAAGAACAAATTTACAAATTTCCTTTCTATTTTAAAAGAACAAAATCAGATTTTGATATGGAAACTTGTTAATTCCTAAAGATATTAAAGGATATATTATAGGAACAACTCATCTATTTATATTAAACAGTGTTATATTATGTTTTCAAATTAATTCCAAGATCAATTATTAAGATGTCCTTGTATATTATTACACAATCACTTATTAATGTAACATATTAAAGATGTCGTTGTATATTATAAACCAATTTCACTAAAAGTGAATCTCCAGTGAATTTGTAAATTTATTGTCTCCCAAATATGGATTTGTGTCTATTGGCATACATTAAAGATGTCATTGCATATTATAAACCAATTTCACTAAACACGAATGTCCAACCCCCTCATGACATGTGTGAAATTTTCATCTTCGGGTAGAAAATTAAAAAGCATTGTCAAGGGTGAATATGATTATTAAATAGGCACTTTTTAACCTCAAAATACTTGAATTGAATTTATTAATTATTTAATTATCATCAAAGAACATCTTCAATCAAACCTGTAAACCTTAGGGTGAATATGATTATTAAATAAGTGTCTCAAGAAGATTTAGTAAGGGATATGGCATACGAAGATTTACATAAATTTTCAAAGATTTATAAAAGAATAAATTTTATGTTATTGGTCAAACACAAAAGTAATAAATAGAGATATTTTTACTTAAAGATTAATGACTTCCACTAATCAATAATAAAATGTGGCCATTCTTTAATGTAAATTGAAATTTTTAGTTTTGGTAGTTTGGACAATTGTCCCTCCACTCCAAAGAATTAGCAAATAATTATTTTGTTGTTATGAGTCCAAACAATTATTTAATTAATTATTTGACACCTTTAAAGACACCTTGAAACCAATTTGTTATGGTTTGTTGGAGTCTAATTAATCTCAACCATTGATTGAGATTAAATCTCGACCGTTCATTTCCAATGAGAGTAGTATAAAAGGGGTCATTGGGCATTTGGAGAAGACACACTTGAGAAGCATTTGCACTGATAGAAAATGAATTTGGAGTGTAAGAAAATAGTTTTGTAGTGATAGCAAGGGGATGGTGATAGCGTTGGAGACAATAGTAGTGGAATCTCAACAAGCGAAATTGGGAGAAGAATTTTCAGAGGACAATATTGTCAGAGCTCTGCCAGTAAGAGGCAATGATACTGGAGCATCCTGGGTGTAAGAGCAATCTTGCATCACCCAAAAATATTTTTGTTTGCTTTTCAATAAGGGCTATCTTGTGCAAAGCTGCTATTTATGGAAACTTACTATTTTTAGTAAGTTGGTCATATGATCTCATAATTTTTTGATTTCATAGTTGGAGGTTCATCCTAGTCATTTCAGCCTACCATTTGAGTTTCATTGCCACATCATTAGTACTGGTGAAGTTATTGAGGTTTTTGGGTACGAAATCTTTTAGGTCAATTTTGAAGGCCTTAGAGGCTCCGGATCGTGATTGACCCCCGACTGACTGGTGCTAGCACATGTTAGGCATTGTAGATCTCATCATGGCATTTTCGAAAAGTGGTTACAATAGAAAAATAGAGCTACGGTTAAAAAGTTATGGCCTCCGGAAGTTGGGCTACCTAAAAGCATATTTTGTATTTTTTTTGAGCTGACCCTATTGTAAAAATTATGAAAATAAAATAATTCTATGTATAGTCGGCCTTAAGGGCTAAATTTCTAGAACCTTCTTGGGCGGTGGAAATTGCCTATATAAAGAAGGCCCATAGAGTTGTCTAGGGAGTTCTGGGTAGTAGATTTGGGTATTGATTTGAGGCTTTGTCCTACATAATATTGTAAGGGAATGCCCATGTGGCTTTGCACATTGTAATTTTGAAAGTTTGTAATTCCACATTTGTGGAGATAGTAAGAAGCCAATTTTCTGTTCTTGCATATTGTTGTTGTTTCTCTGTTTCTGTTAAGTGTTTGTGGTATTAAGGGGAGCACCCTTCATCAGGAAAGCATTAATTTATGTATCTCTTAATTTGCTGAAGTTCAATATAAATTCCTCATCTGTAGTACTGGTTTCCCTTCGGGTGTTTTCTAGGGACAATTTCTCCAAAATATTGTGTCCCTTGTGTTGGATATTTTTCATATGTAATTTTATTTGTTAAGTTGCAGTTGTGTTATTTTTACAATATATGTTATGAATCAATTTTCGGTAGTCAAATAATCTATATAAGCTAGGAGATTAATAATTAGTGGCTACAATAGAATTTTTGCATGGTATCAGAGCCAAGTTGAGGGTATAAAAGGTTTAATATAGGCAAAGAAAAAAAATTGAGGGTTCATAAAACCCAGTTCGACCTCTTCAGAATTATTATTTATTTTATCCCTTGAGATGGCCTTAGTAGGTTTGAGAGATCAAGACGGATTGGATGGAACCTCAAATTTTGGTGTCTAGAAAGCCATAAGTTCTTTATTTTTGGAAGAGAATGGTATCAAGGAATATGTGACTAGTGTTGTAGCTGTACCTAGAGTGGAACAAGAAAACGTTGCCTTAGCGGAAAAAGGGAAAGCGGAGAAGGGGTCTAACAAAGAATCAAATCCACAAAGTAAGAAAAAAGACTTATCTAAAGATCAAATGCTATGGTTGTCACAAGTTTGGCCATTATGTCAATGATTTCCCACAAAGGAAGAAGACTAAAAAAAAGGCAAGAAGCAGGTGACAACTTCAACAAGTGTAGATGACCTGTCTAGTAGAATGAATGATGATTTTGTACTTATATCTTGTATGGTTAGCTCAACCTCAAAGAGTGTCTAGTATATAGATAGTGGGACATCATTTCATAGGACGAGAGTTAGAAATTAATTCTCTAGTTATAAGGAGGATAACACCACAATCCAAATTTCTATGGGGAACATGTCCAAAGTAAATTCAATTGGTAAAGGGACTGTTCAATTTCAGAGGGAGAATGACAAGATGATTCCCCTTCATGATGTGTTGCATGTGCAAAGCTTTCCCGTATGAATCTAATTTCTATATATGTCCTTCAGGATAAAGGCTACAATGTACTCTTTAGAGGGGTGCATGTGTTGATCAAGCACAAAGATTGGAAATCACCCATAGCTATTGGAGCTAGGAGTGGTCGACTTTATAGGTTACAGTTTGATACTCCTAAGGCACTCATGAGAAGAAGTAACCCTAGAGATCGAGGATAGATATGGCATAGAAGGATCGGCCATATACATAATGGAGCAAGTAAATTTCTTTGTAAGATAGTGATAGGTGTTCCACAGGTGAGGAAAGAGCATGATGATGTATCTAAGGAGTGTGTGTTTGGAAATTTTTTGAAAGAAAAATTTTGAAGGAGTGACACCAGATCCAAGGGTGTTCTTGATCTAGTATATTCAGATATATGTGGACCAATGTCGATGAAGTATCTCAAAGGATACGAGTATTTTATTACTTTTATTGATGATTTCTCCAAGAAGACCTAGATATACTTCTTGAAGACCAAGGATGAGGTTTTTAGTCTCTTCCAAGAGTTCAAAGCACTTGTGGAGAATTTGATAGGAAGGAAGATAAAGGTTTTCGATCAGATAATGGAGATGAGTACAAAGGGAAAAAGTTCTAGGAGTTGTATACCAGGGAAGGAATCAAGAGAGAATTGACTGTTCATTACAACTTGTAATAGAATGGGGTTTCTGAAAGGAAGAATCATTCTATATTGGAGGTAGAAAGGGATATGCTACATGATGAGAACATGTCTCATTAATTATGGAAAAATACATGTAGTATGACAATATACATATAGAATAGGGTTCCACATAAGGTACTAGGAAAGATGACACTAGAGGAAGCTTTTACAAGGAAGAATCTAAATGTTAGTCACTTTAGGATATTTGGAATTTTGGCATGTTGTCACATTCCAATAAATACACATACCAAGTTAGGTCAGACTACAGAGAGAGGATACTTTGTGGGGTACAGTGAGATGTCAAAGGCATATCATATACTTATTCCAGAGACCAGGAGGATTATAGTCAAACATGATGTCAAGTTCATGGAGGACAAGGCATTTATAAGGTCCATAGATTTTCTAGATGATGATTAGAGTGAGCATCTAATAGAAGCTCCAAGGACCGCTCAACATAATCAAGGGCATCAAAGCTCGAGTACAGTTATTAGTACATGAACAATCTCATGTGTTGAGAGTTCATAGAATATGGAGCAACATGTGCAACAAGTCCAAGAGATGCATCAAGAAGACATGGATGTTGATGTTTCATCCTCTACAATTGGCAACAAAAACCATGAGGTTGAAAAAACACATAGGGATGCTCAGAAGTTTGTGGGAGCTCCTAGGACAAGTAATAGATAGAGGAGACAACCGCCCAAGTTCAATGACTATGTGAAATTAATCAGTCAGTTGGTAGATAGTGAGCCTTCCAACTATCAGGAGGTTGTACAACATCAGGTGTGGAAAGATGTGATGGTTGAGGAATATACCTCAACAATGTAGAACAATGTGGGGGAGGTTGTGTCTAGACCAACAAATAGGGTGGTGGTTAGATCATGCTTGATCTATAAGATTAAGTACAATGTAGATGGTAGCATTGAGAAATACAAGGAAAGTTTATGGCAAAGGGGTTCTCTCAAAAGGAGGGAATAGACTACGAGAATAAATTTTCTCCAGTGGTCGGGTATACTTCTATACGAGTTGTGATCTCATTTATAATATAGATGGGATGGAAGATCCATCAAATGGATGCCAAGACAACATTCCTTAATGGAAATTTGAAAGAGGGGGTATACATAGAACAACTAGAAGGCTTTGTAGCACACAACAACAAGACCCATATGTGTAGATTGAAGAGAGTCTTGTATGGACTAAAGAAGGCTCTTAGAGTGTGGTATGAGCATATTGATACATACATGGAATTGTCTTCGTGAAGAGTGAGGCATATGATAACCTCTACTACTTGGTGGTTGGAGGTGAGGTTCTCATTCTTGTTCTATATGTGGATGACTTATTTTTAATAGGTTAACGAGGGCTCATAGAAGAGTGCAAGAGAGACCTTACAAAAAAGTTTGAGATGAAGGATTTGGGACTTAGGCACTACTTTCTAGGCACGGAGGTGTGGCAGATAGATGGAGATATTTTCCTTATATAAGGGAAATATTACATTGAAATCTTGAAGAGGTTCAGGATGGAGGATTTTAAAATCATGTTTAGACCTATGGAAATGAATTGGAAGAAGGTAGACACATCTAGGTAGAAGGATGTAGATCTCACCTTATACAAGTAGTTGATTGGTTTTCTCTCTTGTATTTGGTCAACACTAGGCTAGAAATAAATTTTACAGTAAACTCTCTTAGTCAGTTCATGGTTGAGCCAAAGAGAGTGCATTGGACAACAATAAAGCATTTGCTATGTTATTTGAGTGGTACACTTGAGTATGGGATTAGATATGCTCAAGGTGAAGGGATCAAGTTAATAGGTAGTTGATGCAGACCAAGGCAAGGCAGATCCAATTAAGGACAGTCCAACCTTGCAGCTTCAGAATTACACAACGGAATTACACAACTCAAAAATTATTTCACAACATATTTTCATTAACATGCCCGGCTGTAAGGCTTTTTGGGATAGGGTCAATTACAATCAAAAATAATTCTGCAAGATCATCAAGATCCAATACAACTCTAGCTAGTTCAGCTCTGAAGACTATCATCAACTGATGTAAACCCTAAGGCAGATCTAAACTTGAGCTTGCAAGCCTCCGAGCAATCTCCTTGTCTCCAAGTATGCAAACCACTAGCTCTTCTATTACAAACTATCAGATGACAATCTGATCTGCAAGATCTCACATGATCTTTTCCACAACTTCACTTATCCAGTTCTCCCAGATCTGCTTTCATCATCCTCCGAGTCCTCTCTCAAAACATCTACCCAAACACCCCTTAAATACTAATCATCAGCCACAAGTCGGCTGGATGAAACCCTTAACTCCTACAAATAAATATTAAATGACATACAAGTCAGCTCTCAAATAGCCTCACAAACATTTAATTCAACATGTTGGCTTGTAACAACAGCTACCAACAATAAATGCACCAAGTCAGCCCAACAAATCACACAGAACTCCAGTCGGTAAGACCAATTACTGAGTGCCAGAGAAACAACCGAGAAACAGTAAAACAACCAACCACACTAAGAAACACCAAGCAACGTAGGCATTACTGAGCACCAGTTCCACCGAGCACCAGAAGTTCCATCGAGTTCCTTCAGTGATCGAGCTTCCTTCAATGACCAAGACAGTCGGTCAAGGTTGCAACTGAGTAACACCAGCCAAATAACAAACCACCCATGCAGTTTCATCGAGGACCAAAAATGCCCCTGCATCAGTAGTACTGACGCAGATTGGGTAGGCAATACAATAGACAAGAAAATTACTTGAGGGTGTTGTTTCAGTTTGGGATCAGGAGTTGTCTCTTGGTTTAGCATGAAGTAGAAGTTTGTAGCTCAGAGTTTTGCAGAAGCATAATACACATCAACTAGCATGGCGATGTGTGAAGCTATATGGCTTCATAATTTTCTAGTAGCCTTGTTTGGTTACAAGGTTGAGACTACTGTGATACACTGCGAAAATCAGAGTTGCATTAGATTATATGAGAACTTGATGTTTCACGATAAGTATATGTATATAGACATCAATAATCACTTCATCAAGGATTGTGTACAAGGGGGTTTTTCAACTACAATATATACCTATAGAACAACAATCAACAAATTTTTTAACAAAGGCATTAGGGAAGCCAACATCCATCTTCTTCAGAGATAAGTTAGGTGTCATGCATCATAGATTTCTTGTTAAGAGAGTGTAGTTTTGGTAGCTTAGATAATTTTTCCTCCACTTCAAAGAATTAGTAAATAATTGTTTCGGTGTTATGAGTCCAAACAATTATTTTATTAATTATTTGACACCTTTAGAGACACATAGAAACCAATTTGTTATGGTTTATTGGAGTCTAATTAATCTTAGTCATTGATTGAGATTAAATCTTGGTTGTTGGTTTCCAATGAGTAGTATAAAAGGGTCATCGGGCATTTGGAGAACACACACTTGAGAAGCATTTATAATGATAGCAAATGAATTTACAGTGTTAGAAAATAGTACAATAGTGGAATCTCAGAAAGAGAAATCGGGAGAAGATTTTTCAAAGGAAAATATTGTTGGAGGTCTACCAATAAGAGGCAAGTGGTTTATGTATCTCTTAATTTGTTGAAGTTTAATATAAATTCCTCATCTATGGTACTGGTTTCCCTTCGGGTTTTTTCTTGGGACAATTTGTCCAAAATATCGTGTTCCTTATGTTGTATATTTTTCATATGTGATTATATTTGTGAAGTTGCAATTGTGTTATTTTTTTAATATTTATTGTGAATTAATTTTCGACAGTCAAATAATCTTTATAAGTTAGGAGATTAATAAGTAGTAGCTTCAATACAATTTTCATAGAAACTAATCAATTACGTGGAGGTAACTCAACATTTAAAATTTTCAAAATTTGTGCAACAATTGCACCTTATGGTAGACGTGTCATTATACAAACTAATTTTGTTACCAAAAAAAAAGCTTCAAAAAAGGTAATCTATCTTTACGTAATGGTGAAATTTCATTATATAGAAAATTAAATATTTCACAGATAAAAATAGATGAGGCATTTAACTTTCAATTATATCATTTGTTCTTAATCAATTGTATTTTCCCTACAATTGAAATAAGGAAATTTGATATATCAATTATATCATTTGGTCTTAATTTTTTTTTGTCATATAATAAGAGATATTTAAGACAAAATGTTTATGAAGTTACCTGTATATTAATTTGATGTGTCTCTTCTCTAAGATTGATTCCATGCATGTATAGTGCAATAAAACTATTTTGTTTTAAAAAATAGACATCGATGCTTATATTGTTCTGGTTTTGAATAATTTTTTCTTTTTTTGGTACAAATTTGTACGTATGTTATTTAGTTTGCGGTGGTAAAATTTTTTTTATTTTCAACGCACGTAGCTTAATATCGAATCTAAGAAATCTGCAGCCTAAAAATCCTACCACTTATGTCATATGCAGCTACCATTGTCTTATTATTAGGCATGTTGAAGTACTAACAAAAGTAAATAGTAACTTGATTAAAGAATGAGGCTTTAAAAAAGAAAATAACAAGCTTAAACCACATGTAGAGAGTGCTTAAATATTCATTTCCCATCGTATATGGGATGTTAATGTTTTGGTTTAGTAATTTCAAAGAAACTATAGAATAAAACAAAACTAATAGAATAGATTTCTTTTATACCATAATATTAATTTGGACTCTGTCGATAAAGAGAAAAAAAAAGCTATTTAGAATGAGAATTAAACAAAACTAATATAATGGGTTTCTTTTATACCATAGTATTAATTTATTTAGACTCTCTCAATAAAAGAGGAAAAAAGCTATTTAGAATTAGAATTAAAAAAGTACAATTTTATATTAAGAATTTCATGAAATGACAAGTTCTATTTTATCTTTATAATATGAATTTTTAAAATTTTTGTCTATTATTTAAGATTTAAATTAATTTTATTTTATTTACAAAATAATCTTAGTAATTATATTGGAATAATGAATATAAAAATTAAACATAGAATTATACATGTAAATATAATCTATTTTTATTAGATAAAAAGTATTCAAAAAGAGTACACTCAGAATTTATAATGAGTACTATCAAAACAAAACTATGTGTTTGAAGTGCTTTAGATCTAATACAAAAATAAATCTAGAATCAAATATCCAACTACGAGCATCCTGTAACATTGGGTAAAGACTTAACATTTAGAAGAAAATGAAGCTGTTTGCTGGAGCTCCACTGGATGCTGGAGCTTCAGCTAGGGTTTTGCCTTTTGCTGGAGCTTTGTTGGAGTAGTCGGTTGGGAATTTGCAGACTTCACTGGATGTTGGAGCTTCTAGGGTTTCGTCAGCTTCTGGAGTTGCAGCTAGGGTTTTTCCTTCCGCTGGTGTTTCACAGTCGGATGGGAAGTTGCAGTCTTCTGCTGGAGCTTCTAGGGTTTTGCCGACTACTAGAGATGTGGCTAGGGTGTTTCCTTTTGCTGGTGTTTCGTAGTCAGATGGGAAGTTGTAGACTTTTGCTGGTGCTCTACAGTCGGCTGGGAAGTTGTTGTCTACACTAGATGCTGGAGCTTCTAGGGTTTCTCTAGCTCCTGGAGCTTCTTTATCTACTGGTGTGTTGTCAGATGCTTTTTTTTTGGAGCTTCTTTGTCTGCTGGTGCATTTCCATTTGTTGGAGCTTCTAGGGTTTTGCCAGATGCTAGTGTTTATTCGTTATCTTTTGGTGCATTGTCGATAGCTGGTGGTTCGTTGTGTGCTGGTGTGTTGCCTTCTATGGGGTTGGTAGGGTCTTTTGTTGATGTTGTTTCCAATACGGTTGGGGCTGCGAAGGGACGCAGGGTTTCGACTGCCAATGGTGCTCTCATTGCCTTGGTTCCTATTTGTGAGTCTTTATCTATCAAGCTATCCTATGATGCTAATAGAGATTTGATGAACAGTAGTGAATTTTTAAATCCCATGGACTAATTTGCTTGTTTCAAGGTTTTTGGCCTAGCCTTCCCCAATTGCATGATTGGATCTCTTGAAGATGGGAACCAAAATTAACAGGTACTGTTAACATCTTTCCAATGGAAAAAGGCTTTTTCATTGCTAAATTTGAGAATGATGTGGATAGAGCTACGATCCTATGTGATTATTTCTTTTGCTGGGAGGATGAAATTTTTTTTCTCTTGGTCAAGCTGTGGCACCCTGATTTCAATCCTTCCACTAAAATCTTTAGTTCTATCCCTATATGGGTCAAGCTCCCCAATCTGCCCCTTCATCTGTGGCAGGATTCCGTCCTTGAGGAAGTGGGTGGGGCTTTAGGGGATTTCTTGATGATTGATAATGATTCTAATAATATGTATCATTCGACTATTGCTCGTATCTTGGTAGACATTGATACCTCAAAGGGCCTCCCAGCTGAAATTAAAATTGAATCATCCTTGGGACCTTGGATCCAGCAGCATGACTTCAAAGGCATTCCTTTTAGATATCGTAAATATTTTAAGACTGGTCATATTTCATCCCAATGTGGCTTTATTTACAAGAAGAATAAATCCTCTCCTTCTTGGTGGAAGGGTGCTTCTACCCAACATTACATTGTCTTGAAAAGCTCATCCCACCCTGAGATGGAGGTTGCTCCTGATACTGGCAATCCTCTACCAACTAGTGAGAAGGTTGGCTTATGTCCTGATATTAATGTTCCTGAAGGGTCTATTGGGGCTGTTGGCTCTGTCCCTGTCCCTGTTGCTAGAATTGATGGGTCTGCTGGGGCTGTTGGCTTTGTGCCTATCCTGGTTGCTGGACCTGATGGGTTTGCAGGCTCTATCCCTGTCCCGATTGCTGGACCTGAAATTTCTCTTTCTATGCTAGGTGATACTAGATTTTTTGTTGTTTCGATGGGTGTTGGCATTGCTTGAAAGGATGCTATTTTATTAGATGCTGGATTGGACATTACTACTCCATATCGTGACCGCCCTTTGGCTGGATCTAATGGCGGCCCTGCGCTGGCTATTTCTCTAGGTGACTCAACCCCACTTTTGGGGGTTGGTTCTCCATCTCTGGATTCATTGTGCTGGAAGATTAAGGATGATAGTTTTGAACAAGGCTAGATTACAGTTAAAGGAAAAAATTCTAAGAAATCCTCCCCGACTTTTGACACGACCCTTCGATCTCATTTGAAGGGGACAAAAAGATAGTTAGTATATCTTTTGCTACAGATTTCCAATGTTTTATCTTTTGTAGCGGTGTGGGTGTTTCTTTGGCTGGGTTATTTTGGATGGTTTCATAGGGATGGTGGCCTTTTGTTTTAGTTGATCTGTTGTGTTTGGTGTACTCCTAATGCTAAATATTAAGCTTATTCTTTGTAAAGGATTTTGGGTCCCTTCAAAACCTATTTTTTTAATTAATTAGAACAGTGGGCAACGATATCACTAAAACCAATTAGCTTTGAGTTTATCATACCCCCGCCTCTCAATCCAAGCTATCCATCCAACATGGCCCTCTGGCCACCTGAGAACACTATCATCTATGATCCTCAGCTCGTAGGGATGCACCACTCTCGTTGCACGATTGGTATAGGAGAGGGGGGAGGGGGGGAAACTGCAACCACATGAATAGGAGGTGTTGCAAAATCTAGAACAACCACATGAGGAATAATAGCAATGAGAGGGATCACCATAGGAAAGACTGTTGCAATGTGTGAGGGACGTTCATTATCTCTATTTAGTTTTTATTCCTAATTTCTCATCTCAACAAGGAAATTTTGGAGAGGTAGTTCAAATTGGGTCCTAGCTGGAGTAGCTCCGACCCATGTGAAACCACTAGAGATCTCTTCTTGATACACACTGACTATCACATTCTGAAGCAATCTCTCAAATTTCCTCCGATCAAACCTGAATGTGATGGTTACCTGGAAATCAATACCAGAATATGTGAGTCTCCTCAAAGACTCGGTAAGGGATCTTGGTACACCATTAAATAAATTGTTATTCCTAATCTTCCAAATATTCCACAATATGTCAACTAATAAGACATAAAGAAACACATAGAAATCTTTTTTAATTACCAAAAAGTATCTCAAAAATCAGAATGCTATTATGCACAAACAACCCAAACATAAACCAAATCTCCTTACCACCAAACAATGAAAGAACAAATGCATGAAGGTATCAGGCAGCGTGCATATTGGGCATGTGTTAAGTTCCCCATTAGGCTTCTTAATAGGGAGCTTTTGAAGCAAGAACTTCTAGAAAAAAAAACACTTCTTCTTGGGGACAATAAGACTACACCAAAGATTATCAAAATGGGATTTTCATTGAGAGTGTGGAAGGTCAAGGGACCAACAGAGGTTAAGATGTTAAAAAATGCTAAAACTATCAGTGAGGAGAGAGTACAATTCTTTATCTTTTATGGACGGAAGAGGGTCATCATTGGGCCACCAAAGGTAAAGGAACCTCAAATCACTGGAATCATAAGGTAAGGGGAGTGAGAGAGAGTAATATTTTTTACAAAATGAAACCGTAAAATTGTTAGTGATAATGATTCTTCTTCTTTTTTTACCTTCGTACGATAAATAATTCGTAAATCTAATTTGTTGGAATCATTATCATTATCAATTTGACTAAATTAACACTTGAAATATTTTGCCCTTTTTTTTAATAGATTGTCCCTGTTCCATTTATTTATATTTTAAATGGTTGACAATACTTCCAATGCACTTATTAAACAAATTGTATCTATTCATATTTTATTTAAAATTTCCTCAATGGAATCACCGTGTTATGTTTATTAATGTCCACTGTTTGGTAGGCAATAGTTGTTCTTCAAACACCACAACCTTCTCTACAACAAGAAAACTGAACCTTCACAACACAGGTACTCTAGGTCAGCTCTCATTTTAATGTAAACATTCATTTTCTGATATTTCATGGCTATGTTTGTGTGATTTTTTTTTTTAAAGTAAAAGAGTTCTCTATTTTTTGGTTCTGTATTTGATGATTATGTATACGTAATTTTACTTTTACTTACTATATAATATGTAACCTATAGTAACTTAAAAGGTTTCTATAAGTTACTTTTTCTTTAGAGATAGTGACTTTGAGCTGTTGTTGTTCCAACTATAGTTGGAATTGCAATATCTTACAAAGTTTCAACTGAGTAGTGCTAGTTTAGATGTGTGGTTAATATTTATTTTTAAATTAGTTTTAATATAAACATTGTTATATTTTTTTTTATATATAAATGTGTTCTTTATATTATGAACATTAATAGAAAAAAAAATTCATAACATGCTTTTTCAAAGGAGCTAATATAAATTTATATATTTCCCTAAATTTTGAATTGGATAAAATTCTATTACCATTTAAACTATGAAAATGTTTGATGAAGGGTGCTACCCTTAATAACACAAATACGAAGCAAAACTAGAGACACAACAACAATTTGCAAGAACACAAATGAGCTTCTTATTATCTCCAAAAGTATGGAATTGAAATTTTTAGAAATACAATATGGAAAGTCATATGAGCATTTTCTTTACAATATTCTATAAGATAAAACCTCAAATAACCACCCAGAACTACCTTAGAAAATACTACGGGTCTTCTTTATATAAACAATTTTCTACTGCCCAGGAAGGTTTTAAAATTTTAGCCATTGAGGCTGACCACCCCTAGAATTATTTTATTTTTCATTTTTATTACATTAGGGTCGGCTCAAAACAATTACAAATTATATTTTCATGTAGCCCAACTTCTAGAGATCATAACTTTTTAACTGTAGCTTTGTTTGGCTATTATAACTGCTTTTCAGAAACAAATCTTGATCTACAATGCATGACTCACACAAGCTCTAGTCAATTGGGGTTCGACCTCATTCTGGAGCCTCTAAGGCCTTCAAAATTGAGGTAAATTTTTTTATATCCAGAAACTTCAATAACTTCACCAATACAGATGATATGACAATGAAACTCAACTGGTAGACTGATATGACTAAGATGAAACTCCACTTGTGAAATTAGAACATTCAGAGCTTGTATGAACTACTTACTAAAAATAGTAAGTTTCCATAAATAGTAACTTTGTATTGAAAAAATCCTTATTGAAAAGACAAAATAAAAATATTTTAGGGTGATGCAAGATTGCCCTTACACCCAAGATACTCCTACATCAGACTGTTACTATAACTAATAGTAATGTTGAAGATTGATTATCTAATGGAGATGATGATGAAGACTAACCAAGATTAGAGGAATACAAGAGAGTAGAAATGTTAATCAGTTATTGTCTTGCCATTGATGTCAAACAATTGATTTTTGGTTTATATTATGTTGCCATATCATTCGATATATGATATAAGCTGAATGAGTTAAGGAGAAAAAAAATGAGATGTGAAGTTGGAGAACTTAAATGGGCAACTGATACAGATAGGAAAATGTTAAGATTATGTTGATATAATTATTTTCTACCTAACATATGATTATGTTAAGTCGATAAAGCATAGTAATAAAGATTTGTTGAGTCGGTAAGTTAAACTATTTTGGCTACTGAACACGAAAGGTCACTAAGTAAAGGTAAACGATAAAAGAAAGTAACTTGGTAAAGCGAAAGGAACTCAAGGCAATGAGCAGGAAATTTTTAGGCACCGAACGAAGTTAACTGAAATTCAGATGGACGACATCGAACAAGGAACATATAATAAATACAAGAATTGGAATGACATTTAATGATTAGCTATGAGGAAAGGGATGATCATGATGATGAGGAAAGTTAGTTACAAATATCTATGGTTATAAAAATTCATGATGAAGATCTATGACAAGATCTAAATAGAAAAAATACATGGAACAAGTTTCAAAAAAGTTCAAGGTTCGAGGTGAAAAGAAAATGTGTTACCGATATCTAGATATAATGTATGAGTTTATGAAACAAATTGGACAACTGAGACTGATCAAAGGAAAACATAATAAAGGAGATTAAGAGACAAAAATTGTCTATATAAAAGATGGATTTGTATAAACAAATGGATGACAAAGTGATGAAAAGAAGAGTCACTTACTGCTGCAGTGAAGAAGGAACATAAAGATTCTAAGTGGGAAAGAAGGATCTGATGAAATGTTGAAGCTAGTGGAAAGTGAATAATTGAAGTGAAAAATAAAAGAGCACATGAAGGATTTGATTAAGAAAAGTTAGTTGCAAATCTACATGTAAATATATTTATTATTTCTTATTAGCATTTATAACAAAGAAATTTCTTAATGGAGTGGACTTAACAATCTTATTTTAATTTTTTCAGAAAAGATAACATTCTAGAAAGAGTGTTTGAAGTCCTCTAACAAGGCCACTCCTAATAGGGTGAAGATCCTAACAGATCTGAGGTAAATCCCTTGACCAGGTCACACCTAACAAAGTATATTGTAATCTTTAATTAGACTGGCTCTTAACTAGGAGTACTTCAGAAGAGTATTTTCTTAGTGGGTGACAATTCCCACAGTGGTTTTTCTCAAAGATGGATTTCCATGTTAAATACTAGTGTTACATGTTGTGAATGGTTTGTGTGATTGATTTACTGATTGTTAAAGTTTATTTACTATTGTTGGTAAATAGTGAATTGTGTTTAACTGACCTATCACTGAGTTAATTAGTGAAATATTGTTAGGTATTTGGAATCAGGGATTACTGATTCACCCCCCCCCCTCTCCGTAATCTAACAATTGGTATTAGAGCTGAATACTATGAAGAGATAGGATTAAAAGACTTGAGTAAAAGATATGGAGATGTATAGGAGAGAAGTACCTGAGTTGAACAAAGAAAATTTCTCAACATGACAAAGCATGATGAGATTATATCTATCTGGGATTGGAGAATTTGCATTGAATCTTCTGGATAATTACTACACTCTACCATCTAACGGACCCTTAACAGTTGATCAAATGAGAGAAAAATAGAAACACAACTCAGTTATGATAGAAATTGTTTCTTCCCTCACTGATGTTGAATTCAATGATGTTAAGGATTGTGCTAATTCAAGAGAAATGTGAGATAGACTTACACTTATTTATGGAGGATATCAAAATGTACAAAAGGCTAAGGTTGATAGTCTCAAAGGAAAGTATGATGAAATGAGCATGAAAGATGAAGACAACATGACTCAATATAGAATCAGATCAAGGAAGTTGTTAGTGCCATCAGAGGTGTTGGTGGAACTTTAACCAATGTAGAAGTGGTAAATAAAATCTTGAGAACTCTTTCTTTCAAGTACGCTATTAGAGTATCTGTTATTCAGGAATTGAGATTTATACCAAACAATGTTGTTACTCTTGAAGCCTTAATCGGTAAGTTGTCTGCATTTGAGCTAAGCAATTATAATAATAGTCTACCAACCATTGAAACTACCTTCAAATCATTTGTGAATATTGGAACCTCAAGAAGAGAAAGATAGAATCATAGTAATTCATATGAAAATGAATATGACATTATCCTAACCAAAGAGAAAGAACAAGAAGAATTGGAAGCACTGTTGGCTAAAAGACTGCCCATAGGTACATAAAATTATAAAAGAAAATTACCATTGAAATATTTCAATTGTAATAATTTGTTGAGTGTTGCACAATTGGAACTAGTGGACAATCAAGAGGTAATCTATGGTGTTGATGGAGATCTAATTGGAACTAGTGGACAATCAAGAGGTAATCTATTTTATCTTGATATTGATGCAAAGAGTTGCTTGTTTGTTAAAACTGAAGATGTATGGATATGGCATAAGAGACTCTATCATATAAAATTTGATAACTTGATCAAAGTAAGTAAATAAAATTAAGAGGTCTACCGAAATTGAGGAAACCTGATAATGTCATGTGCAAGGAATGTCAAATTGGCAAGATGACCAAGTCAAGTTTCCTAAACAAATCTTATTCTACAAATGGTATTTTAAAATTGGTTCATACTGGCCTTTGTGGTCCTATGAAAATTCAAAGCTATTATGAAGATTGATACTTTATTTTTTTTGTTGATGATTATTCAAGAATGATGATTGATATGTTTCTAAAAGAAAAATCTGATGCATTTCAAATATTTAAGTGGTATAAAGCAAGAGTGGAAAAAGAAACAGGTAAACAACTGAAGTGTTTGAGATCTGATAGAGAGGTGAATTTATCTCTGATGAATTTACCATCTTCTACAATGAGCACATAATCAAGAGATAAGCATTTACACCGAGAACTCCACAACAGACTATTACAAGTAGTAGTTGTCGTTGCACAAAAAGATTGACCTGTTAATGCCTGATACAACCACTAGACTTATAGAAGACACATGAAGCAGTTAAACCATGTCACGAATCCTGGGGGGAGTGCTGACCATTTTTACAACAATCTCCCCTCAGCGCTACCTGAGGGGATTCAAACCTGTGACCAATCTCTGATACCACTTGTTACAAGTAGTGATTGTCGTTGCACCAAAAGATTGACATGTTAATTCTTGATACAACCACTAGACATATAGAAGACACAAGAGGTAGTTAAGCCATGTCACGAATCCCGAGGGGAGTGCTGACCATTTTTCCAACACAGACTGAGATAGCTACGAGAAGGAATAGATCCATTATTGACTACGCTAAAACTTTATTGATTAATAAAAAGGTTGCACAAACATTATGGAGAGAAGGCATAAGTACTGCAGTTTATACTCTCAACCGAGTACAATTGAAGAAAGGTACAAACAAGACATCCTATGAACTATGATTTTATCACACATCGAATGTAAGTTACTTCAAATTTTTTAGAAGTGTTATACACTGAAATATGCTAGAAATAGAAAGTTTGACTTTAAAGGAGATGAAGGTATATTCCTTGGTTACTCGTCAAAGGGAAAAGCATATAAATGTTTGATCAAGGATTCTAACAAAATTGTTGAAAGTGAAAATGTGAGAATTGATGAATTTTCACAAAGGAATGAAGAGGATAGAAAAAATGAACTTGAGGATTATAATAAATTTGTCTATGTGCAAGGTGGTAATTCGGTTGATTCAACCGAGCAGCAACAAGAAGGAAATAATGAGCAAGATGAGCCTCCATTGAGAGATGAAAACAATGATGACCAGTCTATCGAACCTGTATTAAAAAAATATGTGGGAAGACACCACTTGCCAAATAAAATTATTGGAGACAAGAATGCAGGAGCCATGACAAGAAATAAGTTAAAAGATACCACATGTTTGATTTCTGAATTTGAGCCTAGACTAGTCAAAGATGCACTAGACAATGAAGATTGGATGAATGCTATGAAAGAAGAAATTGATTAGATTAAAAAGAATAACACTTTGTCACTGGTACCAAGACCTAAGGACAAGAATGTGATTGGAACAAAGTGGATTTTCAGAAATAAACTCAATGAGAAAGGAGATGTGATAAGAAACAAAGTAAGATTGGTATGCAAAGGGTATGCACAAGAAGGTATTGACTATGGTGAAACATTTTCCCCTGTTGCTAGATTAGAAGGTGTAAGAATATTGCTTGCATATGTTATCTATAAAGGATTCAAATTTTATCAAATGGATGTTAAATATGCATTTCTGAATGAAATTCTTGAAGAAGAAGTCTACATTGAACACCCTGATGAATTTTTTGACAAGAGCAATAAGAATATGGTCTACAAATTACACAGAGCTTTATATGGATTGAAGCAGACACCCCAAGCATGATATAAAAAGCTACACTCTTAGTTAAGATTGGATTTGAAAGAACAAGTGATAACAACAATTTGCATTTGAAAAGTGATAGTTTTGATGAAAATTTGATTGTTAAGATATTTGTTCATGATATTATATTTGGTGGTAATGAGATAATGTCTTAGTCATTTGTTGAGGAAATGAGAAAGGAATTTGAGATGTCAATGATAGGAGAGATCAAATTCTTTATTGGAATTCAAATTCAACAAGTTAAAGATGAGATCTACATAACTCAATCAAAGTATATCAAGGAGATCCTAAAAATATTTAATATAGAACACTCAAAATAGATTGGAACACCGATGGCTACTAGTTTCAAATTATCAAAAGAAGATGACACAAAGAAAGTGAATGAGACTCTTTACCAATCTATGATTGGTAAATTGCAGTATGTTGTACACAACAGACGAGATATTGCACATTTAGTTGGTATTGTTGCAAGATTTTCTGCCAACCCAAAGGAGACACATAACGCAGCACAGGTCCGAAGGATCCAATTAAGGATAGTCCAAACAAGCAGCCAAACATCCACAGCGGAACAACACAACAATATAATGATTCAACTAAATTTTCATTAACATGCCTAGCTGTAAGGCCTTCCGGGTTAGGGACAAATACAATCAAAAGTATTTATGCAACCTCTCAGCTAGTCCAACTCTGAAACAAATTAGCAACTGATGGAAACCCTAAGCAAGATCTGAAATTGAGTTCACAAGCCTCCAAGAAAACTCCTTGTCTCCAAGAAAATAACCACTAGATCTGCTATCACAACTATCAGATAACAATCTAATCTTTAAGATCTTGCAGGATCCAAGTCTATCAGATCTACTTCCAAATCTAATTTGTTGCCTAAAAATCTACCCAAACACCCCTTAAATACATTTCCTCAACCACAAGTCGGCTGGAAGAAATAATTAACTCCTAAGCCAAGTCAGCTTCTACAACAAACAAATATTAAATGCAACAACAGTCGGCTCTCAAATAGCCTTACAATTATTTAATCCTCCTTGTCAGCCTCTAGATCTACCTAGGAGAATACAACAAAAGCTACCAACAATAAATGCACCAAGTTGGCCAACCAAATCTTCAAGAACTCTAGTCGGTAAACCAAAACTACCAAGCGCCAGAGAAACAACCAAGCACCAGAGGCATTGCCGAGTCCAAGTTCCATCGAGCACAAGAGGTTTCAGTCTTCCTTCAATGATCGAGCTCCCTTCATAACTGATACCATTGGTTAAAGCTACAACTAAGTAACATAGAACCAAAATAACACCCCACCATGTAGATTTTCCAAGTACCCTAGAATGCCCCTACATCAAGACATTTGTTTGTAGTGAAGAGGATATTCAGATATTTAAAAAGAACTAAAGATTTTGATTTGTTATATACAAAAGGGGGAAATTTTGATCTTAAGGTATATATTGATGTTGATTGGGTAGGAAATATTGATGACAGGAAAAGCACTAGTGGTAGAGCTTTCTTTTTAGGAGAAAGATTAGTGACATGGTTAAGCAAGAAACATAGTTATATTTCACAATCTACTATTGAAGTTGAGTATGTAGCAACAACTATGAATTGTTCTAATATTGTATGGATCAAACAACTACTAGAAGGTATGCACGAAAATATTGTTGATCCAATTAAAATCTATTGTGATAATACTAGTGCTATTAACATATCAAAGAATCATGTGCTGCATTCTAAGACAAATCATATATCAATTAAGTATCACTACTTGAGAGAGCAAGTACAAGATAAGCATGTGACATTGGAGTATGTGAATTCTAAAGAATAAATAGCTGACATATTTACTAAACCATTACCAAAGGATGCTTTTGAGTATCTCCGAGGTAAGTTAGGGGTTCTTTCCCTATCTAATGTGTAGTAAGGAAAAATGCATGCTGCATCAATTTAGGAACTCATTAGAATATCTATTTTGTGAGTTGATGCTAGTATTTCACTCTTTAGGATAATCCTGAAGGTGTGAAGGATGTTTATGATTGCAATGAAAAATCTATACACTTGAGGTAGAATCTGAGAAATGTATGTTTCTTTGGCATTTTTTTCAAAGCGGCAGATGAATATAGTAAGGGAGATGAATAAGTATATATTACAGAGGGAGATGAGTATAGAAGGGAGATGAATGGAGATGAATGGGTCAATTGATGTAGAAATAAATTTGTTTATCAAAAAGGGATATGATTGAGATGATTGCTAGAAATAAAAAGAAGGAGAATATTTCTGATGTACCTGATGAATAAAGAAGATGGAATCAGAAAAGGAAATTGTCAAAGAGGGAACAATAAAGAAGACTACTACTGACAGAAAGAGAAAGACTACAGATGAGAGATCAAGACATGAGAAGTTACTACTCAGAGAGAGTACAAAATATGAATGACAGTGAAGCGTACCATCATCAATTCAACACTAAAATTGTTAGTGTTTCCATTAATGCGAGAGAGGGAGATTGTGATGCAAGAGCATCTTGGGTCCTTGGCAATCCTATGTCACCAAAAATATATTTGAAGTTTGTCTATGTTGCTCAGTTCCTTCTTTGACCGAGTTGGTTTGGTGTTGCTCAGTTTCCTTTGTTCACCGGTGTTGGTCGGTTATCTCTTTGGCGCTCGGTGAATTTACCTAGCGCATGGTGATGCTTGTCTGACGCTTGGTTTCCTTGCTTGCCGAGTTGTTTATTTTGGGATTTCTTTGAGGCCGACTTGTGCATTTAATTTGGGTCACTGATTTAATGCTGGTATCCATCTTTGGGAAGCATGTGGATCTAGATCTAGTCGTTCCTTCTGTTGATTATGGATCTAAAGGCCGACTTAATTCGGTAGCCTATTGTATAAATGTAGTTGTTTGGTTAGAGTTTAGGGAGTCCATTTTGAATAGAAGATATAAGGTAAAATAATTAGAGATGGTTGGTGGATCCTCACATGTTTGAGGACTTATGTACTTGAGTGTAATATCTGGCCTAAACTGGGAAGGCCTTATAGCCCGATATGTATGAATCAAATTGAAGGTAATATATGAAAGACATTCGCATTCTCTCTCTCTCATTATTGTGTATTGTTGCTTCTGTGTGTTGTTCTGCAAGGTGGATCTGGTTAGGGTGTGCCTTTGGCCCCTCTCCCCATCCTCCCTTGCGTCTGGTGGTATTAGAGCGAGGTTAGATCTGGATCTTGATTTGCGAATCTAGGTTTGAAGGTTCCTTCTTGTGAAGTCCTAGTTGAATTTCTGTGGGGTGGAAGATTGCGATCTGACCTACAATTGCAGAGGGTTTTCAATATGGTTTGTGGGATGAGAGATGTGGATCCAGGATTGGCAGACATGTTGAGACAACTTGCTGCTAGATTAGAAGTTGTTGAAACAACCTAGAGAAGAGGAAGACATCTTTAAGATGTTAGTGATGATGAAATTGAGGTAGAACAAGGTAATGTAGAACCTGCACCTGTGATGGATCGGGGTGAGGAAAGATTCTTGAAGGCTTTGACAAGTCTGAAGTCTACACCACATTTTAATCCTCCCAAGTATGGCAGAAAATTGGATTATGATGAATTGGTGGATTGGATCACTGAGATGGAAAAGTATTTTGAGTATGAAAATATACCTAAGGAAAAGAAGGTGAAAATTGCAAGCACAAAGTTGAAAAGTCATGCATCCTTGTGGTGGGAACATCTGCAATTGGATAGGAAGAGGAAAGGAAAAGACAAAATCAAGGTATGGAATAAAATGGTGAATAAGTTGGAAGGGAAGTTTTTACCTTGTGATTATCAGATTAACCTAGTTAGGTGAATGCAAAGTTTAAGGTAGAAAGATAGCTCAGTAAAAGAATATACTGAGGAATTCTATAGATTAGATATCAGATCTAGACATGATGAAGATGATGTGGAAAAAATTGCTAGATACCTGAATGGTTTGAGATTTTCCATCCAAGAAGAAATCGATTTGGTCAAACTGGAGAACATTGAAGAGGCTTATCAATTTGCATTGAAAGCTGGGGAGAAATTGAATAAGAGACATGAGTAAAGACAAAGAGGTAGAGGTGGTCAATTCCCTAGAGGAAGAGGTAGATCTCATAGTGAAAGTAGTAGATTTGAACCTAAAAAGACAAATCTGGATAAAGGCAAGACCGAGTGGAAAGGTGAAAGTTCATCTAGAGGTAGAGGCAATAGCTATCGAGGTGGTTATAATAGAGGTGGTTTTTGAGAAACTTGTTACAATTGTGAGGAAGGACATAGGTCATTTGAATGTACACATACAAGTAAGAAGATTGGTAGAAACAAAAATGCTTTGGTGCAAGAAGAATCACCGAATGAACCTGGGAAGGATAATAACTTGATGGTAAGGAGAGCACTTTGGAATGAAGGTAAAAAGAAAGATCTGGTAAGGAAAAGTTTGTTCAAGACCAGATGTAGAGTTTCTGACAAAGTCTGGAAGGTAATCATTAATAGTGGTAGCTCGGAGAATCTGGCATCCGAAGAAATGGTCACAAAGTTGCAGTTGACAAGGTTGGAACATCTGAAGCCCTATCAAATTTCATGGATCAAAGATGAGCATACACTCTTGGTAAGTGAAAAATGTTATATGAATTTGAAAACTGGAAAGTACTATGATAAGATGTTATGTGATATCATGCCTATGGATTGTTGTCGTATTTTGTTGGGGAGACCTTGGCAATATGATAGACATGCTATATATGATGGGAGATTTCATAAATATACTATTTGGGCTAATGGGAGAAGACAAATCTTGTTAGCTTTGATGGAAGAACCTGTTAGTAATGTTTGCACATCTGTAAAAGTTTTCTTAATGGAAGGAAGAAAGTTTGTTAAAGATTTGAAGAAGAATGATGTATGTTTTGTTGTGATTCCTAACAAACTGAGTAAGAAAATAGAGGATAGTGTTCATGAGGAGATTGATAAGTTACTCACTGAGTATAGTGAAATCATTTCTGATAATGTACCTGATGGTTTTCCACCGAAGAGAAGCTTTGATCATTGCATGGATTTGATCCCTAGAGCTAGTTTACCGAATAAGGCACCTCATCAGTTGACACCTACTGAGAATCAGGAATTGAACCGAAAGATTCAAGAATTGTTGGAGAAAGGTTTGATCAGAGAAAGTTTGAGTCCTTGTGCAGTACCTGGTGTATTGGCACTGAAGAAGAATGGAGACTAGCGAATGTGTACTGATTCTAGAGCAATCAATAAGATAATAGTAAAGTATAGGTTTCCTATACCGAGAATGGATGACATAATGGATAGTTTGACTGGAGCAAAGTATTTTACCAAAATTGATTTGAAAAGTGGGTATCATCAGATCCAAATCAGAGAAGGCGATGAATAGAAGACTACTTTCAAGACAAAGGAAGGTCTGTATGAGTGGTTGGTTATGCCTTTTGGTTTAACTAATGCACCGAGTAATTTTATGAGGTTGATGAATGAAGTTTTGAAGAAATTCTTGTGTAAGTTTGTGATTGTATATCTTGATGATATTTTGATATTCAGTAAGACCAGAGAAGAAAATTTGTTGCATGTTAGACAAGTTTTGCAGAGATTGAAAGAAGAAAATTTGCTAATAAATCTGAAAAAGTGTTCATTCATGAAAGAAGAGATTGTGTATTTGGGATTTGTGATTTTAGTTGATGGTTTGAAAATGGATCCTGAAAAGGTTGAAGCTATTTTGAGTTGGCAGAAGGTTGTTGAGTTATCTATTTTGGCATTGCTAATTTCAATAAGGTATTTCAAGTAGAATGTGATGCAAGTGGTAGTGCAATTGGAGCTGTGTTGAGTCAAGAAGGTAAACCTATTGCTTTCTTTAGTGAAAAGTTGAATGATGCAAGAAGAAAATATTTTGTATATGATCAAGAATTCTATGCTATTGTTTAAGCATTGAAGAAATAGAGACATTATTTGATACCGAGTGAATTTGTGTTGTATACTTATCATAAGGCTTTTTAGTATTTGGGTAGTCAGAATAAGTTGAATCGGAGACATATGAAATGGGTTGAGTATTTGCAGAGTTATACATTTGTGATAAAGCATAAGAGTGGAGTCACTAACTGAGTTGTTGATGCATTGAGTAGAAGGAGATCCTTGATGATCGAGATGAAAATTGAAGTTCTAGGCTTTGATGACATGAGAGATTCTTATGAATTTGATCCTGATTTTCCTGAGTCATGGAGAAAGTGCAGAGCACCTATGCAAGGTCAACTGAGTACTAAGTGGGATGAATATTTTAATCAAGAAGGTATGCTATTTAAAGGTATTCAGTTGTGTATACCAAGAGGAGCAATGAGAAGTAATTTGATAAAGGAGAAACATAGTAGTTGTTTGGCTGGACATTTTGTTGTTGATAAGACATTGTATTTGCTTAAGGAGAAATACTTTTGGCCATAGTTGTATAAAGATGTTCAAAAATTTGTGAAAAGTTGTGGAATTTGTCAAGTTACAAAATGAGTAAGTCAGAATACTAGATTGTATACACCAATTACTGTACCTGAGAAACCTTGGATTGACATCAGTATGGATTTTGTTCTTGGTTTACCGAAGACAGTAAGAGGTAATGATTCTATATTTGTTGTTGTGGATAGATTTTCTAAAATGACACATTTTATACCTTGTAGAAAGACATCAGATGCAGTACATGTAGCAGATCTTTTCTTTAAGGAAATTGTCAGATTGCATAGATTACTGAGGATTACCTTGTCCAAGTACTATGTCAGATTGCATAGAAATTGTTAGATTGGCACCGAGTTGAAATATAGTTCTACATTTCACCCACAAACTGATGGACATACATAAGTTGTGAATAGAAGTTTGGGAAATCTTTTGAGATGTTTAGTTGGAGACACACTGAGTAATTGGGATTCTGTGTTGGCACAAGCAGAGTTTGCATATAATAATTCAGTGAATAGGAGTACAGGAAAAACACCTTTTGAGATTGTGAATGGCATACAACTAAGAGGTATATTTGATTTGAGGGATATTCTTGATAAAAGAAAGAGAAGTGCTGAAGGAGTAAAATTTGCTGAGTACATGAAGACATTGCATGAAGATGTGAAGCTTAAGCTGGAAAAGAGTAATAAAAAATACAAAGACAGAGCTGATAGATCAAGACGACATAAGACTTTTGATGTTGGTGATGAAGTGATGGTTCATTTGAAGAAAGACTGATTTCCTATTGGAACATATGAGAAACTGAAAATGAAGGAGTTTGGACCTTGCAAGATTTTGAGAAAAGACAGTGGAAATGCATATGAGATTGAGTTACTTGATGACATGGACATATCACCTATATTCAACATTGATGATTTATGAGTATCATGAACCTAATGAAGACATGACAGTACCAATGGATTATCCTAAGAAACAGATAGAGGAAGTAGAGTAGATTTTGGAGCAAAGAGTTGGAAGAAGTACAAGAGGAAAATAGTATATGGAATATCTGGTAAAGTGGAAGAATAGAACGATCGAAGATAGTTCATGGATTTCACAGTTTGAGTTGGATGTAGCTCAAACCATACCTAGTTCATGATTTAGAGAATCATTTCAAATAACCCTAGGTGCCTGATGCAGGAGCATCTCGGGTCCTTGGAAATCCTATGTCACCAAAAATATATTTGAAGTTTATCTGTGTTGCTCGGTTATTTCTTTGACCGAGTTGGTTCGATGTTGCTCGATTTCCTTTGTTTGCTGGTGTTGGTTGGTTATTTGGCACTCGGTGAATTTACGTAGTGCGTGGTGATGATTTTTTGACGCTTGGTTTCCTTGCTTACCGAGTTGTTTATTTTGGGATTTCTTTGAGGCCGACTTGTGCATTTAATTTGGGTCACTGATTTAATGCTGGTATCCATCTTTGGGAAGTGTGTGGACCCAGATCTAGTCGTTCCTTCCATTGATTATGGATCTGAAGGTTGACTTGATTTAGCCTCCTCTTGTATAAATGTAGTTGTTCGGTTAGAGTTTAGGGAGTCCATTTTGAATAGAAGATAGAAGGTAAAACAATTAGAGATGGTTGGTGGATCCTTGCATGTTTGAGGACTTCTGTACTTGAGTGTAATATCTGGCCTAAACCAAGAAGGCCTTACAACCCAACATGTATGAATCAAACTGAAGATAATATATGAAAGACATTTGCATTCTCTCTCTCACTATTGTGTATTATTGCTTCCACGTGTTGTTCTGCAAGGTGGATCTGGTTAGGGTGTGCCTTTGGCCCCTCTCCCCATCCTCCCTTGCGTTAGATTGTTATTATAACTAATAGTAATGTTGAAGATTTTTTATCTGATGAAGTTGATGATGAATACTGACCAAGATAAGAGGAATGCATGATGATATTAGAAAGGTTATGTCAGTTATTGTCTTGTCATCGATGTCAAAGAATTGATTTTTGGTTTATATTATGTTGCCATATTATTCAATAATGATATAAGATGAATGAGTTAAAGAGAAGAAGAAATGAGATGTTAAGAAGTTGAAGAACCTAAATGGGCAACTGATACAGATCAGAAAATGTTAAGAGAATGTTGATATAATTGTTTTTAACCTAACATATGATTATGTTAAGTCGATAAAACGTGGTAATAAAGATTTGAAAATTTGATAAGTAAAGTTGTTATGGCTACCAAGCAAGAAAATTCACTTGGTAAGGTAATAGAAAAAGGAAAGGTCACTCTATAAAAGGAAAGGTTTAGGCACCAAGCGAAGTTAACTGAAATTCAAAGAAAGTACACTGAGCAAGGAACAATTATTAAATAAAGATTGACTCAAAATTTAATGATTAACTATGATGAGCTAGATGATCACAATGATGAGAAAAGTTAGTTACAAAGATCTACGGTTATGAAAATTCAAGGAGAAGATCTATGGAAAGATCTAAGTAGCAAAAAGAGATGGAACAAGTTTATAGAGAAGTTCAAGTTCCAAGGTGAAGAAGAAACATGTTATCGAGATCTGAATTCAAGGTATAATGAAATGAACGGTCAAGATTGACTAAATGAAAATGTAATAGATTAGAGTAAGAGACAAAAAAAATTCTATGTAAATGATGATATTAAAAGGTAACATTCTAGAAAGAGTGTTTGAAGTCATCTAACAAGGCCACTAATAACAAGGTGAAGATCCTAATAGATCTGAGGTAAATCTCTTGACCAGGTCACACCTAACAGTGTCACTACTACATTTGGGGTCAAATTTTGATGGCCATTTGTCGGCATTTCGACAGATGGGTTCGTCACTATTTTTACGTAGGAAATTGTGATAGAAGATGTATCCGTCAGTTTACCGACACCATATCATGTCAGAAACTTGCATTTCAGCAATAGCTTCGTTATGGTATTTTCTACGGTTTATCCATCAAAATTTTGACACAATGACCTATTAACTATCGAAAAGATATCTTTTCTGACATTATAACTGTTGGAATAGCGACAGTTGCCACTTAATTCTAATAGATATACCCATTGGTGATATGGCATTAATGTCAAAGGTTCTATCAAAAAATTTCTATTTGTGACACTTAAAATGTCGGAAGATCGATAGTCCTTCATTATTTCTCTGACAAATTCCCTATCGAACGTATAGCATTACTGTCAGAACTATTGTCATAAATCAATTTTCTCCGACATTTTATCTTTTGAATGCGTAGCACTTCTATCAAAATTAATGATTAAGTGTCAAAAAACCAACGGATATGCACATTAAAGATAAAATAGCTCAAGAGACCATCATAGGTTCTCTCTTTCTTCGGTCTATATTATTGATAGAATGTTTTACCTTTCATTAGCTCATCAAATCCGGGGATTTGAAAGAATTTAATAGAATATTTTCATGACAAAATATATTATTTAAGTTGACGTTGCATGAATTTATCTACTTCACGCACTTGTAGACTATGAGGATAGCCATGCTTCTTTATCGCCATCCTCATAGTCTACAAGTGCGTGAAGTAGATAAATTCATGCAAGGTCAACTTAAATAATATACATTGTCATGAAAATATTTTATTAAATTCTTTCAAATCCCCAAATTTTATGAGCTAATGAAAGGTAAAATATTCTGTCAATAATATAGACCGAAGAAAGAGAGAACCTATGATGGTCTCTTGAGCTATTTTATCTTTAGTCCTAGCTACTGTCCTAGCTACCTATCGATCATTGAGAATAATCACCGCCTTGCATTTATGTACACTACACAAATTGATCCCAGTCTCGCAAAAACATTTTACACTTGTACATCTCATCAATACTGGAGGCCTAAAGTAATTTTATACGATCACTAGCACATTTCGTGCATGGATGAGAAATAGTATACAAAGTTTCTAGATAACGATTTTTGAGAAGAGGATTGAGTGCAGGCCAAAGAAGGGATAATTCCACAACAGAAAGGAAGACATCTTTTTAGCCTGGGTCTGGATCCTACCCCAATTGTCGAAGGATCCAGGGCCAGTCTAGAAAGATGTCTTCCCATTCTGTGTGCAACATTATGTCCATCCATGATCTCAGGAATATCATCATCTTTCTACTCTTCATTTGCCAAAATATATCGCTTCTTCAAGCTTGCAGAGTAATCTTATTAATAAAAGAACTATTGCCAACATTAGGGTACCCACATATCAAAATAGTTGATGTTATTGGTGCTTGTGCTCAAGGATATTGATTCACTATTTTGAAATGGCAAATCATTTTTATTTCATTTAAAGAGAAAAGCAGTGGGAGAAAACGAGCGGGTGAAAGTTGATCGAGTGCGAGAGAAGGCATTGCATTTTATTTGATCATGAATGCTCTCTGAAATGACCAATCATGTTTTCTATTAAATTTTTTTTATGTTTTTTTTTCCCATATTTAGTAGATAAAAATCATGGCGGTAGCCACTTAGCCATCTTTTTGATGTTCCAGGTATTTTACAAAGATACAGGTATGTGGATTTATCATTCAGTTGCTTGCAGTTATTGGTCAAATGCAAATATTTTGTCAAGTTGAAAGGGCAAGATATCAGTTTGGTGTTTTTGGTTTATGTTAAAATTTGATTTGGTAAAATCCTAAAAAAACACACTACATGTTCTAAAATGTAAAGAAGTTGAATGTTAAATGTAAGATATATATCTCATCCATAGTAATCAAAAGAAAGGACATGAAACTTATAAGGAGATTTACTAATCCAAAAATATAAGAGAATAGGAAACATGATTGGTACCTTATGAATTGGTTTTTGAGGTGCACAATCTTCATCAATCTCTTGAGAACAAGACCCCTCCTCATGAAAAATGCATTTAACAGATTAAACAAATCTACAAAACTAAACCAATGGCATGTTTAGAACAAAGAAATAGATTGATAATAATATGCTAAAAATTCTATTATGTTTAATACACGCAAAAGGACCAGTCCCAACAATTCTTAAACATACTGTATCTGATATGATAATAACATGCTAATTAAACTGATAAAGGTGTTATATGCATTTAATTTTCCAATTATTAATTACAAAACTGAACCAATGGCATGTTCTTCGTGTGGTACAAGGAAGATTTGGCTATGAAAAAAAAAAGTGAAATGGCCTCATCATTTTTATTTCGATTGGATAAAGGAGTGAAAGCTGAGCGCGAGAGAAGGTATGTGATTTCTTCATCTTTCAAGCATCTGACATCATATTCGACTGCAAATTTCAAATGCATTGCATTTTATTTGATCACAAATGCTCTTTGAAATGACCACATTCTACTGGTGTCGTGCCCTAGCCCGTGCTTTATCTCCATTATTTGATTTTATTGGTGCTTGTGCTCAAGGATATCGATTCACTATTTTCAAATGTTTGGATCATTTAGACAATTACATTTCCTCACTGTTCCTCTAGTACACAGTCAGGAAATGTACTTGTCTAATGATTATATGTAATGTTGAATGGATTAAATGCTTTATTCTTGGTAGAAGTGAATGGAAGGAATAGTGTTGCGGTTAGGTTTCATTTATTATTGAATTCAATGGTTTCCAAGATGTGTTGAGGAGTTTTCTCCTTGTTTAATGTTAACTGTTCCTGCACAATCCACTCATACAACAGTGATGTTACAAAACTAAACCGATGGCATGTTTACAACAAAGAAATAGAATGATAATAATATCCTAAAAATTCTATTCTATTTAATACATGCCAAAGGATCGCATTCTAAATTGCTATCACTGAAATGACCGCATTCTACTGGTGTCGTGCCCTAGCCCATGCTTTAACTCCATTATTTGATGTTATTGGTGCTTGTGCTCAAGGATATCCATTTTTTTGAAATGTTGACTATGGTTATCAAATGGACAGCCCATGAGCTTCTAGCTAGGCACCATTTGTATTGATAGCTTAGGGCATCAAATGTATTGTATCATTGATAGTTGATACTTTGTTAAAAGGAAATAGGACAAAGAATGATTTTTATTTAGTTTCTCTATTTTGATACCTAAGTGGCTTACAACCCTAGAGAAGTATATGCAGATTTACAGATGTAGTTGCAGGATACATAGCAGCCGATAATTCACAATAAATCCATGCATCCAATTTGAATAACAATTAATACAAAGAACTAGGGTCCTCCAATGGCCCAATCATCCAGACCTTAACTGTCCCCTCAACCAGTGACCTTCAAAATTGGGTTATCATGCAATCAGTGAGTGATCCCTCATTCTCCTGGTGAGCTTCTAAGTAGGTGTCATTTGTATATTTGATAGCTTAGGGCATCAAATGTATATTGTATCATTGATAGTTGAGACTTTGCTAGTATCAATTTTTGGGTTCGATTGTGTATAATTTTTTCCATCAACGTTTCAGATCATACTACATGATCCATCATCAGGATGCTAGAGAGAAAAGAACATGATATGATGGATCATGTAGTATGATCCAAAACGTTGATGGAAAAAATTATACACAATCGAACCCAGAAACTGATACTAACATTAATATGGATTGTGGAAATCTAATAGATCTAGTTGAGACTTTGTTAAAAGGAAATAGGATAAAGAGTGATTTTGATTTAGTTTCTCTATTTTGATCTCTAAGTGGCTTACAACCGTAGAGAAGTATATGCAGATTTACGAATGCAGTTGCAGGATACATAGCAGCAAATAATTCACAAGAAATCCATGCATCCAATTTGAATAGCAATTACTACAAAGAAATAGGGTCCTCCAATGGCCCAATCATGGGGACCTTGATTGTCCCCTCAGCCATTGAGCCTTCAAAACTAGGTTATCATGCAATCAGTGAGTGATCCTTCATTCTCCCAGTCTGCCGTGCAACCAAACATATTGGAAATACACAATACAATGATAACAAGTCTTTCACAATCCCCCTTCCCTCAAGGAACACTATCAACCATCCCTTCCACATAGCATTTCACTATTTTATGAGTGGATTGTGCAGGAATAGTTAACACTAAACAAGGAGCAAAATCCTCAACACATCTTGGAAACCATTGAATTCAATAATAAATGAAACCTAACACCAACACTATTCCTTCCATAGTTGCAAGATACATAGCAGTTGATAATTCACAAGAAATCCATGCATCAAAATTTTATAAGGATATCCTACTAATCAATAGGAATTTTTTTGAGATGACCAATGATTATGCATTTTGATGGCAGTGTGCTAGTTCAAAAGGATAATATAAATCTGAAACAATTTTTTCTGATTTTCTCAAACTATAAATGTGGTTAAAGGGAAAATATTATGGCCCCTACACTGTGGTTGTTAGCCTAATTAAGACAGGCCTACCTTTGCATATAATAAGAGGCCAACATGAAACAAACATCCAGAGGTTAGGGGGTTGTTCCATGTCCATAATTTATTATTTAAGTGCTAAGTGATGATGGGTATATCGTGTAATTCATACCTAGTGTGTCTCTTTCTTTCTCTCCACATTTCACATTAGGAGTATATGCTATAAAATACTAATGAAATCAACTATAGGTCAAATCTAATCAAAATTGAAATATAAAGATTAAAATAGATCTTGAAGAAACATGGGAACCATTTTTGACAGATATTGTACAAACAAAGACAATACTCCAAAGAGGAAATGCTTCAATGTGGAATAATTGAAGGAGAATATTTTACTTTTATATGCACATCTGCAATGTTTTTGATATATTTCTGAGATAAAAAAACCATAGAAAGAATAGCATATAGAATAAAGTAAATAATAATGATCATACTTTGAGATATTGTGAAAAATTAAAGGAAAGAATGCTTGGTGGGGTTATCATGCAATCAGTGAGTTATCCTTCATTCCCTCCTTCTAGTGACCCTTCAAAACTGGGTTATCATGCAATCGGTGAGTGATCCTTCATTCTCCTGGTCTGCCCTGCATCCAAACATATTGAAAATACACAATACAATGATAACAAGTCTTTCAAAATCCCCCTTCCCTCAAGGAACACTATCAACCATCCCTTCCACATAACATTTCACTGTTGTATGAGTGGATTGTGCAGGAACAGTTAACATTAAATAAGGACCAAAGTCCTCAACACATCTTTGTTGTAAACATGCCATTGGTTAGTTTTGTAATTTTTTTTTTTGTGTTAAATGCATTTAAATGAAACATTAAGCATAGTAATAATATGCCTAGTCTATTAGTAATTGCAGATTAAATGCCCATAACACCTTTATCAGTTTAGCATGTTATTATAAGATACTAAAGAAGACCTGCTCTTTGTCAAAGAAATCTTCACTGTCCCCCACAATGAAGACAATGAAGATTGACCTCCTACCCCACAACAAAGAACATTGTAATAAGAATAAGATAGTGCCAAGAAACATTTTCACAAATATGAAACTTGAGGAAAAGTAATAACATTAACAATGCCAAGATTCACAGTATTAAATTTCACTTGCAGATGAGTTTTTGCAGTAGGTTGCCCAGCATCAAAAATATGTTGAGTTGCATTTGAGCTATAACTAAGAGTATCATGTAGAGCAAACCCTAAACTTTGAAAGCGCTCTCCAGCCTGGCAATTGAAAATTCAATCTAGGCAAGCATCAGTAAGTGAAATAAATTATAGACATCAACATCACCATCATCATAATCATTAGACATAAATTATAGACATCAACATCAACATAATCATAATCATTTGGAGGGTATTCATTTTGGTCCTTGGATGGTACTATGTTTCTTGAAAGTTCTTGTGATATGCTTCTAAACTTTAAAAACATATTTTATGGCTTAATGATAATATAGATTAGTGTTTTGTTTTCTAATGGAATGTTGTTGATCATTCATGGTCTTGAAGAAACTTTTGATTGTTTTGATTTTCGAGTCTTGACATTGTTTCTCAATGTGATATAGACTGACCACAAGATGGTTCAGTTGGTCCTCTCTTTCTATTTAATCATTTGTCTTCTTCATGGTTTAAGTGTCAATATGTTATAATCCAACATGAAGTGTGGTTCAAATGAAGTTGAACCAAATGCTGACCGTGATGGCTATGATCATGATGAAGATAAATATGAATATTAAATCTAAAATATGGCTTGTAATTTGAATTTTCATTGTGAATGAAGAAACTATAGATTCAAGTTGACTCATTCTATGTTGTAGTATATTTGTTCCCTAGATCTACCATATTATATATGTTTAGCCTGTAAGGGACATCTTCTGCTCATTCATGTATCATAGCTCGGTGAGAGTTCTTAGGAGAAAGACAAGATGTTAGTGGGAGATGGAGAAACCAATATTAGAACACCACTTGAAGCCTTGCAATGTTGAGAGTGGGATAAAAGCTACACTTGAGACCCTATATAAGGAACAAACTTATTGAGCTTCACTTTGTTTCGAGAATAGTTTTATATTCTATACTAAACAGGGCCAACCACATGAAGGTGGAAGCTCATTTGGCCCCACCCGCCCCCCCCGAACATCACTCTAAATTCCCCGTTAACATCTAACATTCATTCATTATTTCATCCATTAATAAAATGTAACATTCATTAATTATCACACAATAACATTCATTCACACATTAATAAAATGTGACATTCATTAATTATCACATGATAACATTCATTAACACATTATAAAATTTATGAACATTCACTACCACATAATTAAATTTATTGGCATATAAAAATCAGTCATTATCAATTAAGGTGCATAGATGACAATCATTTTTTTTTTTTCTTTTGATTTCTAGTTTTTAAGATATAATTGTAAGATGAGTATCGATATCATCATCATGATCATCTACCCTCTCATTAGATCTCAATGCACACCTAGTTCTCTGTTGATGCAAAGGGGGATCATCTGCAATAACATATAAAAGGGTTCAATTAAAAATATTTTATTATAATTAAAAACATTTTAAACATTTTAAAGTATTTCAGTACTTTACAGGCCATAATCGTATAGCTCTTTACCTGATCTAGTCACATCATCAACATCGAGGTCAGTTTGTCGATCCATGAGAATGTGTGGGATGCTCATGAAAGGAGTCTGGGTACCTACATATGTAATTCAATTATCTAATGTTAGCTAAAAAACTCATGATACATATACTCAAAACCACATAGTAAGTACATTAAAAACCATAAGCATCCCATAGTAAGTACATCACGAATTAATTAGATTAAGCATTGATTGCATAACTGCACATTTCTATCAAGAAATCAATATTAAATAGATTAAGCAGTGATCACATAATTGTACATTTCATTCATGTCATTCATCTTCTTCTTCATCCAAATAATTGCCATGATCATCGTTGACGTCGACATCATCACCACCACCGTCATTGTCTTCATCTTCGTCATTGTCATGATCATCGGCATCAGCATCAACATCATCATCATCATCATCAACATCATCATTAGCAACATCATCATCATCATCATCATCATCATTAGTAGCATCATTAGTAGCATCATCATTGTCATCATCTTCTTCTTCTTCAAGAAAAGTTGCATCAGGAACATCATCAACTAACTGTTGTTCGTGATCATCATCTACATCATCTTCTAGTTATTCACAATCTTCTTCCATCACATTATACCTCATCGGCCTTCCTCTTAGATCATGTCTAACAACAAATGACCAACCCGATTTATGCGGAACCTTTGAGTAAAATACCTACTCACATTGGCTTGGAGGAACATAGGGTTCATCCCCAACTAGCTCAAACCACCTTGTATTAATCATTGGAAATCCATTGTCATATTCAATAACAGTTCTATCAGAATCATTTTGATTAAGTCGTAGCCTATACCATCTGATGATGAAGAGAACTAATATGAAAGAATTAAAGTCACACTCAAGTATATCATCCAAAATGCCATAGTATCGATTTTTGAACTCTCGAGGATGTAAGTCATTTCTAGATGAAATATTAGTCACCTGAAAGACTGCACTTATCCCAGAATCATAAGTTTTCTTTTTGTCATCCAAATTTTTGATGCGAAATTTATGACCATTGCAAAACATAGCCTTGTGGTGTTTGACCTGCAAAAATATGTAAAACATGTATAAATTAATGCATCAAGAGTTCATAAACGTACGAGTGATTAACAAACTTATATGTACCTGGAAATCTTTTAAACCATGTGCTAAATTTATTTCCCTTTGGGTAACATTTGGATCTTTGTTACAATGAGCTTTATTAACCAATGAAGACACAACTTCCCATGTTAATGTGTGACCTAAATGATGACATCATTCAATCCATTTTATCATCCGATCTTGATTATTTGCAATATACAAATGTATTGCATCCCACTCTCGAGCAGCTGTACAAAAAATAAATAGATGACTTAAAATCAATTAATTTTGAAGATTAAGAATTAATTAACAGCTACAATAACATCTTATAATTTATTACCTCTCACTTTCCTCATTCTGCCTTCCCCCACCAAGTACTCCCCTTCAAATTTTCTAATGGTGTCAAGATCCCAAATACAATCTATATAGATCTTTGCTGCAAGCTTATGAAGATATTCAGTAACATACACCATAGTCTGGTATACCATATATCCCTCCACCATAGAACCCTCAGGACGTGCTCTTTTCCAAACCAAAGCCTTAAAAAATTTCAAGTGCCTCTCAACCATCCACATTGACCGAGTGTGTATGGGTCCAGTACACATTTCAATCTCCTCAACTTGGTGTATGAGATAGTGTTCTTGTGCATTGAAAAAGGTTGAAGGTAAACACTTTTTCATTTCACACATTAGAAGAGGAATTCTTCTCTTCTAGTATTTTATATCTGCTTTATGGATTTCTTTAAATGACAACCACCTACAAGACATTCGAGACACAAAAATATATAAACACGAGACTTTACAATATATATATACAACAAATTGAACAGATATCATTCCTTACCTCATATATTTTCCAAGATCATATATCACTTGTTTGATGTTATTGTCGAAGTTCTCTAGGAGAGATAGGGGTAGCACGTACTGCAACAATTATAAAAATAATCATGTCATTCTTTTCTCATATAATACAATGATAAGTACATGTAGTTTACAAATATATTGTAAATACAAAAGAACATGACTTACCTTGATGAAGGTATGTCAATCATGTGTTTTAAACCTTGGCCCAAATTCACCTTTCTTTGATATGGTACTGCTTATGTTTGCAAAAAATCCTGTGGGAAATTAAATTTTTCGTATGAGTTTTTTTATGGCATCACCTTGTTGTTCTGTTAATAACCAAGGAAGGGCACTTGTATTAATCTATTCTCCATTTCTATTTGATTCAATAAAATTTTTCATTGCATGATTGGATTCATGAATGTTGCTACAAATTTTGACAATTTTTTCTTTGTCACACCTTCCATCCAATATCTTCCACAATGTCTCTGTTACATTCTTTCCAATATGCATAGTATCAAACAAATGCACATCAAGTAGTTGCTCGTACTAGGGCAACCTACTAAATTGTCTGGGATAACTCTTTAGTCCCTTTGGAAGGTGCTCAATAGTGTTGCCTTGATGACATTCACAATCATCAATCACATAATCAACAAACAAAACACAATAAAAATATACAAATTCCAAACATAAACTGTTAGGTAGAATGGTAGTACCTTGACGATTAATTCTATTATATTCCAACTTCCATAAGTGAGGTTTCCTTCTCCGTGGCTTAGATGTAGTCTCTTCTTTCCCATTGAAAATATATTTTTTCATAATTTGATAGTTATGATTTTTGTGGAGAAAGTACCTATACTCATGAAACACCTGCTTTCCTAAACTTTTTGAATAACGAGATTTCATCTTTGGACCACAAACTGGACATGCAAATTTTTCCTTTGTTTGAAGACCTACAAGGTAATGATACAATTGGATTAAATATGTTAATTTTTATTTTTAGAATTATCATGTGCAACTTGAATTCACCATAACATACCACAAAAATGTGTTAGCTTTGGGGCATCATGTATTGTCCATACAAGCATTGCATAGAATTAAAATGGTTTGTCTCATATTGGTCTAGAGATGTCATACATAGTGACACCTTTCCATAACTCCACCAACTCGTCGATAAGAGACTCAATATAAACATTCATATCTTTAACTTGGTATTTACTTGGTTGAATGAACAACATTACATAATTGTTGTGACCATTTTACTACAAGATTTATAATTACATGCAGATAACTATTAAATGATCAAATACCTGGAACAATCATTGCCAACATAATGTGCTCCCTCTTTATTGACATCCATGGAGGAATGTTATTGTTGATGACAAAAACAGGCCAAACAATGTAAATAGATCTTAGCTCTCCAAATGGATGAACACCGTCCGCTGCCACTGAAAGCTTGAGATTTTGAAGTTCTTTGATAAAGTGTGGCCACTTTTCCTCTATGTCCTTAAATATAGAACCATCAGCAAGCATTCGAATAATGTCATCTTGACTCCTATTGCGTGCATGGTAATCCATAAATTGTGCCAAGCTATTACACCTAAATAATCTTTGCAAACGTGGTATAATGGGGATGTAACGAAGAACCTTGTGAGGCACCTTTTTTGGTATTTGATTTATTCGATATCTACTCATATGACATTCAAGGCATTCTATTGCAAATTCATGCTCTTTATGATAAATAATATGATCATTGGGACAAGCATCTATTGCTTAATACTCTTCCAATATCTTTCATAGTGGCACATAATTCTCGGTATGAGTGAGGGAGAATATTCAATGGCGGTAACAAGAAATCACCTATCAATCTGTAGAAAAAAATATATGTTGTTAATATTAACAATATTTATGGTACATGTTTCACCATTTAATTACTATAATGACATATATGACATACCGTAGCATACGTGACATTGCTGTGTTGGATAAACCATTCATAACCTTCAAGTTCAACAACAACAATACAACAAAGAGAAGAGTTGTTTGGGAGCCTTCGTAAAGGGGCGTGGCTACCTTCTCAAGTATAGGTATATCATGGATGACATCAACATCATCTTGATCATCATCATCAGTTGCGCCAATAACAAATTTGTCATGGATCAATGTATTAGTACCATCATCTGGCGCATCATTGTCATCTTCCATGGGATCATAATCTTTAGCTTCAATATTTGCACCTCCATGATCCTCCACTTCCAAAGCCATATTCTCAATATTTGCACCTCCATGGTCCATATCACGTACTCCCCTAGGGAGGTCGACCTATATTAAAATGAACACAAATAAACCATGATAATGTTCTCATCATCAAGTGTATTATATATATATATTAATTATTAAATAAATATAATGAAAAACTTATCAATTCATAATAATCAAAACCTCCTTCAATGTGACCATTATCCCTACAATGTCTCTTAGCTATTTTGATTAGCAATCTTCTAATGTTTAAGCCCTTACAATTATTGCAGGGACAATAACATTTTCCATCGCCTTTTCTTTTCAAGTTTGACCACAATCTATTGATTGCATCCCCATTACCTTCTTCACTTGGATTGTTTGACATGATGCTTCTTCACTTAGATTATCTATAACCTAATTATATATAGAAATTGAAAACTTAGTTATAAAATAATGTTGTAGTATAGTATACCAAATTGAAACACTTCTATTATTGTAGTCTTCCACCTCAAACTATTTCCTATTGTGGCAAGAAAGAAAGATATTCAAATAATATAGTAGTTTGTAAATCAAAATAAAATGGAGGCAAGTTGTTGATTGAGGGTGCAAGGAACAACACCCGTCAGTACTTTTATTGAATTGTAAATTTCAATTTTGAACCATTTTGTGAATATAGAACATGGATGTAATCTCAAAAAATAACAAAATGTAGACACGACAGATTACTTATTTTGTTATTCTACATTACTTACTATTTGAGTGCACGTTCCACCTGCAACTTGATCAAGTCTTGTTTGATACTTCAATTTTGTGTTAACTGTCATGTAGAAGTACACAATTTTGTATTTGCCTAATATGTTATTCAAAAAACAACAATAGAATAAAATACTTGTTGAGAAAGATCATCATAGGAGTATCAAAAACTTGAGATTTAAGGTAACACAACATTATAAGACTCTTACATTCAACCTTCAACTCATGCACCTAATAAATAAGAGAAAAAATACATGAAATTGAAAAATTTAACTAATGAATTATGTTTTTTTTCTCATCTTAATCGGCCAAATTTATATGAGATTCTAAAGAAGGTCTCACTCTTAATCAGCCAAATCTTTTGATTGTCTAAATGCTTCTTTATTTGTCAACCAATTAATACATGCTACTATATAAAGAAGACAATCAAAAGACAATGAAGATTTGTCTGACAAAAATGAATACACTAAACTGAACCAATGACATGTTTACAAAAATTATCATAACTTGCAAGGAAAACTGAAACAATGACATGTTTATAATTGATTAAGAGTGAGGAATAGCTTGTGCAAGGGTGAAAGTAGTTTTGATCATTTTGGTCATGACTGTTCCTCTACATAGTCAGGAAATGTAACTGTCTAATGATTATATGTAATGTTGAATGGATTAAATACTTTATTCTTGGTAGAAGTGAATGGAAGGAATAGTGTTGGTGTTAGGTTTCATTTATTATTGAATTCAATAGTTTCCAAGATGTGTTGAGGAGTTTGCTCCTTGTTTAATGTTAACTGTTCCTGCACAATCCACTCATACAACAGTGAAATGCTATGTGGAAGGGATGGTTGATAGTGTTCCTTGAGGGAAGGGGGATTTTGAAAGACTTTTTATCATTTTATTGTGTATTTCCAATATGTTTGGATGCAGGGAAGACCGGGAGAATGAAGGATCGCTCACCGATTGCATGATAACTCGATTTTGAAAGGTCACTAGTTGAGGGGATAGTCAAGGTCCCGATGATTGGGCCATTGGAGGACCCTATTTCTTTGTATTAATTGCTATTCAAATTGGATGCATAGATTTCTTGTGAATTATCAGTTGCTATGTATCCTGCAACTGCATCCGTAAATCTACATATACTTCTCTACAGTTGTAAGCCACTTAGAGATCAAAATAGAGAAACTAAATCAAAATCATTCTTTGTCCTATTTCCTTTTAACAAAGTCTCAACTATCAATGATACAATATACATTTGATGCCCTAAGCTATCAAATATTGAAATGGCGCCTACCTAGAAGCTCACCAGGAGAATGAAGGATCACTCATTGATTGCATGATAACCCGATTTTGAAGGGTCACTGGTTGAGGGGACAGTCAAGGTCTAGATGATTGAGCCATTGGAGGACCCTAGTTCTTTGTATTAATTTCTATTCAAATTGGATGCATGGATTTATTGTGAATTATCGGTTGCTATGTATCTTGCAACTGCATCCATAAATCTGCATATACTTCTCTAGGGTTGTAATCCACTTAGGGATCAAAATAGAGAAACTAAATAAAAATTCAATTTTGAAGGGTCACTGGAAGAGGGGAATGAAGGATCACTCACTGATTGCATGATAACCCCACCAAGCATTCTTTCCTTTAATTTTCCACAATATCTCAAAGTATGATCATTATTCTTTACTTTCTTCTATATGTTATTCTTTTTATGGTTTTGTTATCTCAGAAATATACCAAAAACATTGCAGATGTGCATATAAAAGTAAAATATTATCCTTCAATTGTTCCACATTGAAGCATTTCCTCTTTGGAGTATTCTCTTCATTTGTACAATATCTGTCAAAAATGGTTCCCATATTTCTTCAAGATCTATTTTAATCTTTATATTGCAATTTTGATTAGATTTGACCTATAGTTGATTTCATTAGTATTTTATAACATATACTCCTAATGTGAAATGTGGAGAGAAAGAAAGAGACACACTAGGTATGAATTACACGATATACCCATTATCACTTAGCACTTAAATAATAAATTATGGACAGGGAACAACCCCCTAACATCTGGATGTTTGTTTCATGTTGGCCTCTTATTATATGCAAAGGTAGGCTTGTCTTAATTAGGCTAACAACCACAGTGTAGGGGCCATAAATTATGGAACCCAAAATAGTGCACACTTGTATTAAATTAGGTTCAGTATACTACAAGGGAATGAAAACCATGCAATAGTGCCTCATGGGGATGGAAGAAACTGTTCACCAAGAAGATGGTTATGTCTGCAATATTTACTAGAGGCAAAGAACATAATTTGGTTCCTGCAATTACTCCTAGATATAATGGCACCCACAAAACACTTGGAAAAGATAGCACTCACTATATCTTTTATCACTCTTTTAAAGCTGGGACAATAAATCTCAAAGATTGATCAACGAATTCTTGAAGACAAAGAACCATTAACAGATATGATTCATGTGTACAATAGCCAATAACTAGTTGTTCCAATCATGATGTCCAATAATTATGTTAGAAAAAGCATCTACAAATCCCTTACACAACCATAATAGATTCAAACCATGAACTATAAGAACCTAACAATGGGACTAACAAAGATACAGCCTAAACAAATCTTGATCATATTCCACCCTATTGTAAGGCCCAAGAAGTAACTCTATCTTAAAGCTACACATTCCTCTAGATGAAGCTCAAAGGTCAGGTAGCTGAAGCATAGCAATACTTGAATGAATATATGAATAATTTGATGTATAATCATTTGCTAGCTTGGTTTGTGGGTTTTCCACATAATATTTTCCCTTTAACCACATTTATAGTTTGAGAAAATCAGAAAAAATTATTTCAGATTTATATAAACCTTTTGAACTAGCACACTGCCATCAAAATGCATAATCATTGGTCGTCTTAAGAAAATTCTTATTGATTAGTAGGATATCCTTATAAAAATTTGATGCATGGATTTCTTGTGAATTATCGATTACTATGTATACTGCAACTATGGAAAGAATAGTGTTGGTGTTAGGTTTCATTTATTATTGAATTCAATGGTTTTCAAGATGTGTTGAGGAGTTTGCTCCTTGTTTAATGTTAACTGTTCCTGCACAATCCACTCATAAAAAAATGAAATGCTATGTGGAAGGGATGGTTGATAGTGTTCCTTAAGGGAAGGGGGATTGTGAAGACTTGTTATCATTGTATTATATATTTCCAATATTTTTGGATGCAAGGCAGACCAGGAGAATGAAGGATCACTCACTGATTGCATGATAACCTGATTTTGAAGGGTCACTAGTTGAGGGGATAGTCAAGGTCTGGATGATTGCACCATTGGAGGACCCTATTTCTTTGTATTAATTGCTATTCAAATTGGATGCATGAATTTCTTGTGAATTATCGGCTGCTATGTATTCTACAACTGCATCCGTAAATCTACATATACTTCTCTAGGGTTGTAAGCCACTTAGGGATCAGAATAAAGAGACTAAATCAAAATCATTCTTTGTCCTATTTCCTTTTAACAAAGTCTCAACTATCAATGATACAATATACATTTGATGCCCTAGGCTATCAAATATACAAATGGTGCCTACCTAGAAGCTCACTAGGAGAATGAAGGATCACTCACTCATTGCATGATAACCTAGTTTTGAAGGGTCACTGGTTGAGGGGACAGTTAAGGTCAGGATGATTGGGCCATTGGAGGACCCTAGTTCTTTGTATTAATTGTTATTCAAATTGGATTTATGGATTTATTGTGAATTATCGACTGCTATGTATCCTACAACTGCATCCGTAAATCTGCATATACTTCTCTAGGGTTGTAAGCCACTTAGGGATCAAAATAGAAAAAATAAATAAAAATCATTCTTTGTCCTATTTCCTTTTAACAAAGTATCAACTATCAATGATACAATACATTTGATGCCCTAAGATATCAATACAAATGGCACCTAGCTAGAAGCTCACAGGCTGTCCATTTGATAACCTCAGTCAACATTTCAAAAAAATGGATATCCTTGAGCACAAGCACCAATAACATCAAATAATGAAGTTAAAGCATGGGCTAAGGCACAACACCAGTAGAATGCGGTCATTTTAGTGACAATAATTTACAATGGCATCATTGAACATATATGCCAGTTGTACACACTAAAATGGTGCACTTCTATGAACCATTACATGCAAGGTTTCTCAAGAATGAGGCCTCACAAAACAGCTCATAGCTCTCTATGCATGGAGTTGCAAGGGACTATGATGTGTTTGCTCTCAGCTAGAGCTACAAGCTTGTGACCTTGCTAGTCAACCATACAATAAGAGATTCAAGTGAAGACAAGGTCAACAATGCCAATATCTCCAAGAATCACTATGAAGATGTAATGCAATGCAACTAAAATGAGGATGCAATCTAAGCTATGAAAGGAAAGTACAAACTATGCTATGAAAGGAAAGAACAAGTATTACAATATCTCCTATTTAGACTATGTGAGCTTATTCTATTGCATAAAAGGAAATCTATACTAAGAATGCCATTATCATGCAACTAAGAAAGCAAATATGCAACTAAAGGATGAAAGCAATGAAGCAAGTCTTCAATGTCTTCAAAAGCTCCAAATGCACCTAAAACCTGCAGCATAACATTAGCATAAAAACATGGTATATGCAAATGAAGGAGAGAGCTCTCCTTTTATAAGAAATGAGGTGAAATGGACCCTGGAGATTAAGAGGCAAAAGTCTTAATCAGCGGTGGAGCTTGAAAAAGGAGCAATCCATATGCACAAGTATCCTCCAATGAGAAAATAGGAGTTGACTTTATGTCCATATGAGACAAAAAGTGCTTTTCTCCTTTTTATAAAATATGAATAATGCTTTATTTGTGCAACTTAGGATAAGAGGAAAAGGTGGGCTTTTTATTTAATCAAAAGGGGAGGAAATATTCCTTTTAATTAAATAAAGACTTAGGATAAATGGTTAGCCCATAGGATAAAAATCCAATATATGATCAAAATTAGGATTTGATCAAGAGATTGATATTGTTGAAAATATTGATTATTGATAAAAATGATTCAGGATTGATAAATTGAATAAATGGGGCCCAAAGTCTAGGCGACCATTTTTGGGTGCATACATTTGCCCCTCTTTGACTAATGTGTGATCGATTTGGGAACACATGCAGTCAAAGAATGAAGTTGAAAATGTGACATCGATCTGGGATCACAAAATAACTCAGATATGAGGTCGATTCGGGATCATATCCGGACAAAGCATAAACAAAGGTCTTTGAACATGAGGTCGATTCGGGATCACATTCAAAGTAAGAGATAAGAATCTCAAATTTGAGCGACAGCTCACAAAAGATGTCTGAATCAGGAAAATCAAGGAAATCAGGGATGAGAATCCCATAGGTACTGCCCCCTCGGAAGTGAAATCAAAATCAGGTAGAGAGGAGAACAGCGAATTGATAAGGTTGATCAAATCAAAATGAAATCACAATCGAATGTAAGGGTCAATAGGTTTAACCATGCCCCAGCCTGACTGAAAAGATGTAGTCAAACATGAGAAATGAGGGAATGGAATGAATATGAATGAAAGACTAGAAGTTTGAAAGACATGGAAATGAAGAAACGACAATGCCCCAACAAAGATCGAAGGATTAGGCCTCAAAAGATCAGTCAACTGTGCAGAAGGGGGAAGCTTTTAAAACATGATTTTGACTATCAAGATGACCTCAGATTTTGATTTCGAGTTTGAAAATGGATCCAGGACGTTGAAATTAGCTAGGGGTGCAATTTTCACGCAATTTTGAGGTGTTTTGAAAATGAGGTCAAAAAGTCAAAAGGCTATAAAAGGGGTCAAAATGTCATTTTCAAAAGTTATTTGTCTTTTAGCGATTTGAGAATTTTCAGAGCTTTAGAGAGAGAAGATGGCCCAGCAAGCAGGAGTTCCCATCCACAGGCATCGATTCGAGCACGCCCGGTTGCATAACTGGCCACCACACTATCCTGCCCCGGTATGTTTTCGAAAAACTCGAGCTTTTGAGTCATTTTTTGCATTTAATAGCTTTTTTTAGCACGTTTTTCAAATTTTCAAATTTCAAAAAGTTTTTGCTAGGTGAAATATCGCACGATACTTTAGAAGTATCGCGCCCTTTGGGGAGAAATATCGCGTGATACTTCGCGGGTCCCCAAAGTATCGCGTGACCTAAGGCACCAGTATCGCACGATACTGGGCGAAAGATCACACGATACCGGGTGAAGTATCGCGTGGCATAACGTCTATCACCCCGCTATAAGGAGAAGTATCACGCGATATTTCTCTAAAAAAGAATATTGCCCAGGTTAAAATTTTGATTTTTTACGTATTTTTGAGCAAAAATGACATGGGTCTAGACAATGTTACGTTTTAGCGATGTTTTATACTGAGTTTTTTAGACATCCATCATGATATGTGCTAACAACTAGCTTGGTTTTGGCTTGCAGGAGATTTTTTCGGCGCTGATCATCAGAGCGCCGAAGGTGACAGGATTGAGATGTGTCCGAGATCTAGACGATCTGGGCAACGCTGACATCAGAGTGATGGGATTCAGATATTTGTTGAGATATCCATACATCAGAGCGGACCATGGGTTGTTGACTACTCTTACCAAGAGATGGCATAGTGAGCACAACACCTTCCACCTGCCTACTGGAGAGGCGTCGATCACCTTAGAGGACATCTACAGGATTTTACGAGTGCCATGTCATGGCGAGCCGGTGAGTATAATCATGTTTTGAGATATAATCATAAATGTAATATTTCCATATGATGAAAATTGACATGATTCATTTGTTGGCACAGGTGTATTATGATCAGGATGCCATTGAGGGGTGCCGACTGGTTCAGGAGATGTTCTAGGATGTCACTATTCTGGATAGGCATATCAGCTGGGAGAGGTTGATAGATGATTTTGGCAGAGACTACCCAGTGCCATGTATAGTGGCATCCATCATTTCACAGATCCTGATGACTGATCGCAGTCAGAAGGGATTCCCGCTCGGATGGGCTCGGCTATTGGTTGACTTGGTCGACAAGCCTCGACGGATGGCATGGGGGCCTGCCATATTGGTAGAGATGTACCATGAGTTGCACGAGATCATCTACAGAGACGGTAGGACATGGGCATGTGGTGCCATCCTGGCACAGGTATGGGCATGGGAGCACATCGCTGTGGTGCGTCCCAGGGTTCAGCCAAGGGAGAGGAGGTACCCCTTCATCTATAGGTACCTCGGGTTCATATCACATGCCCATTCTGGGGATGTGACATACTACAGGTGGATTTTGGATGAGATGGCCTTGTTCACATGGAGGTCTTACAAGGAGGTTGAGTTTTGGGGAGATGTAGCCGATGAGCTGAGTTACATGCTGTGCACTTGGCCACTGGTAGGTCGGTATGCAAAGATAGTAGAGAGATTCTACATCACTCGGGTATGGCCGCAGTTTGGGAGGTAGAAGCGAGTCTCGACAGAGACTACCACATATGCCAGGGCCAGAGACGAGGAGGGTCATGTGTGGCTACCCATGTTGGACTATTAGCAGGCTTTCGCAGAGACAACGGGTATCAGGAGCGAGCCCTGGGAGTATTTCCTAGATATGGCAGATGCAGGGGCTGATGCAGCCTACAGAGCAGAGCAGTGGAGGGTGCCATTCCCTCAGTTTACGGTACCAGATGCACAGGTACCAGCACAGGGAGGAGATGGGGGAGATGATGGGGGAGATGGAGGAGACGAAGGGGAGGGAGGGGATGGAGGAGATGGAGGGAGGGGGAGAGGGAGGAGGATGGAGAGAGGAGAGGGGTCGAGATCAGGTGGCTAGAAATGGTCATGGGGATAGAGATCAGTGACGCTTGAGGAGGAGGTGAGACCAGCTCACCGACAGGCAGAGGTACAACAGGATCAGCCTGTGGGTGGGGAGGATCTGAGAGCCCAGATACAAGCTTAGGAGGCAGAGATAGAATAGCTCCGGACTACTATAGCCATGAGAGATCAGTAGCTACTGGATCTGAGGGCAGAGTGGGATCAACAGATAGCTGATCTTAGGGCAGAGATAGCATGCCGTGAGTTGATGGCATAGGCAGAGGCACTGGAGCTCCGACGGGAGTCAGCGAGAGCAGCCTATTATCACGGACTCTATCTGCAGGCCGTCCCAGAGGGTGAGAGAGCACCATCATACTCTCAGAGGGTAGGGGTATCAGATGTGGTACTCGATAGGAGAGCCATGCCTCCTCCACCACCACGAGCTCCTCACAAGGGTGGTAGCGAGTCTTAGGGTTAGGTCTTAGGTGTTTTGGACATATCTTGAGACTTTTGATCCAGATTTTGGGATCTCATATTGTATTGTATATCATGACATTGTTATAGATTTATGAGATTCGATGTATCATGTGTATTTATCTCACTTGTGATGGATGTATCAGTTTATGTATATTGTCTTGCCATTTTTCTCAAAATGTTTATGTATATGCTTATGTATGTTCTTTCTCATAGATGTATGTTTAATTCTCATGTGTATGATATAGACTTATGTTTCTTGAAAATGATAGTTTTGATATAGATATGATGATATGATTAACCCCTTGTGATGAACAGGAACAGGTTCAAGATGAAAAGGACAAGGAGTGAAAGACATGATCAAGAAGAAGAAAAGGTGAGCACAGTCGACTGACAGGTCCACGTAAGATGAAAAAGAGAGCTCTCTCCATATGCAAGAAATGCAAAACTAGACTATCATGACCCTAAAAATGCAAGCTACTATGAAAGTGGTTGACTTGCAAGGTCACAACTCTTATAGACATTTAATTATCATCATCGAGCGTTATTGGTAGTGTTGTAAGATCATACAATGCACACTAGCATAACTATATGGATATGAATATGATCTTTATCAGATAGAAATGTGGGAATCCCACCTAGGCATCAAAGACATGTAGGTCAAGATGACTAGTGTAGTGAGATCACCTAAGTTTGATATGGCGAGATCATGCTTCTATCAAGACACATGAAAGTCAGGATAACTAGAAGCATGCACTCGCAAAACAGTCAAGGATAATACCTTGTCAATCCATAGGGTCAAGTAAGACCAGCATAAATGCTCATGACAGTTAGGATCAACAAAATATACCCACAAGCAGATAAAGAAAGAAAACATGTTCTCATTCCCTCAGTCTTCTAGCTATGCATCATTGAAAACTTCTTAGGGGGAGACCACTCATCAAAGAAATCCTCATAGACAACACACAAAGAAAAATAAAGTCAACATATCTCAACGAGTTGATTGTTTAAGTGCATGTGTGTTGGTTATAGAGTCAGACTCTGAGTATCGCATCTACAAATGAGCACTATCGCATCATACTTAGACTATAGGAAAGACATCTGATAAGTGTTAAGAAACACTCGACGCAAGGGTAGTGTTGAAAAACACTGTTTTGGGATGGTGTTGAAAAACACCTATTGTGAAATGCCCCAAGAGACAAACGCACCTAAAAGACCAATGCTAACAGTTATGCCCCCTAGACAAAGACAAAGACCAATTCCAGACTAAGCCAAATAAGGTCAAGGCATGAGGGAAAGGCTTAGTGTCGAGGATGCACGCTAACAAATAGGAGTGCAAAGGCCTCAAGTAGCGCCTGTTTCTAGGTTTTCACCACTTGGATTCTTTTTTCATTTTTTTCATTTTTTTGGATTTTTGAATTTTTTTGATTTTTTTAATATATTTTTTAAGGACTTTTTATGCTTTTTAGGATTTTTTCAGCATCATATATCAATTTTTTAGTATTTTTTCAGGATCAATAAGATATGTACAAAGGATGCCCCCAGATAGAAATAGGCATCAAGGATAGAACTTCTTGAGGTGCACAATGTTGATGGGATCAGGGAGCTGTTCTCCATCGGGATCTGACAGTAAATATGCACTGGTACCAAAAGCAGCTATGATGACATATGGTCCAAGCCAATTAGGTTCAAACTTGCCCTTTTGTTCTTGGTTCTGTTGGTTCTTAGGGTTCTCTCGCAAAACAAGATCACCTATTTGAAATTATCTACGGCGAACCTTCTTGTTGAATGCTTTGGACATACGCTTCTGATACACTCTCATGTGATCAAAGGAAGCTTTACGCTTCTCATCTAGAAGTTCTAGTTCCTGTAACCTCATGGCACGGTAATCCTCATATGTAATCAAACTTTTGAGTGAGACTCTAAGTGATGGTATCTCAACTTCTAAAGGCAATACTGCTTCAGTTCCATAGGTGAGAGAGAAAGGAGTGGCTCCTGTAGGTGTGCGAATGCTTGTTCTGTAAGCCCATAGTGCTGGATTGATTTGTAAGTGCCAATCCCTACCATTCTTGTGTATTGTCCTATGAAGAATTTTAAGAATGGTTTTGTTAGAAGCTTCTGCCTGGCCGTTTCCCTATGGAAAATAGATGGAGGACCAATGTTGCTTGATTTTAAACTTTTTGCATAGATGCTTTAGGTCCTTATTCTTAAATTGGCCTCCATTGTCAGTAATGATCTCAGAAGGCACTCCAAATTGGCAAATAATATAATTAAGGATGAATAAAGAAATGGTCCTCCCTGAAGCAACAGAAAGTGGCACAGCTTCCACCCATTTTGTGAAGTAGTCAGTGGCAGTAATAATGAACTTGTGTCCACCTGATGACTTGGGATGAATCTGCCCAACCAGATCAAAGGCCCATCGCTGAAATGGCCAATGAGAAACAGAAGGGATCAGCTCCCTACCTGGAGCATGAATCAGGTTTCCATGTTTCTGACATTTTTCACATGACTTAGCAAAGGTGACTGCGTCTATCTGCATTGTGGGCCAATAATATCCCGCCCTAAGCAACCTTCGGGCCATGGCAAGACCATTAGAATGTCCACCACAAATGCCCTCGTGGATGTCAGCTAACGCTTGGTTGGATTCCTCCTTTTCCAAGCACCTAAGGAGCGTCCCATCTAAACCCCTCCTATATAAATCACCAGAGATGAGGGTTTGGTGAGAGGCGTTACAGATGAGGTTTTGGCGTTCAGAGTGGTTGAATGTGTCAGGAATGATGCCATCACGAAGGTATGAATACATAGCACCATATCGGGAAAACTCATGTGTGATAATGGCACAAATGACATGGCTTTCAAATGAGTCAAAGATGGGATGGTGTAGCTCTTCCACCAGGAATTCAAATCTGGATTCATGTGTCTCCAACTGAAGAAGTGAAGCTAATGTGGCCATGGCATCTGTAGCTTTGTTCTCTATCCTAAGGATCTATTGAAACATCACAAAGGTTAAGTAGCGTCTCAAAGAATCAACCATCTTTTTGTAGGGTATCAATTTGTCATCCTTGGTTTGATACTCTTCATTGACTTGGTTGATGATTAACTGGGAATCCCCAAAGACATGTAACTCTGTGATGTTCCATTCTATAGCCATCCTCAAGCCATTAGTTAAAGCTTCATATTCTGCAATATTATTGGTACATGGGAATAAAATTTTGTAAGATTTTGGAATATTGTACCCATGTGGAGAAACAAATAATACTCCAGCACCTGATCCATTTTGCATGTGGGAACCATCAAAGAACATTTTCCAAGTGCGAGTAGTTGTATACAAGATGTGTTCGTCTGGGAATTCCACTTGGACCGGCATACTATCCTGAATAGGGAAATCAACTAATTGGTCAGCAATAGCTTGCCCTTTTATGGCCTTCCTTTCAATGTACTCTATGTCAAATTCAGTTACGACCATCATCCATTTAGCAAGTCTCCCTGTGAGGGCAGCCTTACTAAGCAAGTATTTAAGAGGATCAATTTTGGCAACCAAATGTATGGTATGAGCAAGCATGTAGTGGCACAACTTTTGAGAAGCAAACACCACTGCAAGACAAGACTTCTCAATATTATTGTAATTGATCTCATAGGAGACTAGAGTACGACTGATGTAGTATATGGCCCGTTCTTTCCCAGTATCATCTGTTTGAGCCAATAGTGCCCCCAGGGAAGTGTCTATAGCTGAAATATATAGGATCAATGGTTTCCCTGGAATAGGAGGCATGAGAATCGGAGGATTAGCCAAGTATTGTTTGATCTGATCGAGGCTCTTTTGACAATCCTCGTTCCAAACACAAGAAACACCCTTATGTAATGTCTTGTTAAAGGGTTGTGCCCTATCTGCAAGTTGAGAAATAAACCTCCTAATTGATTGAAGACATCCCTGAAGACTTCTCATTTGACTGATATTTCGAGGAGGTGGCATATCTAAAATTGCTTGGACCTTTTCGGGGTCAACCTCGATACCTTTTGCTGATATTATGAATCCTAAAAGTTTGCCTGAGGTGACGCCAAATGCGCACTTCTTTGGATTCAATTTGAGTTGAAACTGTTCCATACGATCTAGAATTACTTCCAGATCATCGAGGTGTGTGTCCTGTTGTCTTGATTTTGCCAGGGTATCATCCACATAATCTTCCATGTTTTTGTGCATCATGTCGTGAAAGATAGTGGTCATAGCTCTTTGGTAAGTTGCTCCTGCATTCTTTAATCCGAATGGCATGACGTTCCAGCAATAGGTTCCCCATGCACATGTGAATGCTATTTTCTCTTGGTCTTTAGGAGCTATTTTGATTTGATTATACCCCAAGAAACCATCCATTAGAGAGTATATGTCATAGCCCGCCGTCATGTCCACTATCATGTCAATGTTTGGAAGTGGAAAATCATCCTTTGGGCATGCTTTGTTTAAGTCTCTAAAATTTGTACATACACGAATGGACCCATCATGTTTGGAGATGGGTACTATGTTTGAGATCCATTCTGCATAATCGATGGCTCTAATAAATCCAGCTCTCAAATGTTTTTCTAATTCCCCTTTGACAAGGAGAGCTACATGTGGATGCATTTTTCTGAGTCTCTATTTTACTGGCTTGACTCCTGGAGTTATGGATAAGTGATGCATGATAAGATTTGTGTCAAGCCCTAGCATGTCTAAATAGGTCCATGCAAAATTGACTTTCTTTTTTTGTAAAAACTGTACATATGCCTTGGTCTCTTCTTCTGATAAAGACTGAGCAAGATGGACTATCTGAGGATTTTCTTCTATGTTCAAATTGACTGGCTTTGTTGGCTCAATCAATACTGATGATCTATCCTGGAAATAACTCGGTAAGTTATTAAGTACCCTATCCTTAGGTGCCTCAAAGAGGTTTTCACCCTCAGATGCGTCATTTCTTTTTACTATTTTTGGTTCTGACACTGCCACAAAGTGGTTTTCGCCATCAAACCTATTTTTATTTTTCTCTTTTATTTTTAGACTGAGGTACTTAATATTAGGCTTTGTCATGCTGGTTGTTGGTTCACTGGTGGAAGAAGCCACGGGTTCAAGAGCATTCAGATAGCAGGCAATTTTGTAGTCATTGTGGAAGGTGAGGAATGTAGGCTCTTGATAGCGCTGAGACCAGTCAATTAGGTCAAAGTGAACAAGGGGTAGGTCAATGGCTGGTTCAACATTGTTTATGCGAAAAGTGTCATCTCTGGTGACCATATAATCGGAGTTCATCAAGTCATCTCCTAAGATACCCGAATTAGGACTCATCCTATCAAATGAAGCGTCGTCCACTAAGGCAATTTGAGGAGTGCAATCCTCTAGTCCTACACTAAGCTCGTTAGCCGTATCGGGTTGGGTACTATAAGCATGGACAATATCTACATCCAGATCAACTGTTGCATCTGAAAGTGAGTCCCATTCATATTCATGGGAATCTATGTCTGAGTCATCATTTGGGCCTCATGATGTAGAAGCCTCAAGGTTAGGAAGGGTTTCCCCCTCTCTAGAGCTAGTATTGGTACTATCCGTTGCAGCTAGGACAGTAGCACTTTCTTTTGTTGATCTAGCAGTCATACAGTCACTATCCGTCGCAGCTGGTATAGTAGGACTGTCAAGTATCAAATCTGTGGAATCTCCCCAAAGGAGATTTGTGGAGGGTACCCAATCATCAGACACATCTTATTAATTAGAAAGATCGGGCGTATAGTCTGAGTCATTGTCACTGTCCGTCGCAGCTGGGACAGGGACACCATTCTTTTTCTTATTCTCAAAACCTAAGCCAACCGTGGACTTATTCTTTCATCCAAAAAGAGCATGATCAAGAGGCTCAGCTTTAGCATCCAGCCTATGACTAAGGGGACCATATCCTGGAGATCCCATATTTTTAACCATTGTATACCCTCTCCCATAAGCTTCAGGTGGGGGAGCAAAATTCTCGTTGTGCTTGTATTTCTCCTCGTAATAGATCCAGTCCCTTACGGAAAATTCCTCTTTCTCTTCCTGAATGGGGATCGAAGACTCAACAAATTTCTCAAATAATGTCATTGCTGATGACGAAGGCTTCACATTTGGTGATGGTCTCCCATAAGACCTAGGAGAGATTGGCATGTTTGTAAAAGAATCAATTTTATAATCTCCCATCCCAAGATCTATGGTCTTGAACTTCTACTTGCATTGTTCAAGTGAGCTACTAGGACTGTCAGCTTCCCTATTCAAAGGTACATGTGATCCCGCAGAAATGTTATTAACTGATAAAACACTATCTCCAGGGATGAAAATTTCTACACCGTTATGGGGAAACTTAACACACTGGTGATATGTTGATGGGACTACTTGCATTTCGTGAATCCATGGCCTACCTAGCAAAATGTTGTAGGCTAAAGGTCTAACATCAACAATTTGAAATAAGATATCTTTTTCTACTGGACCAATGCGAATAGGCAAAATGGCCAATCCCTTAGAACTTCTTTCTGCTTCATCATATGCTTTGATTGTGATCCTTTTCCTTGTGTCAATGACGTTCTCAGAATATCCTAGAGCCAGCAACAAACTCAGGGTACAAATATTGAGCCCCGCACCCCCATCTATTAGTACACGCCTGACATGGGTTTTATGAATCATGACTTCGATGTGTAAGGCCAAGTTATGTGGGTGACTGATGGATTTGTCATCTTCTTCGGAGAAGGTCAGGTAATGTGGGCTAGCCAAATGATTGACCATATTCTAGAATTGATCAATATCTAAGTTGTTAGGGACGTTGGCTGCTCACAAAGCATCCTCAAGGATGCGCTTGTGCTTAGGAGACAATTCTAAAAGCTCAAAAATGGATATCTGTGTGGGTGTACGTTGTAGCTGGTCAATAAGATTATAATTAGAATCAGGACCAAGGACAGATTTGGGAGGAACACCTTTAGACATGGGCTGCTTAGACTTGCTAGTGCTAGGACCTCTGATGATAATGGGCGCTTGGGCCTGGCCCCTAGTGACAACATTGAGGGACTGGGGCATTCTTTGTGAGTGAGGACCTCTTATCACCACAGCGGGTCTTTCATCAGTCATAGGAGTTGAGTCCACATTATGTCCATAGGGATCTTTCCCTCTCATCATGTTGACACTATCATCCACAACTTCAAGCATGTTAATAACATTTTCCGCATTTTTGTAGGTGTAGTTGATAGCCGCCTTGCCATTCTTATTGTTAGAATTCTCTCCTTTCTCATATTTAGGCAAGGGCTCTTTAAAGGCTTTATGATCTGCATTAGTGGTTAACCCATCCACTTGTAATTGTCCTTTCTCAATAAGGTCTTGGACAAGATGCTTGAGTTTAAAACAATTTTCTATGTCATGTCCAATCCCATTATGGAAAACGCAAAAAGCCTTCGCATCCCACCAATGAGGTAAAAGATCCGGTATATGATGTTTTGTAGGATCCTGTGGGTGTGCCAAATTATGAGCAACTAATGTCTTAAAAACATCTGCATAAGATTCTCCCAATTTGGTAAATTGTCTTTTCTCCGTTTTAGACCTCCTTTGATACTTAGGTTTGTCTTGTTGCGTTGAAGACGTTTGCAGCTTCATAGCTTGAACTGCATGAGAGAGGTTAAGAACTCCTTCATTTTTGACTTGAGATGAGTCAACAACTCCGTCGTTGACCACTTGCTTGTTTTTGTTCCAATAGGAGTTCTTTTTGTCCTTGTTACCATTAGTATTGTTATTTTGGCTATTGTTGTTATTTGTTGGTTTAGCCAAAATTCTTTGTTCTTTCAGGACATCCTCAATGCGACATGCCACCTCTACCATAGTATCAAAGGAATTAAATGGGATTTTCTTGACTTCATATCTTAGTTCAGGTATTAGATTGCTCACAATGATATCAATTCTCTCCTTTTTAGGAATTGTCCTTGGGTATTTTGAACACAATCGCCTCCATCGTTGTAAAAATGTGACAAAAGATTCCCCTTGATTTTGCTTGAGTTTGCACAAATCAAGCATTGTGACCGACCTCGATAAGTTGTAAGCAAAATGCTGAACAAATCTTTGGACAAGTTCTTTAAATGTCTTTACTGGGGGGGAAAGGTTGGTGAACCACTCCATGGCTTGACCTTTTAAGCTCCTTGGGAATAATCTCATCAAGTAGGAGTCTTCATGGTGAAAGGAAAAGCTCATTATGTAGAACTGTCGAACATGGTCGTGAGGGTCACGAGTGCCATCATATTTGTCATATGTTGGGAACTCAGCTTTCTTAGAGAATTCTACCATCACCACACTTTTGTCAATGGGGTTAGGACATATGGAGTCCAAATGAAACATGCTCTTGGGAGCCTTCATCCTGTCTATATCCTTTTGCATTTGTAAGATCACCTCATCAGTTGAAGGGCTCTGTTTCTTGATCTTTTGGTGAACATCAAAATTATATGGAACTTTAGCACCTTTGTTAATGAGACTTTCTAAGAATTGGTCTTTGTTTTGTTCCACATATTGCTCCACATATGCTTGAAAGGATGGTTCTTGTTGCATAGTCATGAAATCTATATGATCAAATTTAGCATAACTTTCTCCATGTTGTGAGCCATGATGTGCTCATTGCGAGGGTTGCTTTGAATGTCTATGAGACGACTGTCTCCTATGATGGTCATATCTTGAAGCCCTTCTTCCTCTAGGACTTGGGGATCGTGAGGGCATCCTTGATCTTCTTCTAGGGCTTGGGGAAGGGGTAGATGGGGGTGAGTTGGTCCCACTATTGGCTCCCCTCTTGTTAAATTGACTTTGGAGTTGTTGTGCATAGAGTCTATCTTCTTCTTCTTGGGTGACTCTTTTCTGTATATCCAACAATGCACGTTCCTCTTCCTCTAGTTGTTTGAATTTTTCCTTTTTAGCAGCCTGTTCATCTAAGTAAGCTTTCTTCTCTCTCTCAATGCTTCTCAATCTTGTATTTGCATATTGAGAGGTGTCTTTAAGCGGGGAGGTTTGTCTCGAATGCCTTATTGCATTGGCTGCGTTTATGTGGTGATCACTAGATTCATTGTTTTGGTCTTCGTGTTGTAACCCTGAATCTGAGTGAGCTTGCTTATGATGTCTCTTGGCTAGTTCGTGAGTATCAAAATACCTTGCATTGTTGGGAGGTGACCCAGGTGGACTAGCATAAGAAGAACCACCATACTCTCTTCTATGTCGTTGGAAGATATCCTCAAGAGTTTGATTCATGGCTTCTCTTTGTTGTCGGGTAAAAGTGTAACTCATGTCCATGCTTGATGAAAGTGGTATGAAAGAGGTGCTCACTTCACTAGGATTAGCTCCTAGATTAAAACAAACCTCAGATTCACTCTTAGGAGATTGATCGAAAAGGAGACCTTTTCCCTTAGGTTGTCGACGAGTCTTGACAGGTGGTAACTGGCTAAAGGCAACGGGGGGTCGCTTCTCTTGATTGACTTGGTACCTTGTCGTAACTGACATGAAAGAAAGATACTGTCAATGAGAAGGTGATCTCTCAAAGTGTCAATGCCAAACTAGGATAATCAAAGTCCTCTATTGTCCAAAGAGAAATGAAAAGATAAAAAAAAAGGGGCTTTACCAACACTGTCAAAGAGGTGCTTCAAATCAAAGGGTGACTACCCTTCCACTTTTGAATCAAGAGGTTGGACTAGGCCAAAAGATAATTGAAATTGAGATTTAAATGAAAGCAATTTGGACAATAAGAGTACTAAAATTTTCCAAGAATGTAGCTAACAATCTTAGAGACGAACCTTGGCACCAAGAATGATCTTCTAACTTGACAATTATTTCAAGGTGATTTCGTAAATCAAATGATGCTATCCTGGAGGACTAAAACCAAAAATTTAGAGTCAAGACAGGCCTCAAACGTTAGGGTGAGAAGCCTACTCTAAGACCTAGTCTGATTAACAGCAACTGAAACTGACCAAAGTGTAAGCACGGTAGAAACTAACCAGGCAATATACTCCAGGCTACTGGGGTGATATACCTATAACCGTGCGATACTTTGCATGACGCCAGGCGATACACCTCAGTACTGGAGGGTGATATACTCCAGGCGGGTCGGGCGATAGTCCGTCAGGGGTGAACTATCGCGTGATATTTTTCTTCAAAGCAGGCAATATTTCTAGCAAGCGCGAAGTATCACATGATAATTCACTTTACAGTGTGCGATACTATTGCAGATTTGTTTAACTCTTGACCAGAATTGTGTAAAATTTGCATTTTTGGGTCTGTTTGGTCAAAATTTCCAGTTTGAGGGTTGATGTTTTCAATTTCAGTCACAATATTAGTAGAATTTTAGCAGGTTTGCAAACAGTAAGGGATCAAAACATGGTCTCAAACACTTGAAACAAGGGCAAAAACAACCTTGCCAAGACAAACACTTGTGATATCTGAATTGAAAAAGCACCCTATGAATGCTATCGATTGTTTGTATGTAAGAACGTTTGCACTGGTATCACACAACCGAAGACAATTCAAGCAAATTTATCCTAAAAAGTCAAGGCTCAATACTTACCAACTTAGCCCACAACTTGATGCCCCCTCGCCTCACACCAAGTGGTTACCCACAAGAGATGTTGGATTTGTCATGGAAATGTCAAATGACACAACCAAAGGGACACATATGGTTAGTATCTTAAGGTGATCCGGGTAAACCACTTGGATCAATCCTTTCACTAAGAAGATAAGTGGCTAAAATAAGGTGGCTTCTATCTAATGGTTCTTAATAAAGATTTCCGTTCACAACACCCCTCTTGCTCCTCATAAAGGACTAGGACCTTGCGGCCTCAAGAGTACCTTAAGCATTCTTGTTCAATGTTTTCCCCATGGTCGCAATCCCATGAACTACTCACATCAAACAAAGACAAGTGTTATGTCTACCAAAGTTTTTGGTGTCCTTGATAGCCTTGAGATTAGAGTGAGTTGGAATCACTTGCCACCAAGGAAAATGATGACAAGGTTGTCCCCACTTGAGTCATTCCTCTTGATTGCTCAAGAGCAGGCCCGCTAAATGATCCTAAACTAAATAAAGAATAGATCAACTCTTGAGGTTCAAGGTTTTTGGTTCACCACAAGGGTGAAGAGCATACTCCCCTATCTCAAGAATCTCTCCCAAACACACCAAGTAAAGAGGTTCAATTACTCCCTTGCTTCCAAAACCTTAAGATGGGTCAAGATTTTTTGGTTCATCTAAAGGTGAAGAGCATACTTCTCCTACCACCTCAAAATCTCTTTCACAAGGTCTTAAAGATTCCTAATACAATTAGTGAATGCCACACTTGAAAGGAAAGCAAATAAACAAGCAAGAAATTTTTTTATTTTTTATTTTTTTATGCTTGGGCAGCCCTGCAAAAATTGTTAGTAGCCCTCTTTGACATGCTTTTTTAGCAATTTTCAAGCAATGAGAGCACCTACAAACACAACTTGTTAGACCCACAAGGTTAGCAAAATCAAACTCCAAATGTAAATATGCAATAAACTGATAGATTCAAGCTAAAAGATGTAGGTTAGACCTATCTAAACACAACAAAATAAAACAGCAAACTAAAATGATCAAATTCGGATGAGAAAATTGGAAATGCAAGTCTCTGTCAGATCAGGCGATATATCTCAGACTTCACCAGTATCGTGCGATACAGTTTCCTATAGTCGCGCGATATACCTCAGTCTGGGTGATACTTCGCACTATAGGTGGGCGATACTTCGCTCGATGCCAGGTGATATACTTTAGTAGTGGCGGGCGATTCTTCTCTCATGCGAAGTGTCGCACCGCTATACAAAGGTATATCGCGCGATATTTCTGAGAAGTATCGCGCGATACTCTGAGACAGAAAATCAAGACTGCAAAATTTCTAAAAAATAATCCAAAAAATGATGAAAATGCAAGGAAACAAAGGACAAAGCCTATTTACTCTGTTCCACGGTGGGCGCCAGAAATGTACACACTAAAATGGTGCACTTCTATGAACCATTACATGCAAGGTTGCTCAAGAATGAGGCCTCACAAAGCGGCTCATAGCTCTCTATGCATGGAGTTGCAAGGGACTATGATGTGTTTGCTCTCAGCTAGAGCTACAAGCTTGTGACCTTGCTAGTCAACCATACAATGAGAGATTCAAGTGAAGACAAGAGAAACAATGCCAATATCTCCAAAAATCACTATGAAGATGTAATTCAATGCAACTAAAATGAGGATGCAATCTAAGCTATGAAAGGAAAGTACAAACTATGCTATGAAAGGAAAGAACAAGTATTACAATATCTCCTATTTAGACTATGTGAGCTTATTCTATTGCATAAAAGGAAATCTATACTAAGAATGCCATTATCATGCAACTAAGAAAGCAAATATGCAACTAAAGGATGAAAGCAATGAAGCAAGTCTTCAATGTCTTCAAAAACTCCAAATGCACCTAAAACTTGCAGCATAACATTAGCATAAAAATATGGTATATGCAAATGAAGGAGAGAGCTCTCCTTTTATAAGAAATGAGGTGAAATGGACCGTGGAGATTAAGAGGCAAAAGTCTTAATCAGTGGTGGAGCTTGAAAGAGGAGCAATCCATGTGCACAAGTATCCTCCAATGAGAAAATAGGATTTGACTTTATGTCCATATGAGACAAAAAGTGCTTTTCTCCTTTTTATAAAATATGAATAATGCTTTATTTGTGCAACTTAGGATAAGAGGAAAAGGTGGGCTTTTTATTTAATCAAAAGGGGAGGAAATATTCCTTTTAATTAAATAAAGACTTAGGATAAATGGTTAGCCCATAGGATAAAAATCTAATATATGATCGAAATTAGGATTTGATCAAGAGATTGATATTGTTGAAAATATTGATTATTGATAAAAATGATTCAGGATTGATAAATTGAATAAATGGGGCCCAAAGTCTAGGCGACCATTTTTGGGTGCATACACCAGTAATATCAACAAATGTGAATCCAAACATTTGAATACAGTGAATCGATATCCTTGAGCACAAGCACCAATAACATCAATAATAGAGATAAAGCACTGGCTACGACACAAATCCAGTAGAATGCAGTCATTTCAAAGAGCATTCATGATCAAATAAAATGAAATGCATTCAAATATGATGCCAGAGGCTCAAAAGATGAAGAAATCACATACCTTCTCCCACGCTCATCTTTCGCTCCTTTTCTCCCGCTCCCTCTATCCAATCGAAATAAAAATGATGAGGTCGTTTCACTTTTTTTTTTAATCTATACTCCGAATCTGTTAGAATTTTGATGGTCAATTAAACACCCATCAGAATACTGACATCATCGGGGCCTATTACAAAAAAAAAAACACCAAATTCGTACTAAAAAGTTACCCGTCAGAAACTTTTGTTGAAATTTGGCCCCAAATGTAGTAGTGTGTGTACTGTAATCTTCAACTAGATTGGCTCTTAACAATGCATACTTTAGAAGAATATTTTCTTAGTGGGTGACAATTGCCACAATGGTTTTTGTTTTTTTTTTTCAAAAATGGGTTTTCACATAAAATACTAGCGTTACATGTTGTGAATGATTTACTGATTGTTAAAGTTTATTTACTATTGTCAATAAGTTGTGAATTTTGTGTAACTGAGTTGTCACCGATTTAATTAGTGAAAATATTTTTAGGTATTTAGAATAAGAGATTATTGATTCACCCCCCCTTCCCCATAATCCAACATAGACACCCAGGGTAATTTGAGAAGTGACCTTGTCACGTCTCAGGTGTGTAGAGGAAAACCAAGATGGTTAACCTGCTCCCTTGACAATCATGATGAATCTTTTACAGGTCATCCTTTCCATTTGACCAAATATTTTCCATATGCCATGTTCCTTGTGCTTTTGCCAACACAACTATCTAGTATACCCTCAATCTCCTTCGTAGCTGAAGTAGTCGGAATACTCCACTTCACATATGTGACCCTATCTTCAACACCTGCTTCATGATACTTTGTTAGATTTGAAATGTTAAATACTGGTGAAATATTTAGCTCAGTAGGCAACTCAACTTCATAGGCATTTCCTTAATCATACTTCTTCAGTATCGTACATGACCCAAACTTCTTCATTTTCAACTTGTTATATGTACCTACTAGAAATCGCTCCCTTTGCAAATGAGCCATGACTTCATCCCCAACATAAAATTCTTTATGCCTCATTTTCTCATTTTTTTTAGCCTTATAATGTGTATTCATCTTAATAATGTGCTTCCTCACCTCCTCATGGATGTTCTTCAAATGTTCTACAAAATCCTCAGCTTCAACACTACATATCTCTCCTTTGTCTATCTTCCTCAACTCAGAAGCATTTTTTGGACTACTTTGTTATACAATCTAGAATGAGGATTTACCAATGCTTTTGTTTGCAAAATTACTTTATGCAAATTATTCTTGTAGTAAAACCAAATCCCATTCTATTAGCTTATCTCCCACTAAACATATCAGCAAATTTCCTAAACTCGTATTCACCACCTCTGTCTGTCAATCAGTCTGTGGATGATGTGATGAGTTGAACTTCAAATATGTCTTTAACTTCTTCCAAAATGTGTGTAAAAAATATGCAACAAGCTTAGTGTCTCGATCTGAAACTATGATCTTTGGTAGACCATGTAGTGTCACCACTTCTTTGAAAAACAACTCCGCCACATGAACAACATCATAAGTCTTCTTGTAGGGAATGAAATGTGTCATTTTTAAAAACCTATCAATGACCAAAAAAATTGAAACATGTCCCCGGTGAGTCCTTGGTAAACCAAGAAAAAAGTCCATACTAATATCCTCCCATAGCTTCTCTGGTATAGGTAATGGTTGATACAACCCTGTATTCTTCTTTTCTCCTTTTTTCATTTGACATACTCTGCAAATCTGTACAAACTTCTTGACATCTTGTTGTAACTGTGGTCAGTAATAATTTTCAATAACCAAAATAAGGGTTTTATCTTGACCAAAATTTCTATCCAATCCTCCCCTATGCTTCTCCTTAATGAGATTCTCCCTCATAGATCTTCGTAGAATACACAATTGACTCCCTTTGAATAGCATACCATTTTGGATGATGAAATCCAACCACCTCATTTTGCATAGAGTAATAGGTTTTGTACAGGCTTTCCAAGCTTCACCAAAATCAGGATCCTCCGAATACAAAGTCTTGAGTTCCTTAAACCCAACCACCTTAATTTGCATCTCTATCAGCAAAATTTCTCCTGCTAAATGCATATGTAACATTGTTAGACTTTTTTCTTTTGTGTTTCAAAATAAATGTGTAACTCTACAAAAACTCAACCTATTTCAAATACCTTTGATTCAACTTTCCTTGATTGTTTAAATATTAAAAAGCTTGATGATCAGTATACAAAAAAAAATCCTTAGGAAGGAGATGGTGTCTCCATTTTTTCAATGCCTAAACCATAGCATAATATTTCTAATCATAAATAAAATATTTCCTCTTTTCATCATTAAACTTTGTTGGTGTAATTAAATATTACTAATTACACTTAACTTAATCTTACTTAGAATAATGCATTGCGTAGTAGTTTGTCTTTGAGACACCTAGGAGTTTGCACCTCAATTAAGCACATGGTGTAGGAGAAATTCCACTTTTGGTGTGAGATCTAGGTCTTTAGTGCTCTTATCACATTATCATCCTAATCTTATTGCACATACTTCATTGCATATTGGAGGATGATCCACATTTGGTGGACATATGATTACACCTTGCATAGGTGATAGCTTATTAGGCTTCTTATCATTTTCTCTTATCACCTTTCCTATATAAGGAGGCCTATTATGTACATTTTAATCATGTCCATTATCAATAATAGCTTTCTTGCATCTTAATGCAATTGTCTTGCCAATCTCTTGTGGAAGTTATCTTGATCTTGCATTTGAGCTTGAGGGTGTTGTAGAATCACCTAAAACTCTAACATGGTATCAAAGCTCTCAAGGTACGAATACCTCTTCTCAATAATATCAATCTTGGCTTGATTCAATTGTGGGTTTAGAATAAGGTATTTGGAAAAAAATAGAGTTTTGTGTTTTGTGGCTTTCTAATGCAGGTCAATATCAAAGCTTGCTAGTGCAAATCATAGGTTGGCATCATATTAAGAAAGTCCCAAAACTCCTAAATCAAATTTTGTTTCATCCAAATTGAACACCCAAGGCCAAATCTAGAGCCATTTAAGTTTTGGAAGTGTGGCGGCAGCGATTCAGAAAAAATAATTTCAGAGGTGATTTTCAAACAACGATATCTTAGTCATCTGGACTCCATTTCTCGAGCATTTTTTTTTTGGGGGTATAATTTCACGATCTACACAATGGTGCAGGTGGTTTCTGATCTCTGTTCTTGAATTTTTCTACAAATCACAAATCTCAATTTTTGCAACTTCCAAGGGCTTGTTTGTGCTCATATGAACTCCTTTTCAGGTGCAATTTTTTTTAAAAATGCATAATTTTTTCTATATTTTCCAGATCTGAAATTAGATTTCAGTGACTGTGATAAAAAATTATATTTTCAAAATTTGGCTTAGTTTTTCAATTGTAATGCATAAGCCTTAGCTTAGTTTTTTGCATAGTGATCTAGGCCTATTATAACATGATTGTGGAGTGTAATAATTTGTTGATCTCAATTTGTAATGAGAGAAGTTTATATTAATGTAATCATGGGTTATGAAACACATCCTTGCACTAGTACTTTTGACTAAGGATAATTATGAGTCATGGGCAAAAGGAATCATCACACATTGTAGTGGCTTAATCTCTTGCCTCATCTTTATGGACTCATTCCTGAGCCAAAGTCACATGGGAAGAAATATGTTTAGGGAGAAAAGAATGCTCATATTATAAATTTGATTACTGGTAGCATTAGTTTGTGTCTCTTCTATGACATCTACCCTAGATTTAGAGGTGTTAAATGTCCACGCATAATTTGGACAATCATTTGGGATATTTTTGGTGATCCACATGTTCCTCCATTCCCAGATGATCTTGCTTCAGATTGCCTCATTCCTCTTGATGATATATGTAACATTCCCTATGATAATTATACCTTAGACGAGATTGAAGAATTTGCAGCAATTGAGAGCGAGGATGATCCAGTGGCTCCTCCTTTAGCTCCTACTTCTCCAGTTGAGATCACACAATCATATCTTGTTGGTGATTCTAGTGATTTATTGCAAGAGATATCTATTTGTATTCCTAATTGGGATTCTTATTTTCTAGACATTGGTTCATTGTTTGTGGCGTCCCATATTGCAGATTTGGGAGACATATTTGAGGGGGTTTATCTTCTCTTTGATGAAATTTTCATCATGGTTGGAGATACTTTTTCACCTTCTTTGGAGATTGACATGCTTGAGTCTTCTCCTTCACTTGGTTTGTCACATGATGTGATAGATTTCATGAGCTTTGAGATGCCTATTCAGTCTTCAAAGATGCATATTTGGAGATCTTCTTCCTCATTTTATTTGGATATGGATTGGTTCATGACATTATCATCATACTTCATTTGGATTCCACTTCCTAGTTCCTATCCAAAATGGGAAACATTCCTACATTTGTACTTGGTATATCTTCTTCCCAAGGGGATAAATGTTGTTTGTAGTCATTGGACTATATTTTGTCTTCAAGCACTCACCATTTTTCTAGGAGATTCTTCATTATGGGGGGACATCATGTATCCAACTATCCTTCTTATGGGGGGATAATTATTTGTATATACATGATGTATGTAGTTCTTGGTGGGTCTTGAGTACTCCATCCATCCATGCATCTTGTATTTTCTTCTCTTTTTGTGGGAGGGTTTTTCCCATCATGAGGTTTGCCCTCTTTCTCCACTTTATGAGAGATTGCATTTCACATTTTGCATTGCATATTGTACATGGGTGCCTAACATGGCCTAGTAGTCAGAACCCATCTTACATTGTGAGTTTAAGTGCATTCCCCTAAGTTGCACTTAAGGGGGGGTGTTGGTGTAATTAAATATTCCTAATTACACTTAACTTAATCTTAGGATAAGTTATTGCATAGTAGTTTTTCATTGAGAAACCTAAGAGTTTGCACCTCAATTAAGCCCATGGTGTAGGATAAATTCCACTTTTGGTGTGAGATCCACCTTTAGTGCTCTTATCACATTATCATCCTAATCCTATTGCACATATTTCATTGCATATTGGAGGATGATCCACATTTGGTGGACGTGTGATTACACCTTGCATAGGTGATAGCTTATCAGCTTCTTATCATTTTCTCTTATCGCCTTTCCTATATAAGGAGGCATATTATGTACATTTTAATCATGTCCATTATCAATAATATCTTTCTTGCATCTTAATGCAATTGTCTTGCCAATCTATTATGGAAGTTATCTTGGTCTTGCATTTGATCCTGGGGGTGTTATAGAGTCACCTAAAACTCTAACAAACTTCTCACTAAAATAAGCAACAGGTCTACCTTCTTGGCTCAAAATAGCTTCTATTGCAGTACCACTAGCATCACACTTTACTTGAAACACCTTATTAAAATCTAGAAATGCTAAAATAGGTTGTTCTGTAAATTTCTATTTCAACTATTTAAAAGTCTTATATGCCCTTGTAGTTCACTTAAACTCTTTCTTATCCCCTCTAATTGTTTCAGTCAAGGGCCCGAAAACATTTCTAAAACTCTTGATAAAATTTATGTAAAAGATAGTGAAACTATAAAAATATCTTACCTCAATAGCACTCCTTGGAGTAGGCCATTCGAGGATAGCCTTCACTTTCTCTGGCTCCATCTTTAGACCTTTTTCTAAAACTACAAATCATACATACACTAACTTCTTCACAAAAGTACACTTCTTAAAATTAATCAACAATTTCTCTTCCCTTAACTTCTCAAACACCATATGAATATACATTATATGTTTCTCCAATGTCTTACTAAAGATCAAAATATCATCTAGATAAACAATGACAAAATTACCCAAAAATTATTTCAAAACCTCATTCATGAGCCGCATAAAAGTGTTTGGTGCATTGGTTAGCCAAAAAGGCATGAGTAACCACTCATACATCCCTTCCTTTGTTTTGAAGACATTCTTTCATGCATCTTCTTCTTTGATCTGAATCTGATGATATCCACTCTTCAGATATATCTTTGTGAAATACATAGCTCCGCTCAAACAGTCCATAATATCATCCATCTATGACAATGAAAACTTATAATTGATTGTGATCTTGTTGATAGCCCCAGAATCTTTACGCATCCTCCATTCGCCATTCTTCTTTGGTGCTAATACTGTTGGTACAACACATGGACTCAAACTCTTTTGAATCAACCCCTTCTGCAACAACTCCTATACTTTTTTGTTCAACTCTTCACTTTTTGCTGGTGTCATTCTATGTGTTGCCTTATTTGACAAACTAGCTCCTAGAATCAAGTCTATCTAATTACTAATATTCCTTATAGGTGGTAATCCATCCAACACATTATCGAATATACTATCTTGAAACTTATTCAAAAAATTTACAACTTGTACAAGTGCATCTTCTACTTTCTCTTTACCAGCTTTTGGAATTAAAGAAAAACACATATGTCTATGCCTCATACCCTCTAGGAACTTTCTTCCATAAAAATTTTATTCTTGCATTACTACATATCTTTTCTTCTATGTCCTTCAATGGCTTTAGCTTATGTTGTATTCCATTCTTTGTCAGGGAATAGGTATTCGCACGACCATCATGTATAACACACATGTCAAACTACCACAACCTACCCAACACAACATATGACACGCATCCATAGGTATGATATCTCATAGTAACTCATGATGGTATCCCCCAATCTTCAACTTCACTAGGCACTATTCATTGACCATGACCTTGTGGTAATCCTGGACCAAAGTGATTTGGTATGGACATGAGTGTTTTTACCTCTTGAGCTTTAACTTTGTGACCATCTCCTTTGACATGAAATTTTTAGTGCTTCCATTATCGATAAGCACATCACAACAATTATCCTCACACTTGCACCTAGTGCAAAACAAGATCCTCCTTTGCTTAGGTTCATTCTCACCACTCAGTAGGACTCTTCTGTTAACTAGGACTTATCCTTTTTCAACATCTTTAGAATGTGATGATTTGACATCATCCACATGTGCAACTTTAGCTTGTCTTTCAGCTCTCCTATTTTTCCTTCCTTGGCGTTGAGAACATTCATATATCCTATGACCTTCTCCACAGTGAAAACATGTTCCACATAAGCCTCCTCTTTCTGGTCCTAGTCCTCTTCCTCTCTGATCTCTATTATTTTCATCATAGAAACAATTGAAATTATTTCCCCTCTGATTTTGACTGCTACTGGCCTCATCCTTCTTTTTATGATCTTCATTTCAGCCTCTAGAAGACTGTCCACTAGATCTTCCACCATGACCTCTTCCACTTTTCCTACTCTCAAACTTCTTGTTCAAGTTTTCCTCTATACTTAGGGAAAAATAGTATGCCTCTTCAATACTATTCATTCAGACCAAATTCAACTTGACCTAAATGCTCGACCTCAACCAATTAACATACCAAGAAACTTTCCTTATCATCTTTTGCATGACCTGGTCTGATGAAGACTTGATAGAACTTCTCAGTATACTCCTGAACAGATCTCACTGCTTGCTTCAAACCTTGCATTTTCTTTAGTTGATCAAGCTCATAATCAACAGGAATGAATTGTCACTTCAATTTATCTACCATCTGATTCCATCTTGTGATTTTATCCTTTTCTCTTCTATTTTGTTCCAATTGAATCTCCCGCCACCATATTTTCGCATGACCCTTCAGTCTAGCCTTCAAAAACTTGACCCTGCTAGGATCATTGATATCTTCATATTTAAAATATTCTTCTAACTCATTGATCTAGTCGATCGAGTCCTCTGGGTTAAGATTTCCTAAAATTATGGAGACCTCAATCTTGCGTCTTTTCCCAATCTTGCGTCTTTTCCCAATCTTGAAAATGGCCCAGAAAATCCTTTCTTCCTCTTTGTTCAAAATTTTGCCTTCTCCTTCCTGATCAACATTTTTTTCTTTTTCGACTTCATCCTCACTTTCATCTCTTACTCCAAGATTCATTCATTTGTGAATCTCTTCTTGCAATGTTCAAACTTGTCTCGAGAGGGCTCTAACCTCAGGTGGCATACCTCTAACTCTTCCGCCACGTTCTTTTCGTGGAGGCATTTTCACACTTATCGTTGAAATCCTAAACCATGGTCCTAGTGCAAATTGTCTCAAAATCGACGATCTATCTCAGGAAATCCTTCTCTAATACCACTTGATGAAGAGTTCTCCCCTTAATACCACAAATACATAATATAAATAGAGACACAACAAAAAATTGCAAGAACAAGAAATGAGCTTCTTATTTTCTCCAAAAGTATGAAATTACAAATTTTAGAAATACAATATGCAAAGCCACATGGGCTTTTTTTTACAACATTCTATAAGACAAAGCCTCGAATACCCACCCAAAAATGCCCTAGAAAACACTATGAGCCTTCCTTATATAAACAATTTTCCACTGCCCGGGAAGGTTCTAGAATTTTAGTCATTGAAGCCGACCACCCCTAGAATTATTTTATTTTTTATTTTTATTACATTAGGGTCGACTCAAAATAATTACAAATTATATTTTCAGGTAGCCCAACTTTCGGAGACCATAACTTTTTAACGATAGCTTTGTTTGTCTATTATAACCACTTTTTAGAAATGATAGCTCTTGATCTACAACACTTAACTAGTGCAAGCTCTAGTAAACACAAGTTCAACCTCATTTCGGAGCCTCTTAGGCATTCAAAATTGAGCTCAAAGATTTTGTACCCAAAAACCTCAATAACTTCACTGATACAGATGATATGGCAATGAAACTCAACTGACAAACTGATATGACTAAGATGAACTTCCACTCGTGAAATCAGAACATTTTGAGCTCGTATGATCTACTTACTAAAAATAATAAGTTCCATAAATAGTAACTTTGTACTGAAAATAACCCTTATTAAAAAGACAAAACAAAAATATTCTTGGGTGATGCAAGACAGTCTTGCCCTTACACCCAAGATGCTCCTGCATCAATATGAATGGAATTTAAATTACTTGTAAGATGTTGTAAGTTGAACTTAGCGTGTAAAAGGGAATAGTATTTCATTTTTTTAAATTTTTTTTAGCAAACCTGCCAATAACCAATATAAAAATGACGTATATATCATAGCAAATTAAAGTTTAGCATAAATGATTAAAGTATAGAGTTTGAAGTCATAGAGGTGAGAGATCATGGGATTTAGTCTCATCCATTCTAAATTTTGCCAAATTGTGCCAAATTGATAATTAATATATAAAAATTTTCCTGCTTAAAAAAAAATTAAATAATAATAGATAAAAATTGTAGACTAAAACTTTATTTTTACAAATACATGAGTTTTTTCTATATTTAATCCTATAAAAGAATTAAGAAGTGACAACTTTCTCACATTGATTTTGAAATTAATTTTAAAGAAAAATATAACATTATTTAATACTTATAGACGAATTGTTTCTATATATTATATTATTTAAACTCTTTAGGAATTGACAATTTTCCCATATCAAAATCTGATTTTGTTCTTTTAAAATAGAAAAATTTGTAAATTTGTTCTTCAATTTCAAATGCAAAATTTATAATTTTTATTTAAATTATCCATGACCAAGGATCATTTGAAAATATTAAAATATTAAAATATGATTATGTGATTATTGATAGGTAATTTTAATAATTTATTAGAAAAATTATTTAAGATTTCAAAAATTTTAAATGTAATATTATTTATAAATTTAACCATTAAAATTTCTTGTTTTTTCAAAGATTCTTAGTTTTTATTAATTTAAGAATAATTTATACATGTAAAAGGGATAGGTATAATTCAATATGATCTCTAAAACCCACATATTATATTGTTTTCTTCCAATTTGTAGGTATCTCATATATTGGTGATACAACACATTTCACTATCTAGGTACTTCGAATATATCTTTTTTTAATAATAATTTGAATTATTCTATAAATAATTTTTTTTCTTTCATACTTATTGTCTTTGTGTTTGATTAAATAATTGAGTGTGAATTATTAAATTGATATTATACATGATAGAAAATTAAATTACATTAATTATTTAAAAATAAAATGGACTTGCATTGCAATGAACAAAACTTCATCGTACAAATATCGAATACAAAAGACATTGTAAATGGGTCGCCTCCATCGAGCCCTACCATTTCAGTAGCTTTAAACGACTATGTAGAAACAATGGAAACTTAAATGAAAAAAGATTGTGACCATTCCACAGAGATGATAAATGATATTGAGAACGTAGCACTACAATTAGATGTTGACGATATTGATGTCAACATATCCAAAGAAATGGAAAACATCATTCGGAAAGCGATTTTCAAAGTGGGAAGCTTTGAAGTATTTATGACAAAGATGTTTTATGACAAGCCATATGATTTAGGAAACTCAAAAATTATACATGACACTTTCATATGTCACTTGAACAAATAGAAAATTTATCTTTGTTCTTTATCTACATGTTGTTGCAAATAACCCAAATTATATAACCTTATCTATGCAATAAGATATATTTATAATGTTAGGCACTTTTTGGGTATGTGTATTATAAAATCAATATAAAATTATGTCTATTAGATAAGTAAATGTATTTTGGATAAATAAATATACAAATTTAAAAGAAAAAGAGTAATTACTTAGTTGTGTGATTTATAGAGAATATTATATTATAACCTTTTTTTTATCAAAAAAATGTTAGATATTAAATGAAAAAACATATTTAATTAGTTGACTTTAAGTTTCTCTAATAATAAATATGGTGCGCCCAAAAGGAAATTTTCAATTAGAGGAGCAAAGAAGACAATATCTAAGAGAAAATCAAAGAGAGTATCCTACACAATATTGTAGACAATATTTCTACAAAACGTTTTACTGATCACCCATTAAATGTTTTACTAATCAAGTCAGCCAAGAACATAAGAAAAGGGTAAAAGTACAAACTTGAGTTACACTTTTACGAAGGAAAAGGTTAACAACACTAAAATTGTTCAACTTCAACGACATAAAGTGACATTTGTATTTGAAATTTGAAAATGATGTAAATTAATAAATGTGTAAAATTGTATGAAGTTAATGGCTATTATTTAAAAAAAAATATTTGAACAATAATTGATGTAGTTTTTTAATTTTTGAAGTCCATTTTTCAATTGCTGAAAAATGTTGAAAATTAAGGGTTAGCTCTGGCTAAAAAACTATATGTAAACAATATTTTTTCCTATGATTTAAAAATATATTTTAGATGACATGTATACTGTAATGTCCCTTGTCGGGACCTTACGTAAATTTCACATTTAAGTCCTTTCTTAATTATAGATGAAATATTTATATTTCACCAATAATAGATTTGTTCATTTATGATTAATTTTCTTGTTAATTTATATCTTGATATATCATATATATATTTTGATTATCATTTATCTTTAATATTTCCTAGTATTTCTAAAATATCTTTCTAAGAATCAACCTGCAAGAAAGACGTTAGTAACAATAATATGGAAACATGAATATGAATAGAAAGCTAACTAATTAATTATCTACCCCAACTAATTAACCCCTCCAAAAGAAATTCTACCAGGTCGGGCGCATTAACCTTTATAAGAACCCTTGTGTCCTTGATTAAATCTTGCCGTCGTCCTCTGGAGCGCATCCTTAGGGACTTCTCGAGCAAAGTCTACCAGGTCGGATGCATTAACCTTTATAAGGACCCTTTTGTCCTTGATTAAATCTTATCCTCATCCTCTGGAGCGCATCACTCGAGGCTTATAGGCTGACCATAGGTCCATTCCTCTTCTTGGAAGAGCTTTCCTCTATCCAAGGCTTAGTACATATGCATATGTGGGTCATCAGTGTACACTGGCTTAGTGGAGGTTTTAATCTCCCTTGAGAGCTCTCTTTATTATTACTTTTCATAAGAAAATTACATTGTCAATACTATCATTAATGAGTTATTACTTACAAACTTGAAATAACATTATTTATGAAATTATCTTCTATTGAATATTATATACATTGTGAATGATTAACTTGGTCACACACACACACACACACACACACACACACACACACACACACACACACACACACACACACACACATATATATATATATATATATATATATATATATATATATATATCTATATATATATATATATATATATATATATATATATATATATATATATATATATATATATATATATATATATATATATATATATAAAATCTGAATCATTAAAATCCAAATTATATTAATTCTGAATCATTAAAAGAATCTGAAATGTTTATATATATATATATATAAATATAATTTAAAGTACTTACTTATTACTGTCGATTTTCCCAATGCGCTGATTGCCTTTTCTCTTTCCTATTTTCTCCCTGCCTTCTTCTTAAATTCTAAGTATTGCCCCCGAGTATGGTCTCCCATATTCAGCGGCACTTCCTTGATGTATATATAGCAGTGATCATTCTATATTGTGAAATATTCTGCGTACGTTGTGTATGGAATTCTGGTTGCAGTGCTTACTCATATTTGTCATTGCTTCCACCGTAATCTAACCCCCCCAATGGAGTCTATAATCTCATGGTAGCATATATATGTTGCAGTGTTTAATCTATCCCCCATTTTCCCTTATTCGATAGCAACCTCCACTTATATCCTCTTCTTGTCAGAGATCGCACCCTTTCATAAATGGTTTGTTATTTCATTAGATTGTATGTGTATGCTAATTACTGTCAATGTTTACTGTTTGTAATTGCACCACACTTAACGTGATTCCTCAAACCGCTGGCTTTGTTGTTCAATGATTAATCAAAGTTGATTGGCGGCCACTAATATTGTTTCTTATTATTAACATTGCTAATATTGAATTGTTGAATGTCTAGTAGACTCACACTATTACCATCATGAATATCTATTTGGCCATATAAATTGTTATCTAGAATGATCGATATTATCTGTAACCTGTTATGAATGGTTTTGCCGTCAATATCATCCCTTGTGCCGTGTCTTCCATCTGTCCGCTATGCTATTGTCGACATTCGCAAATTATTTCTTCTCATTGTTATGAACAATATTAAGCCTTCGCCATTCATACAGTTTTGACTCTTCAATCATTCCGATCATGAGTGTTTAGACGACGATAAGGTAAGCATCTCATAAATTACCTTTCATTTTTTATGTTGATAAATAGTATTTGCTTAAATATTTATTAAATATAAATGACTTAGTTATTTATAAATACTATTGATTTATATAAGAAATTAAATATATTTATATATATATTGAGCCAGTTATATATGCATTAAAAAATATATATTTATGTTGTACATATATCTCTCATGATAGAGATACATATATTGAAGGTTAGTTATTACTATCTATATTATTAATATTAAGAATCAATATTATATTATTAATATTTAAGAATTTGATCAATATTAATAATTGATCATGATATATTATATATTATTTTTAATAACAAATTATAAATATAATATTCATTTAATAGATAATATTATTTATTTATTAATAATAAGTTTTTAATTCATTTATAACATTATATTATACATATTAATAATAATTATATTTATTATTTTTGTTTACTAACTTATTATAATTTATAATTAATTTCTGGTCAAGGAAGGGGACATTACAGTCCGCCCTTCCCAAAATTGCTTGTCCTCAAGCAATGAACATTCTCATATTTATTCTATCTCTTATAGCCAAGATGTATCTTTAATCCATATGTAAGTTATCCTTATGATGATTACTGACGAATTCAAATTTCTACTTGTAATGAATCTATTAATCTATTCTATTCTATCTAGAAGTAGAGTCGCACATGAAGTATGCACTTGAACACCGAGTATACATATGAATGTATGAAGACACGAAGCATACACAAAGAAGACACATTAATGCATGAAAACACAGAGTAGACACGGTGTATACACATAACACAAGCATTGTTATATTTACTGACCAACCCCTATAATAGGCTAGTGTTAGGAAAGATATATCTTATCACTATGCTCTTGACTCATAAATCTTGTTCCTTGATTCTTTACCTAATCAATCTTTCCTTTATGTAGATCCCCACTTTAATCTTCACCCTACAGGATGGCAAGATCATGCTCTGATACCACTGTAATGTCCCTTGTCGGGACCTTACGTAAATTTCACATTCAAGTCCTTTCTTAATTATAGATGAAATATTTATATTTCACCAATAATATATTTGTTCATTTATGAATAATTTTCTTGTTAATTTATATCTTGATATATCATATATATATTTTGATTATCATTTATCTTTAATATTTCCTAGTATTTCTAAAATATCTTTCTAAAAATCAACCTGCAAGAAAGACGTTAGTAACAATAATATGGAAACATGAATATGAATAGAAAGCTAACTAATTAATTATCTACCCCAACTAATTAACCCCTCCAAAAGAAAGTCTACCAGGTCGGGCGCATTAACCTTTATAAGAACCCTTGTGTCCTTGATTAAATCTTGTCGTCGTCCTCTGGAGTGCATCCTTAGGGACTTCCCGAGCAAAGTCTACCAGGTCGGACGCATTAACCTTTATAAGGACCCTTTTGTCCTTGATTAAATCTTGTCCTCATCCTCTGGAACGCATCACTCGAGGCTTATAGGCTGACCATAGGTCCATTCCTCTTCTTGGAAGAGCTTTCCTTTATCCAAGGCTTAGTACATATGCATATGTGGGTCATCAGTGTACATTGGCTTAGTGGAGGTTTTAATCTCCCTTGAGAGCTCTCTTTATTATTACTTTTCATAAGAAAATTACATTGTCAATACTATCATTAATGAGTTATTACTTACAAACTTGAAATAACATTATTTATGAAATTATCTTCTATTGAATATTATATACATTGTGAATGATTAACTTGGTCACACACACACACACACAGATATATATATATATATATATATATATATATATATATATATATATATATATATATATATATATATATATATATATATATATATATATATATATATATATATATATATATATATATATATATATTGATCTTTTATGCAAGTTTGTAGGTACTAGGTATCGACTTCTTTGAATTGTCAAGATGAGTGTGCCCTATTGCAGGTTTCAATGGTAAAAGAGAGGAGATAATATTCAAATACAAATCTCAACCTAAGTCATTCTATTGTCTTGAAATAGTAGACAAGGTTTTGATATTTACCATTTCCGAGTTCGTCTAGGTGAGAAGAGTTTATAGTCCATTCCTTGAGCATGGTTATGGTTCTTTAAGTTCAGTTATTTTCTGGTTGGTTGATGTGATTGCTATAATTAGATAATTTACTTAGATTAAATTGTGTAATTTGAATAAATTAGATCTTACTATTTAAATGATGAAGTATTTAATTAATAGAAATTAATTAAAAATATTTATTAAATTTAATGATTTAATTAAAATGTTTATATTGGAAATAAAAGTACTTAAATACATTCACTTTAGATTTAATTATTTATAAATTCAACTTTTCAAATAAAAGATATTTATTAATTGAAAAATTAAATAACATGTGAAAAATAACAATAGACTGAATGTTATTATTTAATTTAATTTAATTTGAATGCAATTAAGTTGCACAATCAAATTGAAATAAATAAAATAAAAAGATTTAGTCAAGTGGATTAATAGAAACAAATTAGAAAAATAGAATTGAGAACTCTAACTAGAGGAATTAAGAAATTGATGGAAAGAAGGTTGTGAGTGGAGTTGAGTTCCAAACTTTGCATGTGGGATTCAATTTCCTATATTGTGAAAGTTTGACCATTATTATCAACACACAAGTTTGAAGAATTTTGGGTGAAAGATTCAATTTGGATTTTTTGGTATTCGTTGAATTTATCTCTTTGGTGTTTGAGGTAGGGTTTAGAAACTATTGTGATTATATTTTTGTATTCTTCGTGCCTCTTAGATCTGAATAATTTAGTTGTTTATATTTTCCTTCCATGTTTGAATTATGAAAAAATGGTTGTAGGAAAAATGGGTGTGTGTGCATGCAATTCTTGTTTTATTTTTGTTTTAATTCAAGTAGGGTTTCAAAATTATGATATTGTTAGATATTATAATATTGATTATTGAATTATTTGTGAAAGAAAAACTTACCTGGAAACCCTAAGTTCAATTTTGTTACAGATAAACTTTTAGAAAAATTCAGATATGGCATAGGGTTTGAAAGAAAGTCCAATTAAAAACCTTAGAGAACAATTTGTAAAATACCCAATTAAAAACCTTAGAGAACAATTTGTAAAATACCTAGAAAGATTTGTGTATCTTCTATTTTCAATTTGGTTGTTTTTACTTTAAAAAAAAGGGAAAATGTTTCATTATTTATTTGATCAAAATTTGCATTTTGTAATGAAAATGGATATATATATATGTGTGTGTGTGTGTGTGTGTCTTGTGTATATATGTACATATAATATATACTCTTTTGTATTTGTAAGTTTTTTTTTTTTTTAAGCTCTCTATTTTTGGCACAATAAATTACAAGCCCTATTTTCAAAAATAAATTTAAAAAAATTAAAAATTAAATAAAAATTTAATTTAATTTTTACGGGGAGGAGGGGTCATTCCCCAACCTCCCCCCTTCCTTGCCTTACGACAACTCAAGGTTGTCGCAATAGCCCCAAGGCTATCAATAGTAGCCTAAGGCTGTCGCACGATAGTTCCTAAGGTGTCACATGGTAGCCCCATAAGTTGTCGGCAACAGGCCTATGACTACCGCACAATAGCCCTTGGGACTGCCGTGACAACAACCAGGGGTTGGGACGGGTGAGTTTCCCCCCAACTTTGGTTGCTTTAATTTATTTTTCATTAAATTTAAAATATATAACTAATATATAATAAATTTAATGTAATAAAATATAATAAAATTAAAAAAAGTCTTTTTATTTAGAATATTAAATAACAGTTTATATATATATATATATATATATATATATATATATATATATATATATATATATATATATATATATATAATATATATATGTTTATAAGATTAAAATATGTATGTATATCTTTAGTATTTGGGCATAGCTATTTTGGTATGGTTTCTTTTAATATTAATTATGTCTAATTGGACTGATTATTTTAAGTAATTTAATTCGTTAGTCTTTTATGGTATGCGTATTTGATTATTATAATCGGGGTATTTTAATTTATTCCTATTCTAGACTATAAAATTATAGTGTGTTAGCAATTTTAATTCCTAAACTTAATTTATTGTATTAACGTGATAAATTGATTTATTAGGGGTTAGAATTTAATTGTTTAAATGTAATTATAGTCCGTTAGTAATTATTTTAAGTAAATTAATTTCGTGATTAAATTTTACAAATTAGTTTATATTGTATTAAATTATATTGTTTGTTTATTTTTTTCTTTTTGCATTTACTATTAGAGGGGAACAATTAAGTTAACCTAATAGGATTGTTACCAGAGGCAGGATTAGAAACTATTGTTTTATTTGTTTGTCTTGCATACTTGAATGGTATTTGATCAACACGTGACCCAATATTATGGAGTTGATTTTATGATGGAATTTGCATTGTGTGTTCCTATTACTTCTTTGGAACCAGTTTTTGGAAAATATGAGACTATGTTAACTTTGAGTCATGATTTGAGATTATAAACCTAGGGTAGGTTATCTAGGTATTAAAGGGGAAGTGGTGTACTTTGGAGGCGTTAGAGCCCAGAAGTGGCTTCCTGAGCATCCTTAGTAGGTTACTTAATCAAGTGATAATATTAAACTAAATGTGGTTAATGAATTAATAAGATAATGGTTCCTTGTTTATGTCTTGAGTGCTAGTATAGGTTAAGGATGAGAGTGGGAGAATATACTTTCCCGTCTAGTAGTGATGGTGAGTTTGGCATGATTGGTTATCCTTATCTTCATGAGAGGGTTTCAGGTTCTGCATATGATCACACTTGGAAGTCGGAGTCTGGTGAGATCATTGCAAGGTGTTGACATATGTGATGACACTACCCTGATTTCATTTTAGATTTCCTACATGAGTTGGTTTCCTATGGGTTATTATGTATAACTTTGACTTATGAGTTGTACACTTGAGATAGGAGGTTATAGGATCTTTGTTTAGTTTACCTAATTGATTGGTATTGTTATTTGAGTGAGATTTGATGTTATCTTCTCAGCATGGTGGGAGTGGAACCACAGGTTTCCATGAGGTCAGGAGGTAGTGATTCTTTTACCATTTGAGACTCTGATGTCCTCGTTCCAGTCTTGGATGATCCTGGTTACAGTTACTTCCTTTCCTATCTTCTTGGAGACTTATTCTTGTTCTTGTACCTTCTCTATTCGTACTTTGTAATTTATTGTATCTACATACCTTGCGACATGTGCATTGGATGTTGATGATTATGTGTATTTTATTATTCAGATATAATTATGATGTAATAAGTAATTTATAAATGTTATTGTATTTCATAGTTTCTACATCAAGGAACCCTTGAGATGTGTAATCTATTATGAAGATTATGTTTATGTTTATGTACTTATAGAATTTATATTTTTACTTCTGCTTGTTTATTCATTATTTTTTATTAAGGAAAACAAGTTTTGAAGGGTGCCTGAAACCCTTTACATATCAAAAAAATTTCAATGAAGCCCAAACAAAAGATACAACAGACCAAAGGTGGAACAGGTCAACAACCAAAATAAGGTGACCAGGGTGGCCACACAGATAACACAGTACACATCTACCACCTCATCGAGGGTTTTGCATCAGGCTCCCTCAACCTGGACCAAGCAAAAAACCAGCATCCCAAAAACTTCCCATGGACAACAAAAATAATTCCTTTCCGCATAGGCCCAGCTGTCCGTGAAGAAAAGTCTAAGAAATGTCACTTCTCCCCCTTCTGGGAACGAAGGGACATATCAAAAGAGGGCTGAAGAATAGGTTTTTTCTTTTTGCCTTTCACAGAAATCCACCCATCTTCCACTTTCTTAGCCAAATCCTGCCAAGAAAGCGAATCAAGAACCGAAGCACTCTCACTCAGAGAGGCACAAGATAGTCCCAAGATGGGGCCTAAAGAATCCAAAGGAGTGACATCTTTAGCTACCAAACTAGAGTGATCCAGCAGAGCTGGATCAGAAAGAGGAATAGAGGTTTCACCCCCAACAGAACCCTGGACAATGGAGGCCGAACAAAGAGGCAAACCTTGAATAGGAACAACACCTGAGGGAGAGCCAGCCACAGCCCCTGGAGGCACAAAGGCTTCTGTAGTCTCCCGCGAAGAAGAAACGACCTGAGAAAAGCTTCTAGTAGCCGAGTCTTTCACAAAAGAGTAGTGTTGGGCGGAGGCCCCCTTCCACAAAGAAGCAGGTTTTTTTACCTTTTCCAATCCACATTGATCCACTAAATGACCAGTTTTAAAACAGCGTCTACATCTGAAGGGGAGTCCTTCATAATCCAAAGATTGGATCCAGAAACCCTTGGGATGCTTCAACATAATTTTTCCTGGAAGACCCTTGGAATAATCTAAATCAACCAGTATCCTTGCATAAGTGGAATGAAGAATGTCTTCAGATTCCTCATCAATCATCATAAAAACTCCCAGAGCTTCACCCACAACCTCGAGCAGAGAGTCTACCCAAAAATGCAGAGGAAGGTTGGGAAGCCTTACCCAGGTAGGAACCTTGGAGAAAGTCTCAAAAGAGGCATTAAAGTCAGGATACCAGGGCTTCATCATAAGCATGAACCTATCATCCCAACTAAAGAAATTATCGCATAGAATCAAGTTCCTGTCAACAATATTCTCAAACTTGGCTATGAAAAAACCCCTTGACAGAGGGAAAATGTGCATAGAGTCTGAGATGATCGGATCCCAAAGGTGTTTAATCCAGTCATGCAGCTCAGGGAGTCTAGGCCAGAAGCCTTTGAATTTGCAAATTAAACCATGCCCTGAGAAGACAAAGGACGCTCCATCTATGTCTTTCACAACCTCATCATCCAAAGAGAGGATTAGAGGGTTAGAGACACGGAGAGGAACATCACCCCTATGTCTGGAGACCAGAGAAGGATGTGAGGCGGCCGGTAAGCACTGAGAAGATCTCCCAAGAGCGGAACCAGCAGCCCCAGCCTACAACAATGGGCCCAACACCCGAACGCCAGCAGAAGGAGGAGATACCTCCGCAGAGCCATTTGAGACCAAAGGACTGCCACTGGAAGGGGCTTGCAAATAGCAGCCATGACAACAGGAACTAAGGCCGCAGCGGGAGCCCTAAAAGTGGTGGCTTGAGAAATGTCGTTGGAAGAAGACTTAGGCCCGGGAGCGGAAGTATTAACGGCAATGGCGAGCGCAATCCCGGAGGTGAAATCATCAGTGGCGGCGATAGTTGCAGAGGCCGCTACGGAAGCCCTAATCGCAAAGCCATTCATCGCGAAAAAAACCTCAAGGCATTCATTGTTTATTCATTTTTGTTTGTAAACATTTAAGATAAAAAAAATTATTTTGCAAAATTAGTATCATGTTTTAGGTTAATATCTCCTAGGTTCCCTGGTGAGACATTACACTTGGTATCAGAGCCCATGTTTCAAACACTGGGAGCTTTGAGAATATTGTACTCCCATTAGTTGTCTAGTGGTCAAAACATGAAAACCAAAACTTAGGCATATAACACTCTTGTTTTTCAAACCATTGTTTTACAATTTTATCATGTTTTATTTATTTTGTCCTTCTTGTTGTATGTTGTAGGAAAGATGGTCACCCATACTAGATCTGTGGCTAGGGGCCAAAGTGGAGGCCATAGTAGGGGACTTTGAAGAAGCAGACTTCCTAGCCCTCATGTTAGTTAGAGAGTTGAGGAGAGAAGGGAAAAGAATGGTGGAGAGTAGCATGCAGATTTAGGAGAACTTAATGCTATGTAGACTCTCCAAATCATTTTAGAGTGCCTACCTGTGTAGAACAAGGCCAATGAGGAAGCATAACATCATATTGCTAATGAGGAGAGACATAGATCTAAGAGTTCAAAAAGAAGGGACACTACCTTTAGTCAGGGAGTTGCAAGGGCCAATCAGATGAGAGACCTATTGAGATCACGACCACCTCATTTTAATGGTCTTGGCACCAGTTTTGAGGCAGAGACTTGGCTCATTTCTTTGGATATTTTTTTTGTCATGTAATAATTTAACACTAATGTTAAGGCAAAATGTGTTGTTATGAGTCTTGAGGGCTTTACAGCTTCATGGTGGAAAATAAAGGAGTGGAAACTTGGACTTACTATGGGGATTGTCACTTGGGAGCTTTTCCTTTAAAAATTTTGTGAGCGTTTCCTATCTGATCAGTGGCAGCAACAACTAGCAGATGTGTTCCATAATATGAGGCAGATGTCCATGTCTATTTAGGAGTAAGAGCGACATTTCTTTAAACTCAGGCCTTGTGTAGGATTTAATCATTAGTCACCACTCATGTTACAACATATCATCAGAGGACTCAATGGCCGCATTATCAGAGGGGTTAAGGTTTTCGAACCCAGGACCCTCAAGGAACCGGTTATTAAGGCTACTTTGGTTGAGGCAAATTTGGCTCTAGGACATGGTGGACTTTTGATAGGCAAAAGTCACTGAAAAGGATAGTTAAGGTTAAAAATAGACTACCCCATAGGTGTACCTTGGGTTGGGGGGTCAAATTTTGACCAATAAGATGATTTTAGATCATTGTTGCCCCTTCAAAAGATGCCTTTTTGAGTAGTGACAAATTTGGGATGTGTGCCAAGTCTTCTCCTCATTTCAATTTTGAATTTCCCTCTTGTGGAGAGAGAACCCTAGGTGAGTGTGTCCAATCACCTTTGAGATTAGGTAGGATTTTCCCTTTTAGTGGGATGGAGAGGAATTTGGTAGGTTGATTTCCTACTCTCCAATTTTGGAGACTTCTTGTGGACTCAGCAGTTTTTTGGGTGGACTTAGAAAGGAAGGAAGGCTTGTAGGAAAAGTGAGCTCTTTTCAACCATCTTTGTCTTAACTTAGATTGAGGTTGGTGAATTTTGACATGGAAGACTCTTATTTTTCTTTGAATGTAATATGCAAATTTTTATTGCTATGTGTTTGTGAAGTTTTGTGAAGCTTCAAGTGTGTTTTAATGACTTCCTTGTAATGTCTATTTGCTATTTTTTTCTTTTAGTATTTTTTGGGGTGTGCAAGGCCAAACTCACCCTTGGGAGGGAAGAGATTCTTGATGGGTGAAGGGCTTGAGTTGGGAATGCCCATCTAGTGTAGAGTCCTTCCTCAAGGAGGAAGGGGATAAGGCATGGATGTATGGGAATCCATGTTGCCATTCTTGTATATTATATTTTGGGGGTCATAAGGGTATTGTTTTTGTGAAGGAAAATGGAAGGGTTGATGGTTGTTATCATGGCCTTGTGAAGGCAATGTATATAGATTATTGGCCTTGTTGAAGACATGTATTTCATTGTCGAATGACTTCTCCTATTTGGGTAGTTTCCATCTTCACCCCTTCTATGGGTCCAATGTGACCCATTATGTGTATAACCATGGGAAGGGAATTTTATGTGTTTTAAATAGTTGGTTTTTTTGTGTATGTGCAATGATGTGTGTTAGTAAACTCTCATCCATCTTTGTTTCCCCTAGCTCGAAGGTGGCCATGTAATGGCCTAGGTTGGGAGGTGAGCCTCTATGATCTTTTGGCTTTTGTTTTGCAAATTTTTCAAGGGAAAACCTTGCTGGTTTTAATGGAGTATTTGGAGAGTTTGACTTTCTCTTAGGTGTTATTTGAGTTTTGAATGACTATAATGCCTTATGTAAAAGTTTTTTTCAAAAGGCTATGTAAATGTCATAGGCATGAGATATGCTTGTAATAGCAATGTATTTTATTGTAAAAATGTTCTACTTTTATCTACTTGTGATTGGAAGTAAAAAAATGATATGTAAATGCAATCTATGTGCTTGAAAAGGAAAAGTAATATTGTTGTTTTATTGTGTTAAATGTAAGAAATGAAGTAAAAGAAATTTAGTTCTCTAAGTGTGTAAATCTCACTATTGTGTTCATTTCATTTTCAAAAAATAGTATATTTAATCTTTCATAATGAAGAAAATAATTTCTTTTCTTGTGTGCATGGCTTTAAAAAATGTACATATTTCATATATATACATCCATGTATATATACCAAATATATATACATAGATGTATAATAAAGTTTAGTACAATGTCTTATATTTTGATGTTTAGAAAGAGATAAAATATCTAGATTTATATGCTTTAAAGCAATCTCTTTTATGTGTATTTTCATCCTAAGTTATAAACACATGTGAAAAAATATATATACACAAGTGTATATACTCATTTATAGTGCATAGATAGTTATGCTTCGTTTCCTTATATATATATATATATATATGGACCTCTTATTCAACCATAGACTTCAACATGGTCATTTTTCATTGATCATATACGAAAATGAATATGAATTACTCATTTCGCATGCTCATATGAATCAACCTGTTGCCTCTTATTTAGATGGGGTTTTGATTAACTCTCAGAATTGAGAGCCCAACAACCATAGACCAAGCTCTAAAATGGAAGATTTAATGCTAAGAATGATTGCAATTGAGATTAAGCTAGAATGATGGTGCAAAATTAATCCAAAACTTGTAAGAAGAAATGAGCATTAATCTAAGAACATGATAAGAAAACTAAATTAAGAGCATATGCATCATTAATCTAAGAAATGAAATTACTCTAATATGCAAGATAATAATAGCTTGAGAATGTAAAAGGTGAGACAATAATTCGACAAAAATTTGATACTCTAAAAATTGCCTCTTCAAATGAGGAATGAGAGGGTTCTAATATAGAAGAGCCCGAGTGGAGATTGAAGAGTTTCTTGCAAAGAAACGGTCAACCCTTCGTCTCCTTGGTGGGAGGTGAAACAAATTGGAGAGAATATCTAAGTAATTAAATGAAATATGGCCACATGGGTGACTTTTCAAATTATTTGAATAATTAAATTCAAGTGGGGATATTTCATTTAAAGAACTAAATATTTTTTAATTCCTTTTGATGTGTATTAGCTAAAAGGTGTGGAATTAATTTAATTAAAGTGATAGGACTTTTGTAATTAAATTAATTAATCATAGGGTTTATTTAGCCAATAAATATCAATATTTAGGAATTAAATATAGCATGTGATTAATGCAAATTTAAGATTTTTTGCATTTGACATCAAGTCAGGTAAAGTCAATTAGGAGACAGAATTGCCTAGTACAATAGGACTTTGATGATGTAGAGATTCGAAGAAATGCACCAAAATTGGTTAGGATTGCAAGATGCCAATTTTGGGGTATATATATCTATATATATATATATATATATATCTATATATATATATATATATCTATATATATATATATATATCTATATATATATATATATATATATATATATATATATATATATATATATATATATATATATATATATATATATATATATATATATATATATATATATATATATATATATATATATAGTAAATATAATACATGTTATATAAAAAAAATCAAATCGTAATACCAATATCGTTACTGCCGAAAACTTCTTATAAAAGAAATTATATATATATAAAACACCAAACAAAAATTAAATAAATTAATAACGTTGCAGGGATTGTTTTCCCTTACCCCGTGCACAAAAATCACGAAGAGATCGAAGCCCCTCTGTGCGGGCGGAGGCCATTGTGCCCACCACCCCTTTAAGGGAAGTGGTGGCACAGTGCCCACCTGCTACCCACTAATGGGTGCGGGAGGGTTTAGGCCCACCGCACGCCATTAGGGAGTGGCGGGTAGGGCACAACCCCCCCCCCCCCCCCCCCCCCCCCCCTCCTGCATGTGCACGATAAAATGGGATGGGTGCCAGACTGGGAAGCAGCCGGCAAACCCTCCCAATATTCTTCGTTTTATATATATATATTTTAAATAAACAGTAACACACATATATAAACTAACAAAAAAATAATGAAACTAAATTGTATATCAATAAATTAATATAGAGGTGCTTCATTTGTCATAGATTAATGTACGGTCTACAAAGACAAATGTACTAACAATATCAGAGCAGAAAAATATGATTATAGAGATTTAATAAACATAAATATAACATAGATAATAATCTACTGTTAGATCTAGAAAATACAAAGAGATATTAAATCTGTAATCCGTCATTCGGGCAACAAATAAATAAGACAAAATACTTTATGTGTGGTTGTATATTTCATATAAAATAAAGTTTCAACATTAAACTAAATAAATAATACATGGTTGTCTTGTTGAAGTATTCATGAGGAAACTCTGAATTTCTTTAATCCTCCATTGTGGTAAATTGCAATGTATATACACAAGTATATGAGTGTATATACACACTTGAGTGTGTATATACACTCTTGTATACTTCCTTGGTAATTTTCTCATTCTTAGCTCTTGGCCCAACCTGCAAACCCAAAATAGAGAAATTAGGGTTTGGGCCATGTTTTATTTTCGAGTCAAACCCTAATTTTGAAATTAGGGTTAGGGTTGGCCTATGGAGCCAAAAATATTTTAAATTTTTATTTTGAAAATATTCTTTTAATTTTGGTTTTTCAATTAAATATTGGTATCAGTATTTAAAGCACTTGACTTTTCCCCCTTCTCATTTTGAAATTTGAATTTTAAAATATTATTTAATTTTGCCTATTGGATCCCAAGATTCTTTTATTGGTTATTTAAAATATTTTTGGATATTAAATGTTATTATGGTCTATTTTTGAATTTTTAAATATTGGATATTTAATTATGGCATTTTCTTTATTTAATTGTTATGTTGAGATTTGAGAACATTATTATCAGAAATTAAATTATTATATTTTATTATTATTAGAACATTATTAATGTTATATTTAAGGAATTAGTTGATTTGTATTAATTTAATGACTCGTTGCTATTTTCTTTAAATATTAGAATTATTAGGGGGATGAATAATTTTATAAACCCTAGGAGGGTCCTAGGTATAATATTCCACCCTAATAATGATAATATTTGGTTTAGTAATTAATATTATAATCTTAAATATTTAAATTCCTTGGATGTAATAATATTAAAGTTTATTAAACCTTAATTAAATTATATTGTAATCGAGGGATATATTAATTTGATTTCAATTTATGGATTTTTATTATATTATAATTAATTATAGTTTGATAACCTTAGTAATGCGTTAGAGATAATTTCGTGACCACATTATTCCCTTTTAACCCTTCAGATCAAATTCTACATTTGAACCTAAATGGATACCTGGTATCCATTAGGGGCCCATTAGGGTTACGATTGAACTTGTAGTTTGTTTCATCTTCAATTGAACCCCTAGATTTTGACCTAATTGTGACCTTATTTTTATTCTCTTATTTTCCAAGTTTTAGACTGGGGAATTTTTCCCTTTCATAATTTTATGTTAAACCCTAGTTAGAATTTCGTTCGACTAATACACTCGACGAACGAGGGATGTTGGTGAGCCAGTGCGTGCCATGATTCCCCTTGTAAGTTGACTTCTGTTAGACAATGTGTTTTATTTTTGAGTTGAGAGTGTAGCTCAGTGTGTAACCTTGTTGATGTTATGTGCTTTTAAAAAAAAATTGTTGTGTGTTTTTTCCCTAATTTTTGGGCATGACAACTCATAATGACACATCTTTCCTTAACATTAGTGTCAAACTACTGCATGAAAAAATAGTGATCCAAAGCAATGAGCCAAGTCTCTGCCTCAAAACCAGTGTCAAGACCATTAAAAGGAGGTGGTCGTTATCTCAAGAGGTCTCTCATCAAGATGTAAAACATTTTGTGTGATGTTGATGCTATGAGTAGAGATTATATGCATTAGGTTGGCCCCGTGTCACCTGAGGTCATATGTATCCTTGAACTACAGTGTATCAAACCTTTTATAAGCTTCTCTCTTACTCCTTGTTTAATATTCTGTTAAATTGACTTGCTCGTTAAATTAATTTTGCACTTGTGTTCACTTTGCATGGAGATTTTAACTGATATCAAATAATTTATGCTTACTGCTCTTCCAAATATTTCTTATTTATCTCAAATTATTCAAGTTTATGAGTTATCTTATACTATTGCCTTCATTATTCAGTGATTTGATTCAATTTTACTATGTTCTATTGATCTATTTGCACATAGTTGCAATTTTATACTTTTATAGCATCTCATTATGTTCATGGTAGCAATTTAAGGTTTTATACCATTGGTTTATATGAATTTTATTTGATCTTGTGTAAGTTGCATCAGGAGCCAATTTTTCAATGTTAACTATGGTGGACCCGACAATGTTAACTGACTCATAGTTGCCTTATCTAGCCTGTGGAGTATCCCTCCATCCTATCACTGGTGTGCACTTACATTTGTTCCACTTTGAAAGTATTTATTTGGTTCTATTTTTATCCTCTTTGTTCCTCAGTGAGAGGATGATATTTTATGGAGCTTTCCTCTCCATTTGGTTATACATATGAAGTATGATATTTTATGGAGATTTGTCCTCCATTTGGTTTCACATGTGAAATTTGATATTTATGAAAGTTGATTGACCCATCTTGATATTTTTCTTCATGGTAAGGATATTTCTCTTGAAATATCTTTTGACCAAGGGTGGATTTCTTATTTGAAGGCAATATGTTGTTTCTCCTCATAAACCTTTCCTTGATCTGCATCAATAATCATGCTTGGCAAATTTGAATCTTGAATTGATCTAATGCTTAAGGCACATGTGCTATCATTGTCTCTCTTACATTTATTTGATAATTATATTAATGTAATAATGCTCTGCATACTTCATTGCCTAGATCGTGATTCATGCAGGTTGTGGATTTGCTATCCATTTACTTGCAGTGAGATGACTCATTAGTGGACTATCTATATCCATGTGATTGACATAATGTTGATGCAGGTTTCATTAGTTGGCCTTGTCTGTGGTCTTTTGTGCATTAGTATGTTCCTTTTATGAGAGCTTTATTATACCTATCATGTTCATTTTGAGCTTATGATTTATCTTAGATATCATGTTAACTCCATTGCATGTTTGTGAACAAGAACATTTATCCTCATCTCTCTTATTTCCTCTATGACCATTTCTTATAATTATTAAAACTATAAATATTTACTAACTTGACTATACAATGTAATTCTACTTGTGGATTAGTGCCTTATTTTTTGTTTTACACCTCTTTTTTCAGGTGATCCATCAAGACACATTCTTGGTTTTTCACAAATCATATGAAGATGTGACTATGCTTCCACTTGATCACATTCAAAGGACTCGTGTACTTCTCTTGGATCTACAAAGTACCATATGACTTGAAGACAATCAAATTACTTCATCTTGAAGAACAAGTTGCAAATTTTTTGAAAATTTGGGTTTGACGACCATTGATGTAATTAGCCCAGGTAAAGATTAAAGGGGGTGTTATAATTTATAATGTTTCCTTGGTTGTATTATTTAAATAAGGATAAACCAAGGTATTCTTCATGTATTTTTGTGCTCTAGTCCAAGTGGGAGGAGAACTCATATTTTGTAATTCATTTAATAAGGAAATTAGTTTATTCCTTCTTAAGAGGATATTGACACTTGTCACACACACACTTATGAATGGTGGCATTCATAGACTTGTGAGTTACATTCTAATTCCTCTCTCTCATTTCTTATGATGAAGTTATTGTATTGAGCATATTGCTCTCTTTTCTCTCTTTAGACTATGGCCTCATTGATAATATCACAAGGGATTTTTCTTTGCTTTTCCCCTTTCAAAATCTCTTGACTCATTATTTGGATCCTTGAAGCATTCTCATGGTTACGGTGATTGATCTTAAATCTATGTCTCACTTTCAGTGGTTATGGTAAAATACCTTCTTGCATTACACTTTCTTGGGTTCTTTCCTTAACTTCTTTTCATTTTTTTCATACTTCTTACAAAGACTCACTGTCTTACAAACCATAAATTTCAAATGGATATTGACAACGACTATGAAGAACTACTAAATTGTGTTGAATGCCACACAGTTTGTATAGAGGGTGCATGCCTACAAAAAATACTTGAGGATGGTTTGTAGGTGATTATTACATCAAGAAATATTTATATATCAAATTTAAACATATTCTTAAAAAATTAATGATTTATATGCCTTCTTATTATTATTTTAGGTATAATGCTCCTTAACCATTGAATTTTAGGGGATCCAAATTATATGAAGACATAGAAATAGGTGAAAAAAAATTGAACCAGCATGAAATGATTATAGAGTGAATTCACATTATCGTCACATACTGCAATTATGGAAAGAAATTATAGATTGGTAGTTTGTTTTGTCCAAACATGCAGTAATAAAATACATTACAAAGTATGTATGAAAAGCTTATAGAAGCTCAAAAACATACCACCAAATGTTGATGCATCTTTCAAACATGTAAAACCTAGATGATTTAGTTGCACAAGCATATTCAAGGCTTCTAAAAGAAATTGTCATAGAATGAGACATTAGAGCTCAAGAAACATGTCACATGTTAGAACTTCCAGTGATGGAGAGCATTTGAATATTTGTCAATCTAAATGTCTTACACGAAGTGTTCAAACCTATAACTCTAAATAATGAGGAAAACAATGATGACCAAACAAAATATTTCATTAATGGATATAAAAAAAATGTCACTTTGTATGGAAGGCGTCACATTAATTGATGTTATCAAATCATGGATATACAATCCTAAAAGAAAAAAAGACAACAAATAGGAGTCAAGGGAAAGAGCAACTATTCTCAAAAGTTTTCCAAAGTTTTTTTTCATTCCTCGACGTGGATTGCAAAAATGGGCTGACTTTTTCTTATCAAAGGACTCATTAAATTATAATGCTTGACATGTGCAATGAGCAACAATTATAGAAAAAATTCAAAATAATAATGATTTTGGCATTGAAGAAGATGAAGCTATTGAGGGAAATACCATAGAACATGAATGAGAAATTATATCTAGGCTTCGTAATGGTCAAAATATGCAAGTTTCAAACATAGATATGTTGGGAAAAAGAGATATTAATAGAAATATAAATTGGTCTAATAAATATCAAGGTGAAGAGTATACAATAGGATCAATCAATTTTATAATAAATATGAAGGAACATGGATGTCTCATTTATGATGATATTCAACAATGCATCAATTGTTAGGAAACTTGCATACAACAATATGACATTTCCACATAACCTATTATAGATCTGATGCAAATAAACACTTACAATCCACATGCAAGAGAAAAGACAACATACTCACAAAAATGTGACACAAGACATATCATGGGAAACTCTCATGAGGGAAAAACCCAGCCTCCAAAAGCATTCATCACCATGTATTATTTAACAAAAAACCATTGCAATACAACCATGGAATTCTTCAAAGCCCTAGCCACAACCAAACAATCTATGTGAACAAGCATGAATCCACACATCCCATGCTTCCAACCTTCACAAATGTTACCTTTGGCTAACAAGTCTAACCTCAACAACTACCCTTGTGGTTGTTTTTATAGAAACTCCCACAAAACCATCAAGTGGTATTACATAAACCATGTGCTACCAAACCCTATTGACCCACATTTAATATTGGGTACTTTATTTACTTTATTTCTTTACTATTAAATAATTACATCAAATAATATCACAATGTTACAATACAACTCTTAAAGAATATTTCATGAGAATCTCTACATGTTGCACGTCCATCTAGGTGCAAAATTTACATAATAAAATGAAATAATACAATAATAAACATTATTATGCAAGGTGTACAACACCATTTTCTCAACATCAACTACACAATTGTCAATAATAAACAACAAAAGGAAATGAACATGATTATGACACACTACCATAGCAATAAAAAAAGAGGGCCTTTGTTCATGATATTTCAAGGAACAATGCGAATGGAAAGCCATATCTGATTGGTGCCTTTAGTAAAGCTCTTCAAAATGTAGCAATACTAGGTCCTCCCCTTCTTTTGGGTATATCTATAATTTTTGTTGGAGACTTCGGTCAATTGCCTCCAGTGAATGATATGTTGGCATATGATAGCAAAAGATGGGCAAAGTTATTATGGGACAAATTTAAAAATTATGTTACTTTAGATAAAATATTCACGACAAGATGGAGATACAATCCAAAAATAAAGATTTCATCAACTTCCAACAAATCTTAGAGATGCAAACCCACAAATTGATGACTAGAATTTGCTTATGATGAGAACTCCTATCAATTTAAATAGTGCAACGAATGATGAGTTTGACAATTGCATCCATTTGTTCTCCACAAATAACAATGTTTATAATCATAACAAGAAAATGTTAGATTCATTTAAGCATCTCGTTGCATGTAGTGATACAACAAAAATAGGAAGTGTGAATACAATAGAAGATTGTTTAAATGATGCGCTTGAAATTGAATTATTAGTCAGTAGGAATTCAAGGGTGATGTTGACCTCAAATCTTTGGGTAGAGGTAGGTCTTGTAAAAGGAATATTGGGGTATATGCGAAAGATTGTCTACAAAGTAGGAAGTGGGCCAATTGAGCCACTGACATATGTTATGGTTGAATTTGACAATAACTCTAGAATACCATTTGAAGACAATATTCCAATAATACCAATACAAATGGGTAGAACACTCCATTAAGATTGGCGCATTGACAATTCATAAATATTAGGGACTGACTCTTTCAAAAGCTACAATTGATATAGGACCAAGAGAGAGAACAAAATTGACATTTGTGGCAATCTCTTGTGTGAAATCTCTTGAAAGTTTCAGAATAACGTCATCATTCACATATGACTGATATGAGAAAATAAAAAATGGAAAGCAACTTTTGAAATGAAAGGATGAAGAAAACATAATCAAATGTTTAGAAGAATATTGAAGTGTTTTTATTGTTGTTCAAAATTTCATCAATGATTACATTTTGCAATTAATATATTATTAGTTAAATGTCTATTTATAATTATTTAAAAATTTAAATTTATTATTTTTCCTTACTACATGATAGTAATTTCAAATTTTACTTTCTACTTATGTTTAAATTTAATCTCCCAAATCATATATACTGACATTGATTTTATAAAAATTTTAATGCTCATAAAATATTTGAAACTATGGATCTATGAGAAAATGAATCAAAAATTGTTGATGCAAGCTCAAAGACCTCTATCAACTCAAATGGTGTTTTTGAAGGACCTATTGACAAATGTGCAAGATCTGTTTTAGAGTGTTACAACAAAATTGTGTGAATTCACTCTATCATCATTATAGTGTCCTTATAGCATGTATCGATTATATGAATTCACTCTATCATCATTTTTCATTGATTCAAATTTTTTCCACCCATTTCTATGTCTTCATATAATTTAGATCCCCTAAAATTCAATGGCCAAGGAGCATTATTCATGTAATAATTATAAGACATACATGTCATTTATTTTCTAAGTAGATATTTACGTTGAGGCGTAGCTACAATGGCAGGCAACTTATGTTGAGTGCTCCGTGTCCACAAAAACTCAAAAATTGAAACAAATTTTAACAAAAATTGAACATTAAATAATAACAGTTAACAGGAGTTCACTTTAATGTTTTGTTTGAAAAAATCAATGAGAATAATCGCACTACTGCATGTTTGTTATAAATTTCGCGAAATATGGCAAAGGTGAATTTATACACTATAGTAAATTTATGAAACACTAAAACGTGTCATTCACTCATATAAATATATGCAATGTGGATAAAACGTGGCGTTTACTCCTTTAAATATATGCAACGTGTCATAAGATAATAGCTAAAAAATCTAAAGTTGTTTCTTAAATTTTTTAAAACTGTTAAACACATTTGCATATTCACTCCAAATTTCCTAAATGTTATTCACACACCATAGTCTACTATACAAAGAGGAAATTAGGTTGTACGCAACACAGGTATTGATAAATTCCATATGCCCATTGATTGCATTATCCCGACATAGTTATAATTTTACAACTTCAAAATCAACGTAAATAAAAAAATAGCATTCACGAGATGTGCAGGATGAATGACTAGAAAGAAGAATATCAAGTGATGGTTTTTGCTTTGGCTTTATGAACATGCAGATAAAATATTTTTTTGGATATCAAATTGAGAAACAACTACTCTATCTATCAGGTTAGTAACGGATTCACACTTTAATTAATTTTCTGTAAAATTTATCCACGGTTATTTTTTTTGTTTACGGTGTTATAGTAAATAAATAATTAAAATGGTTTTTGTCAGTGATGTATCAACTACTAAATTATTAAAGCACTTCATTTTTTGCTTTCGTGGTATTTGTCTATGGTATATTTGATAAGACAAATATAGTTACATAATAGTAGATAAAAATTATAGACTAAAACTTTATTTATTTAGAAATACGTGAGTTTGATGAAATAATTTTAAATTTCATTATTTGTTTAATTGATCTTGAAATATAAAATTGCCATTATACATGAAATAATGTTAAATTTCATTCTTTCTTTAGATATAAAATGGACTTGCGTTGCAACAAACCAAACTTCATTGTAGAAATATCAGACACAAAAGACAATATAAATGGGCCACCTCCATCGAGCCCTACAATTTCCGTAACTTCAAATGGCTACATAGAAACAGCCATAAAAAATGTAATGAAAAAAATTTGTGGTCATTTGACAGAGATAGTAAATGGCATTGAGAACATAGCATTGCATAGACGATACTGATGTCAACACATCTAGAGAAATGACAAGCTTCATACGAAAAGCAGCTTGCAAAATATGAAGCTTTGAAGTATTTCTCACAGAGTTGTTTTACGACAAGCAGTATGATTTAGGACAGTCAAAAATTATACGTGACAATTTCATACGTCACTTGAACAAATAGAGTTTGTAACTTTGTTCTTTCTTTACATGTTGCAAATAGCTCAAATAAATAAATAGTTCAAATAAATAAATAGTTCAAAACTTATGTAATCGTATCTATGTAAATATATATATTTGTAATGCTTGTCACTTTTTTGAGTGTGTGTTATAAAATCAATTTAAAAGTACATTTTTATTGGATAAGTAAATATTTATTGGATAAATAAATATGCACGAGATTAAAATTAATATTTAGTCATTACTTAGTTGTGTTATTTATAGAAAAAAAAATATTTAAACATTTGTTAATCAAAATTGTAATCTATTAAAGGAAGAAAATCTATTTAGTTTGTTGACTTCAAGTTTTTTTCAATATCAGCTATGGTTTGGCCAAAATGAAAATTTGAATCAGAGAAGCAAAGAAGACTATATATAAGAGAATATCAAAGAGAGTATCGTAGACAATATCGTAGGCAAAAAAGAGAACAAATGATAGATGCTCACATAGAAGGACAAAGAATAAGACGTAATGAAGTTGATAGAGAACAATATGCCAGAAGAAGGGCAAATCTAACTGAACAACATATGGAAGTTGAAAATAGAGACGAAACAAGTGTGCCCATAAATTTAATTACATCAAAGGACAACTGATCAAACCTCTAATTCTCAAGCACAAGAAAGACAAGAGGTTAATTCCCAACCAAGTGAGAGAACCAATCCTCACTTAAATGGAAATATTCAGTTGAATGGTGAGAATGAAAATTCAATCTCAATAGATCGTGTTCCAGAAACACCACAACATGGGAATCCATTAGATATGAATGGAGATGTTGAAGATGGTGTAGATAATATAACAAATCCTAATGGTTCTCTTGAGTCTGATTTTAAAAGATTCCAAATGCAATTTAGAATTCAACTAGATAGTTTTAGAACCCCAAAGATGTGTTATGTATGTCAAGAATCTTATATTGGAATCAAAGTATCTCGAAGCTCTGAAGGTCCTATATGCAGTAGATGCCGACAAGAAAGAGGAATTCATAGGTTTTCATTTTCAAATAATATGGATCCTGGACCACAACCAGAGGATCTATCCAAATTGACACAGATAGAGGAAATGTTGATTGCACGTGTAAGCCTGATACTGCAGGTGACACATGCAACAGGTGGTCAATATAAATACAAAGGGCACACTAAGTTTTCCTCAAAATGTACAACAAATTTAAAAAAAAAATCCACACAATACATGATTTGACTATTATTATTGTGAGAAGAAAGAATCAACGTGGCACATATTATAATTTTACCGTCAATAGGGATTGTGTCTACAAAGCACTCAAATGTAAAATAGAGCATGACAAATTTAACTCAGATGTTATAATTGATGAATTCTCTCAATGACCTACCAAAAAATACTGATTAAAATATTTTCAATAAATTAAACATAGTGCAAATGGAATTTGATTCAGATACCAATGAAATCTCATATGTTGGTCCTATTTTAAAGACTGATGAAGGTAATACAATAGAGCACACTACATTAATGGCTTCCAGACCCCCGAATGCCCAAAGAGAAATGTAATTAATTCAATTATGGGTTATTAACCCCAAGTCAACTCCAACAACATTGATTGATTGGTCTAGTATTGGTGCTTCTCCTATTAATGAGTATGTAACGTCAGGATTACTAGACATGACATTTCCAACTTTATAACAAAAGATCAAGTACTTGATACTTTAGGCGGTAAAAAGTATTTTTCCTTTCTTGATGGATATAGTGGATACAATCAAATTACTATTGCTCCAGAGGACCAGGAGAAGACTACATTCACATGTCCATGGGGAACATATGCATACTCTATTTTACCATTTGGGTTGTGCAATGCTTCAGCAACATTCCAGAGGGTTGTAATTAGTATTTTTGCTGACATATCACATGATTATATGGAGATATATATGGATGACTTTACAACATTTGGAGTGACATTTGAAGAGGCTTTGCAGAATCTTGAAAAAGTGCTGATACGATGCAAGGAACACAATCTCTCCCTTAATAGTGAGAAATGCTTTATGATGATGCAAGAAGGAGTGGTACTCGAGTAGTTTATTTCAGCAGCAAGAATTCAAGTGGACCTAGCCAAAGTTGAGGTAATACTCACATTACCTACACCTACTAAGCAAAAAGATGTAAGATCTTTCTTAGGACATGCTAGATACTATAGACGGGTTCAAACCCACAATACTAGGTGACAATTTTTCGGAGGAAGGAATTCGTCCCGAAAAGTGTTTTTGGCAAAATATTATTTACCAACTTTCGATAGAAACTCGCTTGCACTTTCGATCTTAAGTACTAAACTTACGATCGAAAGTCCTTACACATAGGACTTTTGATCGTAAGTTACTTTCGATTGAAAGTGATTAGTAACTTTCGATCGAAAGTTACTAAGGAACTTTCGATTGAAAGTCCCTTAGTAATGACTTTCGATCGAAAGTCATTAGTTAGGGTTTTTTTTGGCGAAAATCCCTTAGTAATGACTTGACTTTCAATCGAAACTAGATGACTTTCGATCGAAAGTCCCTTAGTATTGACTAAATTTTGCATTTTTTGCCAAAGTACTTTCGATCGAAAGTCAATACTTTCGATCGAAAGTGCCTAAAATGGGCGATGGTTTCAAGTTTTCGAGAAATTTTGAGAATTTCATGGCTTTGGGCCTCAAGCACGCTGATCAAATGGATGAATAAAAAGACATCCTTTTGCTTACAACAAGTACTCAGAACTAGCTTTCTAACGATTATATATTTGACTATTTTTAAATTTATTGTGTATGATTTTTGACGTTAAATGAATGTAGGTTTTTTATCAAATATAAACCTCTGAGTTTGACGTTCAATGAAAAATAGTAAAACAAGAAATTTTTTTTTTGAAAAATAACAGTGCCCTCCATATTCGAGTCTACTTTCTATTAAAAAAAAATAATTGAAATTCGATAAATACACAATAAGTTATAAGATATGTAGTCAAGGTAGGTCAAAATTTTGGTTTAGTCAACTTCAAACGTTAATAAAATATGCAATAATAGTGATAATGTCGTCAAACCAATTGCATGCCCTCCGTATGGATGTTACAAAACTAAATTCAAAAGAATCGCATCCATGTCTATTTTACAAAAAAAGTTATGCTCTATGAAAACAGTGTTACTATTTGAAAATGATGTTTTCAGCACCATACAAGTTTTCGTGGGAGAAACATAAAAGTATTCAAAGAAATTCAAAAATAATAATAAAAAAAATATTTAGAATCTAGACAGAAAATCCTAAGACTCTAATTTACTTCATCCTCCGATTTCGAGCAGTTCAATGGCAATATGCATCCGAATCTGAAATTTTTTCTGAAAATGTAGAGTTCAGTGTCCATTTAGGCTAAAAAGTGTAACCCACTATTGTGGGTTCACCCAGATGCTTTATTCAAAATTTCAGTCAAATAGCTAGTCCTCTATACACATTGCTTACAAAAGAGGCTGAGTTTATATGGACAAAAGCATGTGACGAGTCCTTCCTGTAGCTCAAGACAGTTCTAACAACTGAACCAGTACTCAAAGGATCGGATTGGTCTATCCCATTTCACATCCATACAGATGCATCAGATTATGTCATAGGTGTTGTGCTAGGACAAAAGCCTAATAACTTTGAGAATGCAATTTACTATATTAGATATTTTATGATGAATATGATAAAGCGACACCATGCACAAAATTCATCTGTTGTGTTTGTGAAAAGAAATATTCAAGACATGCCAATTACTATCAATGAGTTGCGTGAACATATGGAAGTGATGCCACAATCTCATCTAGTTATAGTTAATGCGGTTTGGAATGTTATTAAGAGGAACAAGGTCATACTGGACTAAATGTCGTGCAGAATTAACAGACATGCTTCACCAAATTGGCACTCCAACAATATTTTTCACCTTAAGTGCAACAGATATGCATTGGCCCGATCTTCATGCTCTGATGCCAGGAATATGTCCAAACAATATGCACAAGAAGCTCAAAATTGGTGAAAACAAAATGTAATCAACTATCCTCATATAATTGCACATTACATGCACTTAAGACATACAATATTCAGAAAAGAAATTCTAGAAAATGGAATGGATGTCACAATTTTTTGGTGTAGGTATGAATGGCAATGTAGGGGTTCTCCACATGTGCATGAATTTTTATGAATCAATGGTGCACCCAATATGGACAATATTGATTGGTCAAATGAGGAGGAACGAATAACTGTTGAGCAATATTTTCATCGCACAATTCATGCATTGAATCGTAGAGAAGATCCACATCAAAGAAATATACAAGAGAGCTCATAAACATTTTATATTAAATATCTCATTAAAATATGAGATAATTTAGTAAAAAATCAAATGATATAATTGATATATTTAATATCCTTATTTCAATTGTAGGCATTCCAAAATTTTGGTCAACATCCATGTCTCAAAAATACAACACAACTTGTCGAGATGGATATTGACAACGACTATGAAGAACTACTAAATTGTGTTGAACGTCACACAATCTGTAGAGAAGGTGCGTGCCTACAAAAAAAAAGGAAGGATGGTTTGTAGGTGATTATTATACCAACTAATATTTGTATATCATATTTTCATATCTACTTAAATAAGTAATAATATATATTCCTTCTTTTTATTTTACAGATATCATGTTCCTTGGCCATTAAATCTTAGGGGATCTAAATTATATGAAGATATAGAAACAAGTGAAAAAAAATTGAACCAGCAAGAAATGACGATAGAGTGAATTCACATAATCATCACATACTACAATTATGGAGAGAAAGTATAGATTGGTAGCCCGTTTTGTCCAAACATGCAGTAGTAAAATACATTGCAAAGTATGCATCAAAAGATGATAAAAGCTCAAAAACATATCACCAAATGTTGATGCATCTTTCAAACTTGGAAAACCCCAATGATTTAGTTGCACGAGCATATAGAAGGCTTCTAGCAAAAACTGTCATAGAATGGGACATTGGAGCTCAAGAAACTTGTCACATGTTGTTACAACTTCCACTGATGGAAAGCAGTAGAAGATTTGTCAATCTGAATGTCTCAAAACAAGTCTTCAAATCAGTAACTCTCAATTATGAGCAGGACAATGATGAACAAACAAAATCTTTCATTGATGGATATAAACAAAGGCCTCTTTGTATGGAAGGCATCACATTAATTGATGTGGCCAAATCATGGATATACAATCCTAAAAGAAGAAGAGACAACAAATGGAAGCCAAGGGAAAGAGCAGCTATTGTCAGAGTTTTTCCAAGGTTTGTATCCATTCCTCCATGTGGTTCACAAAAATGGGCCAAGTTTTGTTTTTTAGAGTTATTACTAGACAAACCTTTTTGTGACATAGAAAGCGATATCAGTGAGCATACTAACTCCATAATAGAAAAGTGGGACTCATTCAATTATAATGCTTGGCATGTGCAAAGAGAAACAATTCTAGAGGAAGGTGAAAATAATAATAATTCAGAAATTGAAGAAGATGAACTTATTGTGGAAAATACCATAGAGCATGAATGGGAAATCATATCTAGGCTTCATAATGGTCAAAATATGCAAGTTTCATAAATAGATATGTTGGGAAGAAGAGACATTGATATAAATACAAATTGGTCTAATGAATATCAGAGTGAAGAGTATATGATGGGAGAAATCAATTTCATTAAAAATATGAACGAACATGGATGTCTCATTTATGATGATATTCCACAATGCATAAACTATACAACCCTCGGCAATAAACAACAAAAGGAAATGGACATAATTATGACATATTACCATAGCAATGAAAATAGAGGACCTTTGTCCATGATAATTCAAGAACGACAGGAACAGGAAAGTCATATCTGATTGGTGCCATTCGTGAAACCCTTCAAAATTCAACAATGCCAGGTCCTTCTTCCCTTCTTTTACTAGCGCCAACAAGAGTTGCATCGTTCAATATTGGAGCCTTTACATTTCATTCAAAATTAAGGATCCCAATAAGAGATTTTTCTCAGCTAGAAGGAGCATGTCTTACAAGTTTCCAAGAAGAAATGACACATCAAATACATTTTGATTGATGAAATGAGCTTCGTTAGCCATATTATGCTAGAAAACATAGATTCTCGACTAAGGCAAGCATTTCCACAAAGTTCAGACAAAAGCTTTGCAGGTATATTTTCTCTTTTATTAGAACCCACTACCATAATATGTCATTTTTTAATTCAATACTTAACTATTAAATACAATAGAAATACTGTATAACTTAGTTATGTCTATTTTATATTATCTTTTAGGTATATCTATGACTTTTGTTGGAGACTTGGGTCAGTTGCGTCCAATGAACGATAGGACTGCATATGAAATGGGATAGACCAATCTGGTCCTTTGAGGACTGGTGCAGTTGTTAGAAGTGTCTTGAGCTACAGGAAGAACTCATCACATGCTTTTGTCCATATAAACTCAGCCTCTTTTGTAAGCAATGTGTATAGAGGACTAGCTATTTGACTGAAATTTTGAATAAAGCGTCTATAGTATCCAGCATGTCCTAAGAAAGATCTTACATCTTTTTGCTTAGTAGGTGTAGGTAATGTGAGTATTACCTCTAACTTTGCTGGGTCCACTTGAATTCCTGTTGCTGAAATAAAATGCTCGAGTACCACTCATTCTTACATCATCATAAAGCATTTCTCACTATTAAGGGAGAGATTATGTTCCTTGCATTGTATCAACACTTTTTCAAGATTCTACAAAGCCTCTTCAAATGTCACTCCAAATGCTATAAAGTCATCCATATATATCTCCATACAATCATGTGATATGTCAGCAAAAATACTAATTACAACCCTCTGGAATGTTGTTGGAGCATTGCACAACCTAAATGGTAAAACAGAGTATGCATATGTTCCCCATGGACATGTGAATGTAGTCTTCTCCTGGTCCTCTGGAGCAATAGTAATCTGGTTGTATCCACTATATCCATCAAGAAAGGAAAAATACTTTTTACCGCCTAAAGTATCAAGTACTTGATCATTTGTTATAAAATTTGAAATGCGATGTCTAGTAATCTTGAATTTACATAGTCATTGATAGAAGAAGCACCAATACCAAGCCAATCAATCAATGTTGTTGGAGTTGACTCGGGGTTATTAACCCATAATTGAATTAATTCCATTTCTCTTTGGGCATTCGATGGTCTGGAAGCCATTGATGTAGTGTGCTCTATTGTATTACCTTCATCAGTCTTTAAAATAGGAACAACATATGTGATTTCATTACGCCGAGAGGTGTAGCTATAAAATGAAAGCATGAATGGGAATACCAGCACAGGAATATGCCATAATAGATTCCTTGTAAATAAAAACTATTATTCTAAATAACTAAATAAAAAATTAGCTGGCTGAAATAATAGCTAGCCAAAAATAATAGTTGGCCGAAAATATAGGTGCCCGGAAATATAGCTCACCGAAAATATAGATGGCCCAAAATATAGTTAAATAACTAAATAAAAAATTAGTTGGTCGAAATAATAGGTGGCCAAAAATAATAGTTGGCCGAAAATATAGGTGCCTGAAAATATAGCTCACCGAAAATATAGGTGGCCCAAAATATAGTTAATAATATAGAAATAGATTCAATATGTCATAATATAGAAAAATAATATAGAAAAATAAATAAATAAATTAATTAAAAATAGTTTACTAATTTTTAAAATAGAAAAATTAATTAATTAAAAAATACTTTATTATTTTTTTAAAATAAATTATATTAATTTTAAAAATAAAAAATTTAAAAATAAAAAAAACAATTATTAACATTAAGAATAATATAAATTATATCATATTTCCAAACTTGACTTTTTGTTAATTTAAATATAAAAAAATCCACAAAATAATATATATTATTCCACTATAAGTAACATGTAAAGTTTAAAATGGCAATGCAAAATGGTTATTCTGATTAATTATATATACTGATGTCTGTTTAAAACTTTGCAGGATACCATTCCACCTATGGCTACCTCTGACAGAGAGTCGAACATCATGGTTACAAGCCCCTCTGCTTCGGTGGCCTCGAATGATGTCTTTGAGACTGAATTTGACAATTGTACACGAATCATTGTAGACTCGTGTGCAACTATAATCAAAGCTGTGGAGCACGTAGCGTTATCAGTTGACTATGTTGATGAATTGGATATAATGCAGATGGCAGATGTTGCAAAAGTTTTGCGCGAGCCATCGGCAAAAGTGGATGCATTTCCATCAATGATGAAAGAAGTCTATCATGATCATTGTACAAAAAAGGGCCGCAATACTAACTTAATTGTTGAAGAATATGTGATATACTTGCATCATTATGGAGAAATGTTATTGATTTAGATCGTTCTAATCTTGGCTTTCAACCTTCTTAATTATCTGAATAGTTGTATTGAGACTTCTATTTCCCTTTTTATCTATATAAGTTTCATGAATAAGATAATAAATAAATAGTTTTGGCTATTCTCATCATGATTACCCCTATACTTGCAACATTTTGCAACATGTTTTGTTGAACTTTGTATTTCTAATATTTATTCCTTCAATGGATGTGCCGAATAAATGTGAGGAATTAATTATAGAGGATATCTTAATCATTCCTACTTCTAACTTAATCCTAATCAATGTTAAACAACTATACCAAAACCTTTAACTATATAAAATAAACTATTAAAAGTAAATATTAAATGAAAACTATTTAAATAAAATTATATCTTAACCCATAGCACAACGTTAAATTAACAACAATAATTATCGTAACCTTAACCCTAACTCTAATATATTATCATTATCATTATAGTTACAATAATATGCTAACCGTTCAAGTTAGTTGTTACCATGTCCCTACCATTGACCCTTCCTTAAATGGTAACGTTATATGTGATACTAATGATAATTATCATGTTAAACTGTAAACAACACCAAAAAATGTATTCCCAATTATGATACTTTGATCCTAACTCTAAAACCTATATCCTATCGCTAACTACGTCCATAATCTTACTCTCGTACAAACCCTAATACTAATTGTATACCTAACACTACATATGATTTAACCCTAACTATAAATCGTACATCCTAACACTGCACACGACCTTAAATTGATCCTAACCCTAACCCTACATGTACAATAGCCTAAATGTAACCGTAACTATTAGTAATTTTGAATTACTAACTGTAATGCTAACCCTAACCCCTTACCCTAATCTTTACCTTTAATGTGAGAGGTGCAAGTCCAAAATTAATAGTACTCCTGAGGTTAAAATTAAAACCTAATTGTAACCATAACCCTCTTGATTACGATAAGTAAAATGGTAAACATGACGCTTATAGTGACCCTTACTATGATACTAATCCTAACTGTAAACATAGAATCTGATCCCTAATTGTAACCCTAATCCTAACTCTAATATGTTATCGTTAACATTATAATTACTTATATACGGTAACCGTTCAAGTTAGTTGTTACCATGTCCCTACCATTTACAATACGTTAAATGCTAACATTAAATAAGATACTAATGATAATTATCATGTTAAACTATAAACAACATCTAAAAATGTATTACCAAGTATGATACTTTAATCCTAACTCTAAAACCTAGATCCCATCACTAACTACACCCATAATCTTACTCTCACAAAAACCCTAATACTAACCCTATACCCAAAACTACATATGATTTAACCATGACTATAAACCATACATCATAACTTTGTGCATAACCTTAAACTTGCCCTATTTGTCATACTAACCTTAACCAATCTTTCAACCCTAATACTAGTCGAAACTCAACACTATGCATTCTATCATTAACACACGATTAAGCCTCACCGTATTAGTAACCCTAACCCTAACCCCATACCCTAATCTTAAACTTTAATGTTACACTAAATATGATACTAATCCTAACTGTAAACCTAACATCATATCCCTAACCACATATTTAATCTCACCCTATCCCTAACCCTAACCCTAATTGTAACTCTTACTTGAACCCTAACTCATAAGGTAAAATTTCCTACTAACCCTAACTCTCACCTTCTCCCTCTCCCTAACCCTAACCTTAACTATAACTCTTACTTGAACCTTAACTCATAAGGTAAAATATCCTACTAACCCTAACTCTCACCCTATCCCTAACCCTAACCCTAACTGTAACTCTTACTTGAACCCTAACTCATAAGGTAAAATATCCTGCTAACCCTCTCACCCTATCCTTATCCTTATCCCTATCCCTATCCCTAAACCTAACCCTAACTATAAGTCTTACTCAAACCCTAACTCATAACGTAAAATGTCTTACTAACCCTAAATCTCACCCTATCCCTAACCCTTAGTGTAACTCTTACCCAAACCCTAATTATATTTAAGCTAAAATGTCCTACTAACCCTAACTCTCACCCTATCCCTAACCCTAACCCTAACCCTAATAGTAACTCTTACTCGAACCCTAACTCATAAGGTAAAATATCCTACTAACCCTAACTCTCACCCTATCCCTTACCCTAACCCTAACAGTAGCTCTTACCCGAACCCTAACTCTCACGCTATCCCTAACCCTAACCCTAATTGTAACTCTTACCTAAACCGTAAATCATAAGCTAAAATGTCCTACTAACCCTAACTCTCACCCTATCCCTGACCCTAACCCTAACTATAATTCTTACTTGAACCCTAACTCATAACATAAAATATCCTACTAACCCTAACTCTCACCCTATCCCTAACCCTAATCCTAAGTATAACTCTTACATGAACCCTAATCATAACGTAAAATGTCCTACTAACCCTAACTCTCACCCTATCCCTAAACCTAACCTTAACTATAAATCTTACTCGAATGCTAACTCATAAGGTAAAATATCCTACTAATCCTAACTCTCACCCTATCCCTATCCCTAACCCTAATCCTAACTATAACTCTTACTCGAACCATAACTCATAAGGTAAAATATCCTGCTAACCCTAACTGTAAGTCTTATCCGAACCTTAACTCATAATGTAAAATATTCTACTAACCCTAAATCTCACCCTATCCCTAATCCTAACCCTTAGTATAAATCATACCCAAACCCTAATTCTATTTTAGCTAAAATGTCCTACTAACCCTAACTCTCACCCTATCCCTAACCCTAACCCTAACTGTAACTCTTACTCTAACCCTAACTCATAACATAAAATATCCTACTAACCCTAACTCTCACCCTATTCTTAACCCTAACCCTAACTGTAACTCTTACTTGAACCCTAACTCTAAGCTAAAATGTCCTACTAGCCCTAACTCTTGTATGGTGAAAATGTGACCACACTTCTATGAATCTTTACATGCAAGGAAACTCAAGAATGAGCCCTCACAAATCGATCCATAGCTCTCTATGCATGGAGTTGCAAGATTATGAATTTTGCTCTCAGCTAGAGCTATTAAGCTAATGACCTTGCTAGTCAACCACACAATGAGAGATTCCAAATCAAAGACAAGGGCAAGAGTGCCAATATCTCAAATGAAATCAAGATGTATGCAATGCAATGCAAATCTATATGAGTATGCAAATTACTCTATGAAAGTGCAAGTACAAATTATGCTATGAATGGAAAGTACAAAGATTACAACCTTCCTAATCAGGCTATGTGAGATTAAACTATTGCATAAAAGGAAATCTATACTAAGAATGTCATTATCAATGCAACTATGAAAGCAAATATGAGACTAAATGAAATGCAACAAAGATCTTCAAAGCTTGGAAGCAAAAATGTCTTCAAGCTCCAAATAGACCTAGAAAACCTGCAGCATAACAATAACATAAAAAACATGATCCTAAAATGAGGAGAGCTCTCCTTTTATAAGAAATGAGGTGAAATGGACCATTGAGATTAAGAGGCAAAAGACTTAATCAACGGTGGAGAAAAATGGAAGCTTGATCCTTGTGCACAAATATCCTCCAATGAGAAAATAGGAGTTGACTTTTGTGTCCATATGAGACAAAAAATACTTTTTCTCTTTTTATAAAATAAGAATGATGTTTTATTTGTGCAACTTAGGATAAGAGGAAAAGAAGGGGTTTTTTATTTATTAAAAGGGGAGGAAATGTTCCTTTTAATTAAATAAAGACTTTAGGATAAAATGGTTAGCCCATGGAAAATAATTGAAAATGATAAAATAAGATTTGATCAAGAAATTGATAGTGTTGAAAAATATTGATTATGGATAAAACTGATTCAGAGATAAATAAATCAAATAAATGGGGCCCAAAGTCTAGGCGACCATTTTTGGGTGCATACAACTCTCACCCTATCCCTAATCTTAATCCTAACTCTCACCCTATCCCTAACCCTAACCCTAACCCTAACTGTAACTCTTACCTAAACCCTAATCATAATGTAAAATGTCCTACTAACCCTAACTCTCACCCTATCCTTAACCTTAACCTTAACTGTAACTCTTACTTGAACCCTAACTCATAAGGTAAAATATCATACTAATCCTAACTCTCACCATATTTCTAACCCTAACCCTAACTGTAACTCTTACTTGAACCCTAACTCATAAGGTAAAATATCCTGCTAACCCTAAGCTTCACCCTATCCCTAACCCTAATTGTAAGTCTTACCCAAACCCTAACTCATAATATAAAATGTTCTAATAACCCTAAATCTCACCCTATCCCTAACCCTAACCCTAACCCTTAGTGTAAATCATACCCAAACCTTGATTATATTTTAGCTAAAATATCCTACTAACCCTAACTCTCACCCTATCCCTAACCCTAACTATAACTCTTAGTCGAACCCAAAATCATAACGTAAAATATCCTACTAACCCTAACTCTCACCCTATCCCTAACCCTAACCCTAATTGTAACTCTTACCCGAACCCTAACTCATAAGCTAAAATGTCCTACTAACCCTAACTCTCACCCTATCCCTAACCCTAACCCTAACTATAACTCTTACCCAAACCCTAACTCATAAGTTAAAATGTTGTACTTACCTTAACTCTCAACCTACCCCTAACCCTAACCCTAATTGTAACTCTTAGTTGAACCCTAACTCATAATGTAAAATATCCTACATACCCTAACTCTCACCCTATCCCTAACACTAACACTAACTGTAACTCTTACCTGAACCCTAATCATAACGTAAAATGTCCTACTAACCCTAACTCTTACCCGATTTCAAATTATTTTAATAATTTATAATTTATTTATAATTTTTAACTATATATATATACTATTTTTTTATTTTACAACATCAAACCTAATTGTTGTCCCAATAATTTTATTTTATTTTATTTTTCTGCCATATACATAAACATTAGAAATCGTAAATGTCTACTATGTTGCATTGCGATTGCTACTAGCTTATATATATTTATATATATAATACGCCGAGAGTAATCCTTCTCGAGGTGCCTATTGCAGTTTGCAATTTAAAGAAAATAGGCGCCTCGAGAAGGATTACTCTCAGCGTATTATATATATAAATATATATAAGCTAGTTGGTATCTGAATCAAATTCCATTTGCACTATGTTTAATTTACTGAAAATATTTTCATTAGTATTTCTTGGTAGGTCATTGAGAGCATTTTCATCAATTATAACATGAGTTAAATTTGTCATGCTCTATTTTGCATTTGAGTGCTTTGTAGACATGATCCCTATTGAAAGTAAAATTATAATATGTGCCACGTTGATTCTTTCTTCTCACAATAATAATAGCCAAATCATGTATTGTGTGTGGCAAAAATTTTTAAATTTGATGTACATTTTGAGGAAAACTTAGTGTGCCCTTTGTATTTATATTGACCACCTGTTGCATGTGTTAGTTGCAATATCGGGCTTACACGTGCAATCAACATTTTCTCTATCTGTGTCAATTTTGATAGATCCTTTGGTTGTGGTCTAGGATCCATATTATTTGAAGATGAAGATGAAAACCTATGAATTCCTCTTTCTTGTCGGCATCTATTGCATATAGGATCTTCAGAGCTTCGAGATACTTTGATTCCAATATAAGATTCTTGACATGCATAACACATCTTTGGGGTTCTAAAACTATCTAGTTGAATTCTAAATTGCATTTGGAATCTTTTAAAATTAGACTCAAGAGAACCATTAGGATTTTTTATATTATCTACACCATCTTCAACATCTGCATTCATATCTAATGGATTCCCATGTTGTGGTGTTTTTGGAAAATGATCTATTGAGATTGAATTTTCATTCTCACCATTCAACTGAATATTTCCATTTAAGTGGGGATTGGTTCTCTCACTTGGTTGGGAATTAACCTCTTGTCTTTCTTGTGCTTGAGAATTAGAGGTTTGATCAGTTGTCCTTTGATGTAATTAAATTTATCTGCACACTTGTTTCCTCTCTATTTTCAACTTCCATATGTTGTACAGTTAAATTTTCCCTTCTTCTGGCACATCGTTCTCTATCAACTTCATTACGTCTTATTCTTTGTTCTTCTATGTGAGCATCTATCATTTGTTCTCTTTTTTGCCTACGATATTGTCTACGATACTCTCTTTGACATTCTCTTATATATAGTCTTCTTTGCTTCTCTGATTCAAAATTTTGTTTTGGTCGAACCATAGCTGATATTGAAGAAAACTTGAAGTCAACAAACTAAATAGATTTTCTTCCTTTAATAGATTACAATTTTGATTAACAAATGTTTAAATTTTTTTTTCTATAAATAACACAACTAAGTAATGACTAAATATTATCCAATAAACATTTACTTATCCAATAGAAATGTACTTTTAAATTGATTTTATAACACACTCAAAAAAGTGACAAGCATTACAAATATATATATTTACATAGATACGATTACATAAGTTTTGAACTATTTATTTATTTGAGCTATTTGCAACATGTAAAGAAAGAACAAAGTTACAAACTCTATTTGTTCAAGTGACGTATGAAATCGTCACATATAATTTTTGATTGTCCTAAATCATACTGCTTGTTGTAAAACAACTCTGTAAGAAATACTTCAAAGCTTCCTATTTTGCAAGTTGCTTTTCGTATGAAGCTTTCCATTTCTCTAGATGTGCTGAGATTAGTATCGTCTATGCAATGCTATGTTTTCAATATCATTTACCATCTCTGTGAAATGACCACAATTTTTTTTCATTACATTTTTTATGGCTGTTTCTTGTAGCCATTTGAAGCTACGGAAATTGTAGGGCTCAATGGAGGTGGCCCATTTATAGTGTCTTTTGTGTCTAATATTTCTACAATGAAGTTTGGTTCATTGCAACGCAAGTCCATTTTATATCTAAAAAAAGAACGAAATTTAACATTATTTCATGTACAATAGCAATTTTATATTTCAAGATCCATTAAACAAATAATGAAATTTAAAATTATTCCATCAAACTCACGCATTTCTAAATAAATAAAGTTTTAGTCTATAATTTTTATCTACTATTATGTAATTATATTCGTCTTATCAAATATACCATAGACAAATACCACGAAAGTAAAAAATGAACTGCTTTAATAATTTAGTAGTTGATACATCACTGACAAAAACTATTTTAATTATTTATTTATTGTAACACCGTAAACAAAAAAATAACTGTGTATAAATTTTATAGAAAATTAATTAAAGTGTGCATCTGTTACTAACTTGATAGATAGAGTAGTTGTTTCTTAATTTGATATCCAAAAAAATATTTTATCTGCATGTAAACATTTCAAATAAATATTAAATATTACAAGCTTAAGATAAAGTTAAGATAATTTTTTATTTTTGGTAAGCATGAAAATAGATTAAACATTACATTACAAAAGCAAAGACCATTGTCACATACAAAAACTATCTTAACTATTTTAATTATTATTATTTTCACTTAAAGAAAGGTGAAAATAATAATAATTCAGAAATTGAAGAAGATGAATCTATTGTAGAAAATACCATAGAGCATGAATGGGAAATCATATCTAGGCTTCATAATGGTCAAAATATGCAAGTTTCATTACGTCGTAGGCGTTTCCTTATATGAGATGAGTGACCTGAATTTTATCATCTATGGTTGAAAGTTAGGTAGAAGCAATGACGACCATAGAATTCACCCTGGCCGCTCGTGTTTTCCGCTCAAATAAGAGTTGTACGAGAAGGCCTGAATGACATCTGGGTTAAAATGTTCTTGTCCACATCAGATTGCGCAACGCTCGTGTACCTCGTGAGTGTCCCACGCGTGGCGGTGGATCGAGCATTTTCGTTCCGAGTTGCGACAATTCAAACAAACGGGTCTTCAAGTTCAATGGAGTTGTTTTCAAAGAAATTAAAGGCAGCCATAATGTCGGCTTGAAGTCCTCCTCCTTCTATTGGGGCTGCCATCGCCTATTGTTAAAGAGGACATAGCGTAGATATAAATATATTGCGCTCCCTTGTCTTGTCAGGAGTTCACCGCTTCAGACACGAGCTGTACACATCCGTGTCTCCCTGCCTTCTGACTTTGCAAGTGTGTAGAGGACAAGTAACGTTGGGAAGTATCCCGAAATACATGAAAAAGCGAGCTAAGCACGAGTCGCTAAATCTCCTTCACATCGACCCCGTTCCCACGGTAAACTGAGCTTTTTAAGTTTTGTAGACATATTTTGATTGAAATCCTATAAGGCCAACGTTGCGGTGCATTTTTTTGCGTGATAGATCGCCGAAACAGCTATCGTGTATATTTTGTTGAGGTCCACCGCGCAAAGCAAACTGGGAAACGTGTGGTTTGCGCGTCTGCTCAGTTTTGGTGTTGTATGCTGCTGACAGTGAATTGTGGTTGCCATTTTTCATCCACAAAAACGAATTGAAGTTAGGACATTCTTCAGAATTTCGTAATTTTAAAATGTCTTTTTATTTTATCAAAACAATAATTTTCCATTACAGATATTATATTTCTGCAGCTATAAAATTGTAGAAGTAAAAATTAGCTTTTATTGAGATTGAGATAACGATGCATTTATTGAGATTAAGATAAAGATAAAATTTTATTGAGTAAAATTTTTAATTTGGATGTTGAATAGTTGAGATAATATTTAAAAGTATATAGGAGACTTTCTAATGATTTGGCACTTTAATTTATAGTGATATTATTATTATTATTATAAAAGTCTCTTAAATTTATCAATTGATAATAGTTGGAAAATATCTTTTTATTCTCAATTTAATTTATATGTAATTATTTATAATTTTATTAAAATTAAATTAAATAACATAAAAGATTTATTTAACATTTTATTTTATATTACATTTTAAATTCTTTATAAAATTATTTGTCTCGATATTATTCTAACTAAAATTTTCCTTCAAACTTTTTTCAATAAGTTCTTTATATTAGATAAATATATTTCATTTCATTTTTAAATTAAATAAATAAATTGCTGAAAATCTTATATAAAAATTAACTTTTAGAATCATAATATCACAATCATAGAATTCTTTAATCTCACAAAAATAAATGACAGTTATATTAATCTATTAATAATTCAATTCCATTAAATTGTCAAGTCAGTTTCTTGTGATACCAAATCAATCAAACCAATTTAATAAAATATAAAAATAAAAATAATAAAGACTTCAAAATAAAAATCCAAACACAATGAAGACAATATTACCTACCTATTCAGCTTTCATCTTTCTTTTTGTCGTATCTTTTGGCCGTGTATTTTCCTATGAAAGGGTTCAAGCTAATATTGTGATACCACAAGCACCTCAACTTAGTGGTTGTATGGTTGTACATAGGTGTTTACACCGTCAAATACAATCAAAATTTAGGAAAATTTTAGAAAGGCTATATAAGTTGAATAGGAATAGGAATTTCCAAAACCCATAATTAAAATAAAATCTATTCAAAAGAAACAATTTGTAAGGATTCTATTTATACCTAGGGTTTCTGTAAGTTTCAGGTATACTCCCAAGGGAAGGCTTCCATACCAAATTATCTCCCTTTTCCTCTTCATCTTTCTCTACATTCCCACTCTCCAATTGCTGGGATTTCATACTATTAAGGCAAGCCTCCAGGATTTTTTCAGTTGTCTCAGAGTTGTCTTTGCTTTGTGCCATCATTGCAATAAGCTCATCCTTCTCATGCGGACTTTAACCCTCATGCCTCCATTATCTTCACTGATAACAAAAGCCAAGGAATTTGATGATGCCCCAAAACACAGGGGTGAAATATCAGAGATGGATCTACGTTTTAACACCATACTTTCAAGCTTGGACGTTGCGTTTGTCACTATCCTAGAACGAACCCTTTGCGGCTCGTGCAAGTAGTTCTCCAACTTTGGAGATTCAACAAGAAAATAGAGATGCTTAGCATTGAGAGTGGCAGATTCATCCATAGGCTTTGCTTTCACTCCCATACGATGAATTGCTTCTAAATGCAAAATGACATAGCTTGGATAATCTAAGAAGATTTCATGTACTACCATCAAATATATTTTTTAAGCTTGAGAGTTGCATGGATAATTGTTTACGTGGAGGGCATAAATCGGTTCACTGGTATATGTGGCAATCGGACACCGAAATCACTGCAAACATGCCAAATTGCTCTATAATTGCGAGATAGATACAATCATTTTATAAGTTTTCAGTTGGTTTAACTTTATAGTTCTTATATAACCTAATTATTTAATATATATATTATTAATACTATTGGTTCTTGCATTAATTTTAGGGCTTGACATCTTTCCATTTTTATATTTTTTATTTTGCATTATTTGTTTCAATTTTATATTTATTGTGCTTGTATACTTTTTAAAAACAAATTAAAGTTTTTGAGAATTTTAATTATAATTATTAAATGTAAAAAATATAAATATATTATAATTATTAAATATACAAATATAAATAAATTTGTAATTTATAATTTATTTTTAAACATATGTTAAATTATGAAAGTATTTTATTTAAATTGACAGCTATATAATAGATTTTAAAATCATTTCCAGGTATGTGTCTAAAATTTACTATATATATGGGTGAGTTTAGTGGAATTGCATTGGTAATTTTAGAGCTTAGTCCTGGAATTTTAGAATGTCAAAAATTTGGACATAATGTTGGCTGGTCTATGCCGTTTCATCTTCTATGTACCCTTCCCTTCTTTAATTACCAATGCTCTCTCTTTTTCATATGTGGGGTTAATAACTCTTGGCTTCTTCCCCATTATGCACATAACCTCCACTCATAGAGTTCCAGGACATCATATCTCTTTCATAAGGACACATTTTGATCAAACACTTTGTGTGCATCTCCCTTGTGCCTGCATTTGGAATACATGGTAGTAAGGGCATTCGTTGTAAACAAATGTGAAGCGCGCGCGCGAGAGAGAGAGAGAGAGAGAGAGAGAGAGAGAGAGAGAGAGGATGGGGAGAAATAAATAGAGAAATAGAGATAGATTGATAGAGAGATGAGGACATATAGAGAGGATGAGAGGGAGAGACAACAGAATAACACATACTTAATTGGGCTTCTACATCCGTACGGCGTACCCATTGCACACTCAAGTGCGATTGCTAGTAAATAGATATGTTGGGAAGAAGAGACACTGATATAAATACAAATTGGTCTAATGAATATCAAAGTGAAGAGTATATGATGGGAGAAATCAATTTCATAAAAAATATGAAGGAACATGGATGTCTCATTTATGATGATATTCCACAATGCATAAACTATACAACCCTCGGCAATAAACAACAAAAGGCAATGGACATAATTATGACACATTACCATAGCAATGAAATTAGAGGACCTTTGTCCATGATAATTCAAGGAACGACAGGAATAGGAAAGTCATATCTGATTGGTGCCATTCATGAAGCCCTTCAAAATTCAACAATGCCAGGTCCTTCTCCCCTTCTTTTACTAGCGCCAACAAGAGTTGCAACGTTCAATATTGGAGCCTTTACAATTCATTCAAAATTAAGAATCTCAAAAGGAGCATGTCTTAGAAGTTTCCAAGAAGAAATGCCACATATCAAATACATTTGGATTGATGAAATGAGCTTCGTTAGCCAGATTATGTTGGAAAACATAGTTTCTCGACTAAGACAAGCATTTCCACAAAGTTCATACAAAAGCTTGGCAAGTATATTTTCTCTTTTATTAGAACCCACTACCATAATATGTCATTTTTTAATTCAATACTTAACTATTAAATACAATAGAAATACTGTATAACTTAGTTATGTCTATTTTATATTATCTTTTAAGTATGTCTATGATTTTTGTTGGAGACCTAGGTCAATTGCCTCCAATGAACGATAGGCTTGCATATGATAGCAAAAGACGAGTAAAATTGCTGTGGGAGGAATTGAAAACTGTGGTGACTTTAGATAAAATTTTCAGACAAGATGGGCAAAACATCAAACAACAAAGATTTCATCAACTTCTAACAAATATTAGAGATGCAGACCCACAAATTGATGACTAGAAATTGCTTATGATGAGAACTCCTATCAATTTAAAGGCTACAACAAATGATGAGTTTCAAAATTGTGTCCATCAGTTCTCCACAAATGAAAATGTGTATAATCACAACAAGATAATGTTATATTCATTGAAGTGTCCAGTTGCATGAAGCATTGCAACAAAAGTAGAAAGTGTTAATACAATAGAAGATTGTTCAAATGGTGAGCTTTATATTGAATTATTAATCAGTAATAATTCAAGGGTGATGTTGTCCTCAAATCTTTGGGTAGAGTTGGGTCTTTTAAATGGAGCATTGGGGTATATTCGAAAGATTGTCTACAAACCAAAAAGTGCACCGCCTGAGCCACCAACACATGTTATGGTTGAATTTGACAATTACTCTGGAATACCATTTGAAGATCGTCAGCCAAATATAGCTCCAATAATACCAATACAAAGGGGAAGAACACTTCAATTACCATTAAGATTGGCATGGGCATTGACAATTCATAAATCTTAGGGACTAACTCTCTCAAAAGCTACAATTGATATAGGTCCAAGAGAGAGAACAAGGTTTGACATTTGTGGTTGTATCTCGAGTGAAATATCTACAAAGTCTTTGCATAACTCTGACATTCACATATGATCGTTATGAGAAAATGAAAAATGACATACAACTTTCAAAATGAGACGCTGAAGAAAATAGACTCAAATGTTTAGAAGAATATTGAGGTATTTTTTATTTTCAAATTTGCATTAATGTCGATATTCTATAAGTAATGTATTGCTACATGTAAATATCTATTTATAGCTCCTTTTAAAAATTTAAATATATTTTATTATCATTACTCAATGATATCAATTTTAAAATTTACTTTTTTACTATTTATATTTAAATTTAATCTCCTGAATCATATATAGTGATTAGTTGTTTTATTTTAAAATTACAATCACTTTAAAACACTTTCATCCATAGTTACTTGCATGTATATAAATATGGAAAAGTGTAAAAGTAAATTTTAAGTTTTGACTAATTATGTTTTAATTTATTTATGTTTTACCTTTTTCCAACATATTTTAATCAAATCTATACATTTGAACCATTTATAAACTTATAAATTTTGATGTAGATTATGGGGTTTTCTCTTAAATGCTTTGTTATAGTGTATGATTTATATTGTAATGTGATTTGACCTTTTTCCAACATATTTTAATCAAATCCATACATATTATTAATATAAAGTATCATATATGTGGTTTTACTTTATGTGGCTTCAACTCCAATCTTTTGTTATGATTTATGTTGATAATTGTAATTTCTCTTAATGTTACTAAAAATGATTTTTGATAGAATATGTTATCAAATAAATTCAATAATTATAAATTTAGTATATATGAACTATAATAAGTTTTTTATTTTTGTTTCAAAGATTAAAAACATTTTCAAAATATGCTCTAAAATATTAAAGCAAATATCATTTGATAACTCTAATAAATTGAAATATTTGGAAAATGTTTGAAATTATAAGCAAAATCTTTTCAAATTAAGTGGCATTGTATACTCTTAATGAGTCACAAGTCATGGATATAATTCAATATGATTGAATAATGGGATAAAAAATTGACGCCTTCACCTCATGTATTGCATGTCTCCTAAGTGTTGGCGTTACTACTAGCTTATCTATATTTATTTTTCATAATATATATTCAATACCTTGATATATATGCTTCTCGAGGCACCTATTTTCAATCATAATCAGACTAAGATGTAATAGGCACCTGGAGGAAGATATATCGGTGTATTGAATATATTATGAAAAATAAATATAGATAAGCTAGTTAAATTTGATATACAAATAATACTTGGTGTAATAATCACCTACAAAGCATCCTTGTTTTTTTTGTAGGTATGCATCTTCTCTACAGACTGTGTGGTGTTGAACATAATTTAGTAATTCTTTATAGTCTTTGTCAATATCCATCTCTGAAAGTTGTGTTTTATTTTTGAGATATGGATGTTGACCAAAATCTTGGAATGCCTATAGTTGAAATAAGAAAATTTGATATATCAATTATATCATTTGTTCTTTTTTTTTTATGTCATATAGTAATGAAATATTTAAGACAAAATGTTTATGAAGTTATGTGTATATTTCTTTGATGTGGATCTTCTTTAGGATTGTATACATGAATAGTGCAATAAAAATATTGTTTAGTGAATCTTTGTTCCTCCTCATTTGACCAATCAATGTTGTTTATATTGGGTGCTCCATTGACCCATAAAAATCCATACACATGTGGAGAACCCCTATGTTGTCACTCATATCCACAAATTTGTTTTTTAATATTGTATGTCTTAAATGCATGTAATGTGCAACTATATGAGGATGTTGATATGATCTTTTGTGAAGTGTTTAAGGATGTTCCCAGCGTGAGAGCATGCAAATTAAGCCAATACATATCAACAACACTTAAGGTGAAAAATATTGTTGGAGAGCCAATTTGGTGAAGCATGTTTGTTAATTATGCACGACATTTAACCCAATATGACCTAAATCTTGATGTTGTTCCAAACCACATCAACATATAAGCTAGATGAGACTATGACATCAACTCCACATGCTGGCATAACTCATTGATAATGATGGGCATATCTTGGATTATTTTTTCACAAACGTTGTGGATAAATTTCATGCACAATGTCACATTATCATAATCATCATTAAATATTTAAACTATGTATGTCGACCAAACCTATGATCCCTATACTGCAACAGATGTTTCACAAATTCATGTTGATGTACATGCCTCATTCATGGTTCTAACCAATCACATCTACCATCAGGAAACAATATTGAGAATTCCATGTCTTGTAACCATGGCATTACATACTCATTGATAGGAGAAGCATCAATAGCAGGTCAATGAATCAATGTTGTTGGATTTGTATTAGGGCTATTAACCCTCAATTGAATTAATTCCATTTCTCTTTGGGAATTTGGTAGTGTTGAAGCCATTGATGTAGTGTGTTCTATTGTATTACCTTCATCAGTCTTCAAAGAAGGACCAACAAATGTGACTTCATTAGTATTTGAATCAATTTCCATTTGCACTAATCTTAAATTTGTTGAAAATATTTTCATCAAAATTCCCTAGTAGCTCAGTGAGAGCATTTTCATCAATTATAACATCTGAATAAAATTTGTCATGATCTATTTTGTATTTGAGTGCTTTATAGACACGGTCCCTACATGTTGAATCCTTCTTCTAACAATAATAATAGGCGAATTTTGGATTGTGTGTGATATTTTTTTTTGAAACTTGCTCTACATTTTGGGAAAAACTTATTGTGTGCCCTTTGTAATTATATTGACCACCTGTTGCATGTGTCACTTGTAGTATTGGGCTTACACCTGCAATTACCATTTCCTCTACCGACATCAATTTTGAAAATTCCTCCAGTTCTGATCCAAGATTCATATTATTTGAAGATGAAAACCTATAAATTCCTCTTTCCTATATATACCTTTAGAGTTTTGAGATATTTTGATTCCAAGATAAAATTCTTGACATACATAACATATGTTTGGGGTTCTAAAACTATCTAGTGGAATTTTGAATTACATTTGGAATATGTTGAAATCATACTGAAGTGAACCAACAGGGTTTGTTATGTTCTCCATGCCATTCCCGCATTGTGGTATTTCTGGTACACGATCTATTGAGATTTTTCATTTATTCTCTTTATTGCCTACGATACTCTCTTTGATATTTTCTTATATATTGTATTCTTTGCTCTGTTGATTCAAAATTTAATTTTGGACGCACCATAATTGATATTGAAAAAATTTAAAGTCAGAGTAAATATATTTTCTTCATTTAAATTCTAACATTTTTTGATTAAAAAAGTTAAAATATTATATTTTCTATAAATCACACAACTAAATAGTTACTTTATTTATTTTAAATTTGTGTATTTATTTATTCAATAGACATGTAATTATTTAATAAACATGTACTCTTATATTGATTTTACAATACTCATACCCAAAAAGTGTCTAACAATATAAATATACATATTTATATAGACAAGGTTACATACTTTTTGCAATATTTATTTATTCGACCTATTATACTTTGAATATTTGTATATATTTTTTGCAACATGAATACAAAGAACATAGTTACATTTTCTATTCATTTAAGTGACGTATGAAAGTGTTACATATTATATTTGAGTTTCATAATTCATACTGCTTGTTGTAAAACATCTCTCATAAAAACTTCAAAGTTTCAATTTGTATAGCTACTTTCCAAAAGATGCTTGTCATTTCTTAAGAGTTGTTGACATCAATATCGTCAATAGCATCTATTTGCAATGCTATGTTCTTAATATCATTTATCATTTCTATGAAATGTCCACAAATTATTTTCATTGAAGTTTCCATGGTTGCTTCTACATAGGTATTTGAAGCTATTAAAATGGTAGGGTTAGATAGAGATAGCTGATTTACAATGTCTTCAATATCTAATATTTGTATGACTAAGTTTTGTTCATTACAATGCAAATCCATTTTCTATATAAACAATGAATATACTTTAACTTTCTATCATGTATAATAACAATTTAATAATTTAAATTCAAGTAATTAATCAAACACGAAGACAATACAATATGAAAACAAAAAAATAATACAATAATTCAAATTATTATTAAAAAAAGATGTAATTAACATACCTGGACAATGACTTTTATAAGTACGCAAAGTCACTTCATTTGATAAGGTTTTCCATAAAATAAGAAACATTTCCATTTATCAAATATAGAATATGATATTTTCTATAATATTTTTTAACATATTTTAAAAACATTTGTATTTTTTGAAAAAAATTAAAAACCAATTATTATTAAGAAAAACTAAATTTATAATTGTTATAATATATTTTAGAACATATTATCAAAATATTTCTATTTTTTGAACAAAAAATATTTCTTTTTTGAACAAAAATTAAAAACCAATTGTAGTAAAGAAAAATGAGATCTTTAATTTGAAAGATCTTCTATAAATTATGATTTTTGAAAATTTAGAATCAGAAAATAAAGAACAAATTTACATGATTAAATATATAAAATGCACAATTAAGCAAAGAATGTTTGAAAATCACAATTCTATTAACATTCTATAACATATAAGATAAAAGAAGATCAATAAATATTATTTCTATTTTAAAAAGAAAAATGAAATTTTAATATAGGAAAGTTGTCATATCCTATCTATTTTATATAGAGGATTAATTATAGAAACAACTCATCTATTTGTAAAAAACAAAGTTTATTACTTTGATAAGTATAATATAATAATAAATGATATACACTGAAATTATAGTTGTGCGGGAATAATATATCATGTTTTATTACTTAAAAGATATTAAATCTCGAATATCTGTATAAAGGATAATTTACAAACAAAAAATATAATTGACTAATATAAAATTTTAACAAAAAATAAAATTGACTAATATAAAGTTTGATAAACTAATTATAAATTACAACAGCTAAATTTTGAACAACATGACTAAGACCACACTAAGACATATTCCCTCCTATAGTTTGTTAAAATTACTCTCTTTGCAACTAAATAACAAAAGATTCAATTAACTAATTGAAAAAATAAGAAACCAAAAATTATTAGTGATCCACACCAAAATTCCCATTCTTTTATTATTTTATTTATAAATAATATATAAAACATATGCTCTTCTAAACATCTGAACCAATTTTGTCCAGTGAATTTGTAAATTTAGGGTCTCCCAATCATGGATTTCTATCTATTGCCTACCCCCTCATGACGTGTGAAATTTGCATCTTCAAATAGAAAATAAAAAAGCATTGTCAAAGCATTCAAGTGAATGCGTGTAGGCTACAAGGGCAAATGCAATAAAATGATTGCATAATGTGCAAAAAAAGAGTAATCATACAGTTCTATAAATTACACTTATATAAACATACTTAACATAATTACTTTTTCTCAAATAGTGAAAAGTAATTATACAAAAATTATGCTTGAAATTAGAACTTTGGTGAAAGCCTTTAGAAACTTCTAGTAACTATAATGAGAAGGGGCAAGGCCAAGGTCAACAGGAAAACTTAAACAAATGTAGCATGCACACTAAATGAATTTGGTAGAAAGGGGTTTAAAAGCCTTTGATTGTGAACTCGTGATCTAAACAAATTATTGGGAATTTTTTTTTGTATTGGATACTATTTTGTCTCCCCAACATAATATAAAGTATACCGTAAATTTGCAAAATTATTTTAACAGAATGGTTGAGACAAACACCATTGTAAAGAATTGTATAGTCCTAAAAAGTAAGAACCCTTATTAGGCTCTCATTTTTAGCCCATTTTAGCATGTATGAGTTCCCACATTGATTTCATGTCCTTATAATCCTTACACATTCTTCAAATCAGCATTATTTGTTCAAAACTTGAGAATGGCTCTAACTTCTACGCATGGTTTCCCATTTTTTAAAATCTTATTACAAGATTTATCTTCCATTTAGGTCATTTACATACATTTTCGGATTTTGGGATTTGCCCCTAAATTCTGGGTAGGCTATGGTTTTCAACACCCTTTCTTGGCATTAACCCTTAGGTCCCAACAAAAATGTGCCTACACAAGGTCGACCTAAGTCGACATTGTCCTAGAGATTTGATTTATAGTGGGCTTCAGGCATGATGCAAGGGTTTATCTTTTAGACCATTGATCAAGGTTGACCTTGCGAAATCTCGACCTTGAAATGTGTATAAAAGGAGACTTTTCCCTCTCATTTTCACATTGATTGCACACCAACAATTCATGATCAAGAGACATCCACATACAAGCTATCATTGTGCAGTAAAGAGACTCAAGTGCAAGGAAGCCATCAAGCATTCTTCTTCTTCTCTTTCCTCCTCAATCCAACATTGTGGCAAACTACAACATCCATCATTGAAGGCTTTGTTTCATGATTTCCTATTGGGTTTTTATGAAGTCCAATCTATTTCATGAACACTTGTGATCATCTCCAAAGAGGCATTGCATCATTGAGGTATAAGGTAATATATGTTTCAGATCTATATTACATTTCCTTATAAAATGCAACTTCAATTTCAAGGTTAATTCCTATACATTGATCACCAATTTATTTTGTACATTTTGGTGAAACCTATAACATTTCCATTCTGGTTTTGGTGTTAGATCCTCTTTCTATGTAATTACATAGTCAGATCTATTTTGCATCCATTTACATCATATTGCTACAATCTATGCATTTGAATATTTTGGTAGTTCAATTCTCTTTGTATGCATCTAGATCTATTTTATGTGTTTTTTAATCACATTTTTGCTACATCATGCATTTACAAAGTTGTTACTTTTCATTGATTTGTATGCACTTCTTTCTTTCTTCTCATGTCACACAAGTTATAAACCATTCTGTCACTTTTGAGATAAAACAACATCCTTTAATTAACTTGCCTTTACATTATCCTACCACTAAAATGAATCAATTTAATGCATGTGATGTTTCTTTTTCCTCTCTTATATCATCTTATAAGGAAATATTAGAGAAAAAAGATGATTTTAACCTTTCTCTCAATGATCTTCCTTTTTGGGGAGAGTTGAGGATTGATGTTAACTTTTCTAGACTAATATATGCTTTATCTATGAGAATACTTTGATTAAGGATTATGATACTTCACCTTCTATTTCTTTCAATTCCCCCATTTTTACAGATCCAACTTTAATTAACCATGACTATTCCTTTCCCACAATGTGCTTTATTCATAGAGATGTCCCTACCCTTGATGATTCTCCTATTTGGGACAAACCCTTGGATAGTGACATTGATTACTCTCTTCCTCATGAAATAATTATGGTAAAAGAAGATGATATAATGGTTGACATTTCTTCTTCTTCCTCTATAGATGATGCAATCACATTTGATGTTTCTCCTTCTACTAAGACATACCACCTTTACGAGGATATCTTAGAACAAGAAAAATACATAATAAATACCTTCCTTGATATCACATTATCTTCATTTGACACTCCTAGAGATGAAGCATTAAAGAAAGTCCCTAATCCCTCTTCTAGGAACATTTTGCAAGAAGAGTCCTCATAATATTGTTACTAATTTACTTAATGTTTTCCCTTTTAGTGATGAACCCATCAATAATCAAGAGCTTGATCAAGTCAATGTCCCTAATCCCTCTTCTAGGAACATCTCAGAAGAATATGATAATATCATTACTAATTTACTTAATGTTCTCCCTTTTAGTGATGAATCCATCAATAATCAAGAGCTTGATCAAGTCAATGTTGTTGTTTATGCTCAACGTACGGTAGCCAACAAGTTGTTGGATTACAGAGAGGGGTGAATTAGTAATCCCTGATCCCAAATACCTTTAAAATTTTTCACTGATTAACTTGGTAGCAGCTCGATAAAAACATAGTTCACTATTTACCAACAACAGTAAATAAACTATAATAATCAGTAAATCATTCAAACAAATCATTCACAATATGTAACACCAATATTTAATGTGGAAACCCAACTTTGGGAAAAACCACTATGGGAATTATCACCCACAAAGAAAATAATCTTTTGAAGTACGCTTGGTTAACAACCAATCTGGTTAAAGATTACAATACACACTGTTAGGTGTGACCCGATCAAGGGATTTACCTCAGATCTGTTAGGATCTTCACCCTGTTAAGAGTGGTCTTGTTAAAGGGCTTCAAACACTCTTTATAATGTTACATTTTTCAAATATTTTACAATAAGACTGTTAAGTCTACTCTGTTAAGAGATTTCTCTGTTACAAATGCTAATAAGTAACAATTAATAAAATGACCTGTAGATTTGCAACTATCTTTGCATAACCAGATCATTTGTTCTCTCTTCAATCTTCTCTTCAATTCTTCATTATCCCCTAGCATCAACACTTCATCAAATTTTATTTTCCCACTTGGAATCTCTTTGTTCCTTCTTCCACTGTCTCAGTCGGTGACTCTTCTTTTCATCACTTTGCCAGTTATTTGTCCATACAAGATAATCCTTTATATAGACAAATTTTGCCTCTTAATCTCCTTTATTACATTTTCACTTAATCAATCTTGATCGTTCAATTCATTATACCTTGAATTTAGATCTTGATAATACGTTTCCTTTTCACCTTGGAACTTGAACTTTTCTAGAAACTTGTTCCTTCTCTTTTGCCACTTAGATCTTGTCGTAGATCTTCTCCTTGAATTTTTATAACTATAGATCTTTGTAACTAACTTTCTTCATCATCATGATCATCCAGCTCATCATAGCTAATAATTAAATGTCGATTCAATCTTTATTTAATAAATGTTCCTTGCTCAATGTCCTTCATCTGATTTCAGTTACCTTCACTCGTGCCCAAACCTTTCTTTGTTGTTCTGTGTCTTGATTTCCTTTCTCTTTATCGAGTGACCTTTCCTTTTACCTTTACCTTACCGAATGAATTTTCTTGCTCAGTAGCCAAAACATTTTTGCTTGCCAACTCGTCAAATCTTCATTACCATGCATTACCAACTTAACATAATCATATGCTAGGTAAAAAACAATTATATCAAAATTCTCTTAACATTGTTCGATTTGTATTAGTTGTCCATTTAAGTTCTTCAACTTCATAACATCTCATTTCTTATTCTCCTTAACTCATTCATCTTATATCATTACAGAATGATATGTCAACATAATACAAACCAGAAATCAATTGCTTGACATCAATGACAATAACTGATCTAACATTTCTATTATCATCATGTATTCCTCTTATCTTGGTCGGTCTTCATCATCAGCTCCATTAGATAATCAATCTTCAACATTATTATCAATTATAGTAGCACAATCCTGCAATAACTATCAAAGGATGCACTAAATCGAGTTCATCTCAAACACCTGGCAAACCTGTGGTTATTGTTAAGGGTTCTCCTCAACATTCTTCTCAAACTCTCACTACGCCTGTGATTACAAGTAAAAGATATAATCAACAAAATTATTTTCAAACTTTGCATAAGCCAATTATAACAATCAAAGGAAAATCTAACAGTACTTTGGAGTTTATTATGGATTATCATGTGGTAGCTCACACCTATCACACAAGAAACAATCCTCAACCTAATATGATTGTTCCTAATTTTCTCCCACCTTCTCAACCCATGCTTCCTCCTCCATCCGTCTTCCTCAAAATCTTGGAAAGGAGTATGACTTAATAGAACAACTCTGTAATACCACAACCAAGATTTCTCTTTGGGAACTTCCTCAAACTTATCCTACATATCATGAATCCTTGGAAAAATCTTTAACCACTCTTCCAACCCCACCAACTAATCAATACAATGCCAATTCCTTTTTTCAATGCATGCATCCTACTACTGCCCCATCTCCAATTGTGTTTATTCAAGATGATTTGCCTTCTAAAAAAGTCCAAGATCGATATGATGTCCTTATGGTAGTTGTCCTTAACAATGATAATCTGATTCGTAGGACCTTAACTGACAATGGGTCTAGACTTAATGTTTGTAGTATGAACATGTTGAAAAAGATCACAGATGATATTTCAACTATTAAACTTGATTACATTCCTATTCGTGGCTTTGACAATATTTCTAAGACAACATTGGGTATTATCAGATTACCTATTGAAGTAGGTACAGTTATTCTAGACACTCCTATTCATGTGATGCTTGGATCTCTTAATTATAACCTTCTTTTGGGAATAACTTGTTTACATGCTATGCATGTTGTTCCTTCAACTCTTAATAAAAAATTCAAGTTTATCTACAACACTTTGATGTACACACTTATGGTAGATGATAGACCAAATTGTTGTTTGAATACTGGATCAAGCAATGAACATGTGTCTATTGAAGGAAAACAAGATCAAGAACCTAAGGATGATCCTCCTTCTACTAGTTTCCTTTTGGATGATGATTGGGGATCCTTAGATTTCAACCCCAATTATATTGGAGAATACAAAATCTCAACATTGAAATTTACACAATCTAAACCGAACAAAGAATTTCACACAACTCCTATTTCTGATGAGATTACTAACATTTTTATTACTTCCAATCCTAACGAATCTTTACAAACTATCAAACCTAGTTGTGAAGACATAGTGACCTACAAGGCTCTATTAAATTTTTTTGATATGACTTCTTTTTTTTTGATATGACTTCTTGTTATGGCCTTGGTTATAATTTATTGGTGAAACATGGATTCAATGGGAATGGATGTGGAAAACATGAACAAGGAATTCAAGTACCCTCAAGAAAAAAGGGCCATGGACATTCTTATGGATTAGGATTTAATCCTTACAAGCAACCACAAACAGTTACTCTCAATGTTAAGACTATCATGAATCCTAATTCAAAAGATCACTGGGATGTGTGCAACAAAGTGTTGAAAATAGTGAGAAACCGATTGAAACGTTTGGTTTCTAGAATCTCTTTGTCCACGTCCTCTCCTTCGTATTTTAGGACATTAATGCCTGAATAAATTATTTTCCGTTGTATTTGTTCGACCATCAAATTCCAAGCCTGTTCACCATATGAATCTGCTCTTGTTTGTTTCGTATTCAACAAATTATTGTGAAAGTGTCTATTTATTTTACATTAAAGAGATTATTTTGGTCATTTTAATGAGTTGTTTTTGTAGTCTACTAGCAAAATATTAAAGTTTAGTAAGAAATAAAGAAAAGTTTGATTGGAACCAAAGTTCAATTTGTCATAAAATACCAACAAACAACAAATTTGGGTATGAGAGTGCTAAGAACAAGATCCAAACAACACGATCCAACTAGAGATAATTAAATATGGCTAGTAGATTTTATATCACATCTAATTGGTAGAGCACATGATTGAACTTGAACTAGTAGATTCTTCCATTCTCTGCATCTTTTCTATGCACCTTATAATGTGAAGTTGTAAAACTATGCATAAGACAAAGACTGAACTTGAAAATACATCCAATTTTCCTTTCCATAACAAGGACTTTAGTTTTCATTTTGACAACCTCAATATATAGCTAACATGTTAAGTAATATTACTCTTTAAGAAGTCATCCTATTTATATATGAGAATGTATGTGGTTATGGGTGAATGAGCTTTTTATGTGAATTTGTGCTTTCTTTAGTACAAATAAGGGGATGTTTTGTCATATGAAATTTTAACACAATATACATTACATATATTTTGATTCACAAGTGAGGACTTTCTACTCTCCCATCATAATTCTATGACAACTCTTTAAATATTGTACTGGTTCTTATATAGATTTTGAATTATTGATTTTTGTTGATTAGTCCCCCTCTCTCTCTCCATGTCTCTCTCTTGGTATTTTGTACATAGTGCATTAAATATCTAATGCATTACATGTTGATGTTTATAGCTCTGATCAGATAAAATGATCATAATATTATGAGAAATTAAATATGCAATATATTAATATATATAATGATGGACATTATTATTATATTAATATACATCAATATGAGATAATATTATTCTATATTATATATATGCATATTAATATATAATGTTAATGTCATTAATATTATATATATTAATATACATATATAAATGTATATTATATTATGATCAAATTATATTTATAACCTATCGACTATATTTACTATCAATACACATTTAAGTGAGCTTGTATTAAATAAAGCTTATCACTGTAAATATGAGGCATCAACTTAAACGATGTTGTGGGTGGACGGTGGTATGAAGAGCCATGCCTATGAAAGGTGTGACTCCTCAGGGAGTCACGTCTTTCATAGACGTGACCCCTCTTATTCTCCCGATCCTAGATATAAATCAATATTGAAATCAGGAAACAGAGACAGTGAACATAAAATAATAGATACACAGTGAATATACTCAACAGTGCAAGTTTCAATCAACAATATATATTCAATGACATCTCATTCGAGATATGGTGAACAGACAATTATATACGCAAAAGTAGATTGATAATCCATGTCAATATTGAATATCGATAGTTGCCCATCAATATATACATACAACAATATTGCTCAGCAGTCATAGATCAATACTTGCACATCAACGATACATGAGAAGTATATATATATCAATAATACTTGAAGTATACATCAACAATACTTGGAGAACTTATATCAAACAATATTTGTAAAAGAAAACACCAGCAATATTCATGATATATAAAATTCCTATAACATAAAAATTTGATCAAAACTTAACATGGTATCAGAGCAAGGTTCCTTCGTTGAAGCCTAACCGCTTGAAGGAAGTTCCGATTAGATTGAAGGAAGATCAAGATCAGATTTTTAAATCTCAGAATAGCAAATGGAATGAGACTAGAGGACAGACTTGAAGGTGCCTCTGATTTGAATCATGGAAACTAATGAAAATGATGAAAAGAATAAAAGGAAAAAGGGCAAGAAGTCATATGTGTTAAGATATAGCTTCATTCGTATACAAACATACATACATACATATATCTATATATATATCTATATCTATAATAGATATATATATATATATATATATATATATATATATATATATATATATATATATATATATATATATATATATATATATATATATATATATATATATATATATATATATATATATATATATATATATAATACTATTCTATACATTGTTAATAAAGAGTTGTAATTTATATTGTTATTATCATATTATCATTATTATATTTATAATATAATAATGATAATATCATAATACAATATTATGATATTACATTAATATTGATCAAACTATGTTCGATATCTATCATAAGTATTAGCATCGACTATTAAGTCGAATGAATGAATGAACATTGAGACAGCCAACTACACTAATGTAAGTCACTGCTTACATTAGTGCTAGTGACTGTTGTTAATAGTAGCTAGCACTAATGTAAGCAGCAACCATGGGATGTGCCCTTTCATTTGTGAAGGGACACAATGTTTTCTGTCATCCGATCGTCAGCATATATATATGTATGCTGTGATCGCATGGATAACACAATCAATAAAAGGAGTTCATTGCTGTTATCACCTGCAGTCACAGCATATAATATAATCAGTATAAATATAAAAAGCATCATAGTCTATTTATATATCAGAACAGTCATTTATTAGTAAATATAAAATAGTAAATTATATTCCCAAGATCTGATTTCCTAACAATATGATCAACAGTCTTTCAAGAAACCAAGAGACCTCTCTTTAATGCAATGTTTTAGATGTGAAAAATATGGTCACAGCGCAAGAAAGTGTCCTGACAGACTTAGAATGCAAGCTTCCCTTGCTGAAGTAAATAATTCAAATGTATGTTTAGAGAAATGTTTATTCTAAATGGAATTCAAGATACCTTATGATTGAGAGGGAGTTCATTGATAAAAGGTAAGAACACTTCTAAGGTAAACTTGTAATGATTATTGATTATTATGTTAATATTATTTTATAATTATATGGGCCCTGTGTAAATCAAAAGGAAGTGACGACTTCCAAATGATTATCACTTATATTTTTTAAAGTTATTGGAAGGTGACGATCTTGCAATAACTTTTCTATTGTGATAGATATGTTTGTAATAATTAAACATATCTTACTCGTGGATAGAATCACCGATGGAGGCAATCCACACCGAGGCTCATGAGGTTGTGGATAGAATCACTAATGGAGGCAATCCACATAGGAGCTTGTGGATAGAATCGCTGATGGAGGCAATCCACATAGGAGCTTGTGGATATAATCGCTGATGGAGGCAATCCACACTAAGGCTCATGAGGTTGTGGATAGAATTGCCGATGGAGGCAATCCACACCATGGCTCATGAGTTTGTGGATAGAATCACCGATGGAGGAAATCCACATAGGAGCTTGTGGATCGAATTGCCGATGGAGGCAATCCACCTGGGAACTATGGATAGAATTGCTAATAGAGGCCATCCACTTGGGAACTAACCCTCACAATTTATGAACTTATTGTGAGTTACATTTTATCTTCCCTAGCTAAGAGGGAGTGTTGATATTTATAGCTCTGATTAGATAAAATGATCATAATATTATGAGAAATTAAATATGCAATATATTAATATATATAATGATCGACATTATTATTATATTAATATACATCAATATGAGATAATATTATTCTATATTATATATATGCATATTAATATATATAATGTTAATGTCATTAATATTATATATATTAATATACATATATAAATGTATATTATATTATGATCAAATTATATTTATAACCTATCGACTGTATTTACTATCAATACACATTTAAGTGAACTTGTATTAAATAAAGCTTATCACCGTAAATATGAGGCATCGACTTAAATGATGTTGTGGGTGCATGGTGGTATGAAGAGCCACGCCTATGAAAGGCGTGACTCCTCAAGGAGTCACATCTTTCATAGACGTGACCCCTCTTATTCTCCCAATCCTTGATATAAATTAATATTGAAATCAGGAAACAGAGACAGTGAACATAAAATAGTAGATACACAGTGAATATACTCAGTAGTGCAAGTTTCGATCAACAATATATATTTAGTGACATTTCATTCAATGAGATACGGTGAACAGACAATTATATATGCAACAATAGATTGATAATCCATGTCGATATTGAATATCGATAGTTGCACATCAATATATACATACAACAATATTGCTCAGCACTCATAGATCGATACTTGCACATCAGCGATACATGAGAAGTATATATATATCAATAATACTTGAAGTATACATCAACAATACTTGGAGAACTTATATCAAACAATATTTGTAAAAGAAAACACCAGCAATATTCATGATATATAAAATTCCTATAACATAAAAATCTGATCAAAACTTAACATTACATTTCTAATATATTAGTAGACATGTAATGCATTAGATATCGAATATATATAAAGTGAAATGCATAGACAACGTATCTAATATCAGATACTTAAGGCCCAAATGTTGGCACCAACTTTAAAAACATTTGGGTTGGTGCCTTTGCGATTTCATATTTTTAGTATTTGATATCACATACACATCTGATATCGGATATCTCTGAAAAAAATCACCAACCCACAAATCTATCTTGATATTGCTTTGGGTTTTGGCTTGGGAATTCCAAACTTGGAAATTCAACCCAAAAATTGTGTTTTAGGAATCTTCCTACATTTCCAGACTTTGACCTTATAGTTGACACCTTTTTTATCTGAAATTGATGAAATGAAAAGTGGTGCAAGAACACCTAGGGTCTTTAGGCTACCCTAGTCCAAGTTTTTGGTTGGTAGTGACCTTCCAAGTCACTAAATAATAAGGACTAATAAGAGTCCCAAGTGTGTGTTTGAAGTCTTAGCAAGTCCTTAGGAGGGTTAGTCAAGTGTTTGTTAAGGTCTTCTTAAGACTTGCCTAGTTTTGGCTTTCTTTGTGAAATTGCTAACTTAGTGTCTAAATGGTCAAAGGTTATTTTGACCTCCCAAAATGTGGGAATGAGGGAAGAAAAAGGTCCATTAGTGTTGGTTATAACCTTGAGATCATTTGGGACTCATTTGAGTGATCCAACCAAGGTTGACAACAAAAGTTGTCATGACAAGAATCAGTAAATTGCCTCAAGGAGAGTAGAATCAGTTAGGGATTCATTTAGGAAGTTTTTCTCGAACTTTCTAACCTATTTAAGTCATTTTATAACTAGGGCTAAATTAAAGGTTGGCAACTTTTGTATTGTTTTGCACTTGAGTTTAATACACTGACATTCTCTGTAAACCGGGAACAATGAGAAGAACTCGATCATCCTATGTACCATGGATTGATTTGAGATAAAGATTTGCATGTTTAATTTGTTAGCTTGTGGTGATTGATCAGGAAAGTGCTATCTAGGAAAGTACTGTACACTTTTCATTCATCGTGGGGTTCAGGGTTAACTCGTCAAGCATTTTTTAGTTGACATGTCAAACATTTCCCTAGGTTGACTCGTCAAGCCTTTTCTTAGGTTGACTCGTCAAGTATTTTAGGGTTAACTTGTTAACCAACATAAGCCTTGTTATATTGGCTTAGGGTTAGGGATTTCAATGAATGATGTATGATTTTAGTAGTTGCGACAGAATTGAGCTGTAAGGGATTACAGATTGTAATCAGGTTGTAATCATTGGATAACAAAATATTGGACTCATTGTTGGTGGACGTAGCCCAGGGATTGGGTGAACCACGTTAAATCTTTGTGTCTTGTGTTCTCTTCTGTGTGGTTTATTACTTGCACATAATTGTTATTTCTACCTTGTTAATCCTAACATAATTAGTGTGGTGATATAGTTTCTTTTGGTGTGTTAGTTTAGATTGTAAGATTTTTTTTCATTACTTGTAAAGAAATCTTTCCTCTATGACTAGTTCACTAGTCTAGATAGGGTTGAGAAACCAAAAATGGCTCTAGCATGAGTTCCACTGGTGGGTACTGTATGACCCTATGGGAAATGCTAGAGAAATGTGTAAATATGAAGTCTTGTCTTCATATTTGTAGGGGAGCCAATTGTGGCATCAAGCCCTAGGCGAGTCACAGTGAACCTGGCTAGGAGGCTTAATTGTTGTGGACAGTATATGGAAGGTTTGTGGGATTGGTAGACTCAATCCAGTGGAAAGGTAATCAAGAACATAGACTAAAGAGTTAGTTTTGTGAAGGAGAAGGGATGGTGAATCCCGTGGAGTGAGATTAAACCAAATTCATCAGTTTGATTAGAGAAAAGCTAGTAGCCCTTAAAAATAGGACTAGAAATAGAAAGGCATTGTATAAATGTAGTGAGCTCTAGAAACCCTAAAAATATTCAAGGTCTTAAAAAAGGGTGTCAGAAACTCCAATTTTTTAGGTACTTGTTTGGAGAGTTATAGAGTTATAGCCTAGAAGGTGTGCAAGGAGACCTAATTAGGCCTAATTGGGCTAGTAGCCTTTTTGCCTAAGTTTGAAAAGATTGACTCTTTTTCATAGAAGTTTGGAACCTAGAACACCTCAAAACCATTGAAATTGAACCTTAAGAATTATTTCCATCTAGTTTGCAAAGAAATTCAATTTGATGGTATATGGTGATGGGCTTAGGGAGTTGAGTCCATGGAGAGTAAGAGGAGTTAGATTTGAAATTGCACTTGGTAGTGAGGTCTTGGAGAGAGAGGAGATTGTGGAAAGAATTACTCTAGAGTAGGGTCTTGATAGAACCCTAAAATAGGTCAAGAAAAGGACCTAGAAGTAATCCTAAAGAGTTAGGGCTTGTGGCAAGAGATCTCCCTATCAAAAAGGGTCTCTTAAGAAGATTCTTAACTTTCCACCAATATAAACTCTATCAAGTTTTGAGTTTATTAAATAATTATTATTTATGTTCTAATTGGATTATGTCTAAAGTCCTTATTGATAGGATGATTGAAAAATGTCTATAACTTTCAAATGGTATAACATTTTTCAAATCCGAAACATGCATCACATTCTATGTTTTGCATGCTATGAGAAAAAAATTAAAATATTTTAAAATTTGACCAAGTTAAGGTAGTCAGACACAAGAGTTTTTAATTCTAAAAATATTGTCGTAAAAAATTCATAATTAATTATTCATTTGGAAAAAAAAAATGCAATAATACGTGTCACATTTGGACATGAGTCTTCTACTTATACATAGAATCTTATAAAAAATATTATAATTTGATTGTGATTAAGGTGGTCAACATACACCTACTTCTTATTATTTTTCTAAAATTTACATACAACTATATTGAAATTTCAATTTTTCACCAAATAGATAAAAAAAATTTCAAAAAAAAGTTAGTAGCTTAGAAACTATACTCAATTTCCTATAGATTCTCTTACATATTTTTGATATAAGGTTGATAACTTGTTCAACTTCTTACATGAAGTTGCCTATCCTTATTTTGTTGAGATTTCATTGTCACTTAAGGCCATAGTTTGGCATACCATGATCGTGCACACACCCATTATATAGTGATATTTTCTCTCTCACACCTAATATGCATTCGTTATTATTAACTATATTTTCTTAAAAAGATAGCACCCATAATTGGAGGTTCTATGACCTATTAGGCCCCATTTTGGTGATTTCAAGGTCTAAATGACCGTTATGCTTGATCCCAACAATCTCCAATTTCTCCCTCCACTTCCAATCACACTCCCCTAAGTCCCAACAAAATTTGAGTTGATTTTACATAGAAAAAGTCAATTTGTAGATGTGTTCCTAGGAACAAGTCGACTGGCCAACTTGTTCCTAGATTTTAGAGCCCAAATTTGGCTTGGGGACTAATGGCAAGATTTTCTTCCAATTCACAGATCTATGGTTGTTCTAGATTTAATTTGAATCTTGAAAATATTATAAAAGGAGACACTCTCTCCTCACTTTAAAAAAGAACATCATACTATTGTAATTTCAATTCTTGTACAAGCTCAAGCCTTCAAGCAATAAAATATCCAAGTTGTGCAATTGAGGATTTGGATTCAATATTTTAAGGCAAGCACCCAATATAAGATCTTCAAGTCTCTCTTTCTTCAAGATCCATTCAAGAAAAGGAAATCTTCTCTCATTCATGCAAATTTCTCCCCCATGATGGCGAAGTAGAGGAATTCACAAGAAAGCAAGAAGATACATACATCCATTCTTCTTCTTTCTCCTTCTACATTGAGGTTATCAAGCATATCAACATTCAAGATCTAGGAGTGGCAATCATAGATACATGCATTCATGAAGGCATGATCCTTGATTCTACAATTCATTCCAAGATCAAAACATACAAGCATCTTCATATATTTGAGCAATTTCTACATCTGTTCATGAGGGTTTCTCATGAAAGGTGAATCCAAAATTTATCTTGTTTGCATTCCTTTCCTTAATAAAATTTTAATTTTATTTCAAGGTTGATTAGTATACAGGGGTTGAACAAGGAAAACCCCTTTCCACAACCTTTTCCCCTTCTTTTATATGTGCAACAATAGATTTAGAAGTTGAAGATTTGGATTTTGTAAGTACAAACATAGTCGTAGGCTCTCACAAATCTTCATCTGATTCAGAGCACTTGGGAACAATTTGACATGTCAACTTGTTCATGGAATCTTGGCTTATTCTTGCACTTTTTGGCTAAGATTTTCATAGAAGACAATTGCAGGCCTCAGGTTCCCAGATCTAGAGTTACAATAGATTTTAACATTTCAATGACATTCAAAATTTAGATTGAAAGTTCAAACCTCCTCATCTAGTTTCAAGGTAAACATTTCTCTCCTTTTCCTTGCATTTACTTTCATAGATCAAATCTTCTACCATTTCCTTTCTATTATCATTTCATCACAGTCTTCTCAAGGAATTTAAATACCTTCTTTTACATAATCTTGCATTAGTACCCATTCATCCTTTTGGTTGTGCTGGTCAGATTTACTTAAGGTTGGTTTTGGATTCCTAATGTATTTTGGGATTTGGTATCTAGTATCTTCTATGATGTTTCATACCATTTCCCACCATACATTTTGGTGAACTTGACTCATAACATTTCCTTTTTTTATTTGGGTGTTAGATTTCCTTTCTTTGCATTTAGATATCTAGATATACTTTGTATGCATTTACATCATATTGGTACAATCTATGTATTTGGATATCTATCTAGATCTATAGGTATCATATCTTTGTATCTAGATCTATAAATTACATTATTTTTATAGTCATATCTACTTGTGCATGCTTTGCATTACATGTTCGAATTTGATAGTTAAATGTGCTCTTCATAAAAGATTCTCTTTTCCTAGATTGCATATTTATTTCAAACCCTATAATTGCACTATATTTCTCTTTCCCTTCATTTCCTTGTGCATGAGTGTTATCAATTTGATTCCAACTTATAGCATTTCAATTAGATGAATCCAAAGGCTTATGAGTTCCTTTGATCTTGAGTCTTCTCTTTTTTCCTAGGAATCTTGATGAGACCAACATGCATATTAGTGACATTAATCTTACCATGGAGAATAAATCTTCTCATTCTTCTCATGATGAAGATGAATATTTAAAGTTTTTTACTATGCAATTCCAAACACTTTCTCTTGATCAAGTGAGAAATTTGAACATTGGTTAGGATAAGAAAACTCTAATCTCGAGGTCATTTTTGTTGTAGAAGGTTTAAGGAAGCTTATCCTAAAGATAAACATGGTGTTAACATCTTGTGTAGCATCTCTCATTTCATTGATATAAATGTCAAACCTATTAGGGATTGTGCCTCAAGATTTAGGTCTTCTCCCACCTACTACAAATATTGAAGCCTCTATGTGTAATGCCCTGCCAGGGAACCCAAGAGAGATTAACATAGAACATGCATACTAAGTTTACAAAATATTTTTTTTCTTAAAATTTTACAATGTGAAAGAAATATAACATCAGATGATACATACTTACAAATGTAACTCATTTAAAAATTACAAAACCCAAGGGTTCCATGACGTAGAATTACGTAAGTTAATTAATTGTTAAGAATAACCATAAGTACCAAACTGTTCATAAGAAAATAAATAACATATACATCATCATATAATAATGAACACAAATACAACTGATACTATAAGGTATACATAATAACTCAACATCTACTGCACAAGTCACAAGGTATATAATAACAACCAAGAACAAAGTATGTATAATAAATGAAAGATAAGAGCACATCTCCAAAATAAAATAATATGGTACAATTGCTATAAGGATCATCCAACACTGGCACAAGGATGTCAGAATCTCAAATGGTAAAAGAATCACTACCACCTGACATCGTGGAACTACAGGTCCACTCCCACTGTGCTAAGATGATAATAACAAACCCCACTCAAATAATACCAAAACCAATCACAATACAACACCTAAGTAAAGGATCCTAAAGGCTCATTATCTCAAGAGGTACAACTCAAAATGTAAAGGTAAACATATTAATCCTAAAGACAACCAACACATGTAGGAAACCTAATATCTATGCATAAAGGGAAGTGTCATCACATGAGTCAACTCTAGAGTTACCTTAACATTATCTCTAGACCCCAACCCCCTAGTGACTCTATGTGGTATCAATAACCTCTCATACAGATAAGGCTACCAACTATGCCTCTTCCAATCCACACAGGTGCCCAACATCTTCTCACAGACCATCCTAGCCTGTACTAGCACTCAAGGCATGGGCGAGGAACACAAACATTTTATTAATTCATTTTAACACTCTTAATGTATTTAAGTTATCACTTTATTAAGTAACTTGTAAATAATACCTAGACAACCACTTCCGAACTCTGGTGCCTCTAAAGAAAGTCACTTCCCTTCTAACACCCAAATAACCTACCCTAAGCTAATAAATCTCAAATAAATCCCATCAATCTCAAAGAAGTACAATGATCAAATATCAGTTCCATAGATGCCAACATGAACACACATAGGTCTTCAAACCAAATATCACAAAATCCATATTGGTCCTCAAACCATAACATCATAAAAACATACTCTCTCAAAGAGTTCACAAACTAATGAGATTAAAATGAATAAAGGCTGGGTAAAAAGATTGAAACCATTATCGAATTTAAAACATTGTAAATATCTATGCCACAGTAAAAAGGTAAAACCTCAAGCCTCTGATAACAATTCCTAAAGGATAACTTAATGCTATCCATACCGACAATCAAACACAACAATAAAAAATTATCCATATCGACAATCAAACACAACAATCAAAAACTTCAATAATAGACACATCAATATTAAATTCTCATCAAATAATATTAAATTATATATCATTATTATTCTAATTTTTGTTTTTCTAAGAGAATTCTCGTGTATGAATTTTTTTTTTTTAAATTATTTTCTAAAAATACAATTTCTAAATATAGAATATTGCTACATGCAAATTTCAAAAAGTTTTTTTTAAATTTTTTTTTAATAATATTTAAAAAAAAAAAAAGAATACCACTACATGCAAATAAATATATCTTTCTTAAATAACATGCAAGTGAATATATCTTTCCTAAATAACATGCAACTAAATATATCTTCCTTAAATAACAAGCAATTGAATATATCTTTCTTAAATAACATGCAACTGAATATATCTTCCTTAAATACCATGCAACTGAAGATATCTTCCTTAAATACTATGCAACTGAATATATATTTCCTAAATAACATGCAACTGAATATATCTTACTTAAATAACATGCAACTAAATATATCTTTCCTAAATAACATGCAACTGAATATATCTTCCCTAAATAACATGCAACTGAATATATATTTTCTAAATAACATGCAACTGAATATATCTTCCTTAAATAACATGCAACTGAATATATCTTTCCTAAATAACATGCAACTTGATATATCCTCCATAAATAACATGCAATTGAATATATCTTTCCTAAATAACATGCAACTGAATATGTCTTCCTTAAATAACATGTAACTGAATATATCTTCCTTAAATAACATACAACTGAATATATCTTTCCTAAATAACATGCAACTGAATATATATCTTCCTTAAATAACATGCAACTTAATATATCTATCTTTCACACATGCAAATGTATATTATTTACATGCACATATCTATATTTCTTTTTAAAAAGCATGTATCTTTTCTAAAATGAACTAGATTTCAAAACCATCAAAACCATGGAAGACCATAATTAAAAATAAATCAAAGAAAAACTTTTAAAGAAAACCTTAATCGAATTTTCCTTCAAAAAAAATTCCCAACATTCTTGATTATAAAAAAACACATCTTTTAACAAAAACTCATCATTTACACACAAGTTCTAATCAAACACGAAGAAGATAATGATTCCAATGGACAATTTTTAAGGATTTTAAAACCCTGCCTTAATACACAAGGCTAAATTGAAAATCAATTCCAAATCTTGAAAACCCAAAGCTTTCTAAAACACCAAAACTTTAATCCTTTAAAAATTTGCCAAGAGAGAATTATTCAGAACCTATATAAATAATCTCCAAATGTTCTCCTAGCTCTCTTATATAGAAAATTTAGATACCAGAGTTGAAAGAATGCGACTCCAAAAACAAGACGAACTCAACTTTAAAAATAGTAAAAGAATTAATTAACTCAAAATCCCAAAAACAAGAACTCAATCCAACATACTTTTTATCAACTTTAATTTATTAAAAGAATTATTTATTTAATTTTCTCAACTTTAAATTGTTTATAGCTGAACGTGGACCTCTAATCCAGCCATAGACACAACATAGTCATTGCTCGATCATCGAACCACGAAGAGGAGTACGAATTACTTAATTCGTTAAATTCTATCAATTCGACCTGTTGCCTCCTAATTAATTGGGGTGTTTGAATTACTCTCAGAACGAGAGCCAACAACCAAAAGACCAAGCTAATACAGAGAATTTGAAAGCTTGAAAGATTGAACAAAATGAAATTAATCTAAGATGAATGTGCAATTAATTCTAAGAATGAAGATGCAATTACACTAAGAACTTGAAAGAAATGTGCAAATTAAACTAATAACAATAAGCAAATTACTCTACTATTGTAATACCCTAAAAATGGGCTATAGGTTCATTAACCTCCTATATCGACACATCGAACGAAATCGACATCAAAGTCCTAACCTAAGGCACATCGACACATTATCGAATCCTAGTTGATTATCCTAAATTCTGCATTAGGAAATATTCCTTATTCCTATTTATCCTAATTATCTTTAATTTAATAATTATTTGGCAATAAATTTTATTTATCCTAAAGTTTGATTAATTGAATAATTTAAATATTTAATTAATTAGATTTAATACTGCCACTTAATTATTTAATTGGATTTAATTATCTTTATTCTTAATTATTATTATTTAAATTTGACAATAAATCAAAATTCCTATCATTAATTGATTAAATTCTTATTTAATTAATTAAAGCAAGTTGTCAAATTTAATGATATTATTTTTGAATAAAAGTTTGATTTAATAATTGATTAACCCATAAATCAATTGTTATATTTTTAAAATCAGTTAAGTTGAGGATAAATCACTTTATTTATTAATTTAATTCATGATTAATTATGCACATCCAAAAAGTAGTTAAACTTAAATCAGAAAATCAATTCAAGTTGTTTTAAAAATAAACTCAACTCTCTTTTGAGTTAAAAGTTGATCTCAATTTCTGATTTAAATCAAAAAGTTATTTTTGCATGATTTTTTGTGAGTTAACTATCTTTAATTCCTTGTTGACTCAAAAATCAACTAGAGTGATTTATGGCTTTTCCATGCATCCCCAAAGCCCTGGATTTCTATAAAATCAAGGCTCAACTCTTCACAAATCATCTCATAATTTTGCAAACTTATGTTGGCAAATTGGTATCTGAAGAATTGAAGCTTCTTTGCGAATCAACAACTTTTGTGAGATCATTCTTATTAGCATATCATTGTAGCTTATTTTTCATATCAATTTTTATCTAGAATAGATTCATATCAATTTATTTCATCTTATTGCATAGAAAAACCAAAAAAATAGATTAATTTGCATTCATCTCATATCTAGATTCTCCATTCGAATCCTTCATTTAGGTGTCGTCAAGGTCACTGATCTCAGTCCAATCTGAGAATACATACTCGCACCTACTAGAAGGTAGTAAATTTCCTGGTTAGATTAGTTTTCATTCAACTACATGATTTTGATTTCAACTAACCTCTAATGTTTTACTGAAGTGTTGTGTCCACAGCTAGGTACAAAATTCACACACACATTTCTGGCACCCACCATGGGGCCCTAAAACAAGTTTCCATTCAATTTCTATCATCTTCTTGTCATTTTTTGTTCCAAGCTACGATTTTTAATTTCTGTCTATACAATTTTTATACGCATTTTGTTAGAAACTCATACCAGGAAGTACCCACTATCGTACAAAAGTTTATTTGATCGAGGATCGTATCATAAAAAATACAGTGTCGTTTGGAAACCCTGTTGTCATATTATCTGATACCTAGTGTTGTACAAGTTTCTGGACTGTCATCTGGGAGGTGACCCACTATTGTATGAGTTTCAGTGCCAGATTTCAATTGTCGTTTCACTTTTTCAGGCAGTTTTCCAGATTTATTTTTTTGATTTGGACTGACAGCTAACATTAACGATTGAAATTTGCTGTTTCTTATTGATTTCTATTGATTTTGATTGGGAAAAAGTGTGAGAATTGCTAAAAACATGTAAGAATCTATTAAGCGTGTTGCAAGGAATTCTGGTAATCTTTTCAACTGATAACATTTCGATTTGGATTAAAAAGAACTCTTGCGTGTCAAGCTTGTGTGACCTTTATTGCTTTCATATCACATATTTTATTTTGGGCTATAACAACGAACATAGATTGACTTTTCAGCATCTTTGTTACACATAGTAAATAGGCCCTATGAACACTATTCGTGGTTCTTGAAAGAGTGGGTTTCCAGTGAAACTCTTCTCAATGAAGGAACCCTTGTAGGTAGGGAGGTTACTGAGAGCTTCTCACGTTCTACTAGATTTGTGCGTCTTCAGCTTCTGATTGATACATTCTCTCTCCGGAGAGGTTGATAGATCATAAGTGGTTGACATCATAGATCTTTGTGGGATAATCTTGGTCTTAGCGTGTTGGATTAATCTATCTCCTTTGTTTGGGTTAAAAGTGAAAAGGCTAGAGGACTATGCTCTACTCCCTTTTTGGGTAGTACCAGAAACTCAGATCCTTGAATCTGGAACCAGTCTCCATGTGTCATATTTTGTGAGTCACCTTTAGAGAGGGTTAACCGTAGTGGACATTCCCTTAATTGGGTCAACCACATTGACGGAACCTCAAGCGGTAATAGCCATTTTTGCCATGGTAGTGACAACCGCTATATAAATGTCCTTGTGGAGGAAATCTTCATAGGTGTGGTCTCTTGTTGGGCTGTCAGATCTCCCTACCAGATCCTAAAGATTAAGTTCTCAGACTGTGTCAAAACCCTGGTGCACCTGGATTGGAGTTCACCCTCTTGAAATCACAAAAGTTGTAGAGTCAAACCATTACTAAAAACCCTAATGAGGCCAAATTTTCATTTTCTAGGAATATGTGCGTTATTGCAAAACTTTTTGGAACATACACTGTTAGCACTCTTAGGGATTAGCACAATTCAGTCACTTGATTGTTCATGCGCAGGGTTTCTTTGTCCCCTGTTCATTGTTTTTAGACGTGCTTGAAATCACTTGCTTGCTATTTTGCGTGCTTGTTTATCCATCTGGTTATTAAGAATGAATCAATCCACTACAATCTTCAAATCTGGACAGACAATTTTGTGAACAATTTGAAAACAAAAATCTAAAAAATTGCAAAATTTGATGTCAAACACCTTTCTGGAGTCAAAAGTCATCTTGTAAAGTCAGAAATTCATACGAATTTTCACTATTGTCATTTCAAAACCCCTATATTGTCATATGGTATATGGTATACTATCGTACGAGTTTTGCTGCCAATCAATTCCAAAAAGTCAAAAACCCTGCTATCAACTATCGTGAGAGTTTTGCAATAGTTGTACAAGTTTGTCAATTGTCATTTCATGCTATACCCACTTTTGTATGAGCCTGTAGAAAGTCATTTGAGAAATTTTGAAAAATTGCCCGAAAGTTGTCAGAACTGTCAGAGACCCAGCTTTTCTAGCCTATTTCCAGAGTCTGTCAAGAAAATCACTATGTTAGGAACATAGTAACAACTACTGAGAATCCAATCATTTTCCTAAAAGTGTCCTTTTGAATCCAGTTTATCCTTCTGTTTAATCGATTTGAGTCCTTTTTATCTTGTGTCAAAACCTTGTCATAACTATCAATCTTCAATCCATCTTCAAAACGGCTAAGTGTTGTGAACTCGTGTCCGCTATCTTTTGGGAATCTACCCATACATCCAGGGTACAATATCCTTCATTTACATCTAATCTAAGCTTTAATCAATCAAACCTTGACAAGGTTGCATCACTTGATCTTCTTGAATCAAATATTTCTTCAGTTGTCTTCATCATATTCTTTTATTTCACCCATGGTTAATGGTGGAAACTAGAGCTTCCTCTCACAAGAAATCTGGAGAAGTATCCCATCCCATACCTCTGAATACCCTCCAAGCTCCAACTCTTGAGTAACTCTACAATTCTCATCTTTATGAAGACAACGGTCTTGGCAATTTTCAATTGAAAACTGGTTACATTCCTCCCTCATCAACTCATGGAGGTAATCAACAAACTCCTCTCCAATCTCTCCCGGGGAGAACTCCTACCATGTCTTAAGCAGGGAAAAACTTTGGCTTTCAAAGAGCTCAATCTCAACATGGTGTAGATCAAGAACCTACACCTTCTAAAATTGCTCAATATCAAAATGATGATAACTTCAAAAGAATGATGAAGCACTTCTTGAAAGAAGATAGAGAAGCATACTTTTTACAATTATCTCTTCAAGGAGCTAAACTTCCTCCCAACTTTAATGTTGAAGATATCATTACGCATGAGGAAGAAACTCCACTCACAGCTATGATGAAACAGATGCATGCCATGCAAGTCAAACTTAATAAACTTGAGAAAGAGAAGGAACCCAAGGAATTCTCCATGGAGGCCCTATGTCCTTTTCCATTTGACAAAGACTTGTACATGCCACCATTCTCAAAAAGAGTGGAGATGCCTAAATATGATAAGTATGATGGACACTCTAATCCTCAAGATCATGTTAGAGAATTCTGTACACAATCTATGGAGTTCATGCACGAACCAACTTATCTGATGCATCTCTTTCCTCGATCTCTAGGGGGAGCAGCCATTCATTGGTTATCTAGATTGCCTTCTACTATCAAAACTTTTGAGGAGTTGATCAAATTGTTCTATTAGCAATACTCCTACAACATTCAACATCCAGTCACCATGATTGATATCTGCAATCTCAAACAATATCCAGGAGAACCATTCCTGACATTTCTCAAAAGATGGAGGAAGAAATTCTCTCTATATGCTAGACCTATTCTAGAAACTGAGAAATTGGAAATCTTCATCAATAATCTTGTTCCAGAGATCAACTACCCTTTACAAATGCAAGATCATATATCTTTTGATAAGATGGTAGACAATGCGATCAAAATTGAAAAAGTACTTGTGAAAAAAGGAGACATCACACTTCAAAAGGACAAGTACGAATCAGGATCCAGTTCTAAAGACAAGAACAAAAACTAGAACAAGAATAAAGGCATTGTCATAGATGGCATTGTTGACACTATTCATGCCCCATCAAAGGCACCAGCTTTTAATCTAACCATTGGTACCCAAGCAATCAAAGCCTTAGAGCAAAAGGTGTTTGAACCATCTCAAAAGAAGCCCGAATACAAATCTTGGTCCACTGATAATAAACGAAAGTTCACTCCTCTTGGAGAATCTTTGGAATCAGCTATGAGAACTCTGTTGGCTAATAACATCATCTCTTTGCCTGAGATCTGACAATCTGATCCTGGCCCTAAACCAAAATGGTGGAGGGAGAACGAATTCTGTGATTTCCATCGGGGTAAAGGTCACAAAACTAATAACTGCTTACGCTTGAAACATACTATTCAAGATCTGATTAATAAGGGAGACATCACAATTGACAATCATAAGAGCAATAATGATCATACAACATTCATAGAACCATTTCTGAAACATGGTCAAGAAGTTTCATCTTCTCACCCTTATATGGGGGCAAAGGTCAATTATGCTTACCCTAGAAATAATGTTGTTGTCAATATGGTTGAACCTTGTCTCTCTGAGCATTTCAATGTCATCATAATTGTGCAAAGAGATAGAGATCATACTTTAGCTAACATGGTTACTTGGTCACAAGCTCAAGCACATCTGAATGGACAAATCCCAGATTCATCAAATGTCCCTAAGATGCCCTTCAATCTTTCTTCTACTTTTAAATAGAAGGCTGCTTCTAAATCTTCCAATCCTAAAGATATGAGGCCAACATCTTATAGCATTGTTCAACAACTCCAACACACTAATGCAAAAATCTCCATGTTTGAGTTGCTTTGGATATCTCCAGCTCATAGAGCTATTCTAGACAAAGCTTTGCTCGGATCCAATGTTCCTGATGACCTTGATTTAGACAGGTTCTAGACTATGGTTGGACATCTTACGTCTCCACAGTATATATCCTTTTTTAAGGAAGATGACAACTCCTTGAGTCACCAGAAGGCTGACTGCACAAGGATCTGGCAGGAAAATGATGCCAGAAGGCTGACTGCACAAGCGTCCAATCCCAAAGGATCCCAGAATTTCAAATGTGATTTTGAGCCATCTAGAGATGTCAGATTTCAATTTTGATCCTGAAAACTTGTGCAGCAATGATGAAATTAGGACAAAAGATGAGAACCTTCGATGAATAGATACAGAAGAAGACAATCAAGAGAGCACCAAAACACTGTCTCAATGCAAGCCTAGAATGAAAATGCAAGCCTAAACTAGATGCAACCCTAGGACTTGGTTGTTGGACTCATTGTATTATCATCATAGAGTTTTTAACAACATACATTCGTAAGATGTCATACAATCCTCACTCACATGAGAATATGAATATGACATAAGTTTAAGGGTTGTCGAAATGAGATGTAAGCATTAAGGCACAAGAAGCTAGAATGACCTGAACACCTATTCCTTTTGATTTAGCAAGTTAACATAAGCATCAAAGCATAGCTACTAGAATGATCTGAATGTTGCTTGTGAACAAACACACCAAACACATGAGAGTTCCTTCTTTCAGCAAAGAATTCTCACAGTGACCCTTACGTTCACTTAGCAGGATGAGCATTTGCAATTTTACTTGTAGCAGAAAGAAGTCACCCAAACAAACAAGGAGAAGAGCCAATCTCACCAAAGCTTCCATATAAAAGGAGTCGAGGTACACATTGCCATTCAACATGAGATGAAGGCTCTCACAGTGGACACCCCTCTTATATAGATTCTTTAGATCATTGGAACTAAACCAGCAAATAGAAAGTAAGAAAAGATCATGCCCCCAGTCTTTGCATTTCTCAGTCAAGAAAGATGTCTTAGATTCACTCGAGGAGGAATGACAAAGCAAAAGAACAAACACACAAAAGAGAAAAGCTCATCATGCTTCATAGAATCAAAAATTTAGTTTTATTTTCAGTTTTACATTTGTGATCAAGTGGATTGAAGTCAGATCAGAAGAATACAATGCGAAAAGCCTCAACAGGACGACGACAGCAAGCGGACACAGTGAGAGCCACCGGTGACTGGTGCAAAAAATCATCTCGAAGAGAAAATTGGAGAGCTAAATGAAGTATCAACAGGTAGACACAATAAGAAATGTTGGTGATCGATACAAGAGAGATCCTCAAGGAGAGAGATCTCAGAAATACTAGCGAAACATCAGCAGGCAGACACAGTGAGAACCACTGGTGACTGATGTACAAGGGATCCTCAAAAGAGAGATCCAAGTGATAGCTAGGTGTTAGTAGTTAGGCACAGTGAGATCCACTAGTGACCAATACATGAGAGACCCTCAAGGAGAGAGATCTCAAAATAGCTGGGCATCAGCAGGAAGACACAGTGAGAACCACTGGTGACTGATGCAAGAAAGCATCTCCGAAAGTGATAGGACAATGCTCCCCAGACTAGGAAGGTGCCCCTAAGTGTGACCAGTTCCAATCCATGTTGAGTTAGGGAAAATATTGAAGATAGATAAAAGTGAATGCATGAGCTAGCAAACCAAAGTAGGAAATGAACTAAAGTAGGAAACAAGGAAAGAAAACTAAAGCAAGAATGCAGGGAAACTAAAGCTGAAAAGAAGGAAAGCAAGAAGCAACTACACAGAGCCAAATGGTGTTGAGATGAGATATAGCTTCAGGAAATAAGAGGTGCCTATTTACCAGGTTTTCACCATCTTGGCAGAGATTCTATTTTTGCTACCATGACGCTTGTTTACCAGGTTTTCATCAATGGCACATTTTTCTTCTTTTTCAATTTTTTTGTACTTTTCTCTTTTTTTATATATTTTTGTATTTTTGAATATTTCATTTTTTTGTATTTTTTCAAAATTTCTATTTTTTTGGTATTATCAAGGTGCTTGTTTACCAAGTTTTCACCAGGATAATAGATACATCAAAGAGCCTGTTTATTAGGTTTTCACTAAGATGATCATTTTTTCAGGACATTTTTCAATTTTTAGGATTTTTGAGAATATATCATCTTTAGGATTTTTTTTAGGATCTATAAGTATGTACATGAGCACATAGAGAATGTCTCAGTTGTAGAACTTCTTTAGATGAAGAGCATTAATTGGCTCTTTGAGTTGCTCTCCTTCAGTGGTGGAGAGTTGGTAAGCACCAGACCCAAATGCTGCAGTAATAATGTATGGACCAAGCCAATTTGGTTCAAATTTCCCTTTCTGGATCTGCTGCTACTAATTTTTTGGGTTCTCTCTCAAGATGAGATCACCCACTTGAAATTCCCTTTGTCTGACTTTCTTATTGTAGGCTTTTGACATTCTCTTATGGTACGCTCAAAGATGAACGAACGCCACCTTTCGACATTCATCTAGTACCTCTAGCTCTTGTAGCTGGGATATTATGTTTTCTTCATCAGTGATGAGGCCCCTTAGAGAGACTCGCAATGTAGGAATATTGACCTCAATAGGAAATACTGCATTTGTTCCATAAACCAAGGCAAAGGGTGTGGCCCCTGTTGGTGTTCGAATTCTTGTTCTATAGGCCCATAAAGCTGGATTAATTTGGAGGTGCCAATCTCTACCAGATTTATGAATTGTTCTGTGCAATATTTTGAGAATTGTCTTATTAGAAGCTTCTGCTTGTCCATTACCCTGGGGATAATAGATAGATGACCAATGCTGAATAATCCTGAATTTGGTGCATAACTCTATCAGGTCTTTGTTCTTGAATTGTTCCCCATTGTTAGTGATAATGGATGAGGGTACACCATATCTATAGATGATATAGTTTAGTATAAACATAGCCACAGACTTGCCATCAATGATAGTCAGAGGGACTGCCTCAATCCATTTAGTAAATTAGTCTGTAGCGGTGATGATGAACTTGTGCCCTCTAGAAGAAGACAGATGTATCTAACCTACCAAGTCAAAGGCCCATTGTTGAAATTGCCAGAAACTAATGAAAGGAATAAGCTCTTTAGCAGGAGCATGGATCAGATTTCTGTGAAATTAGCACTGTTTACAAGCTTTGGCATATTGAATAGCTTCTTTCTCCATATCTGGCCAGTAGTAACCAACTCTAATAAGTTTACGAGCTAACGTCAGACCACTCAAATGAGACCCACAAATACCTTCATGTACCTTAGCTAGCACATGTTTGGACTCATCAGGTTTGAGACACCTAAGGAGGGTACCGTCTAGACCCCATCTATATAAGTCATTTTCTATGATGACATACCATGAAGCATTACGAATTAGGTGATGCTTTTCATTTTGGGTATAGGTGTCTGGAATGATTTGGTCATGGAGGTAAGAATAGATATGGTGGTAGCGGGATGAGTCATGTCCAATGACTAAACATATCATCCTAGATTTGGGAATGTCATAGGCTGGGTAGCGTAATGTCTCCAGCAGGAATTCATGTCTGAAGTCATTTTCTGACATTTGTAACATTGAGGCAAGAGTGGCCATAGCATCAGCTACTTTATTGTCTGCCCTTGGAATTTGCTAAAAATAAATGTGTGCAAAATACTATTTGAGATCATCCACCATTCTTTTGTAAGGTACTAGCTTGTCATCCTTTATTTGATAGATATCATTAACTTGATTGATGACTAACTGAGAGTCTCCAAAGACCCTAAGCTCATCCACATGCTATTCAATGGCTATCTTCATACCATTAAGGAGAGCTTCATATTCAACGATGTTGCTTGTGCAGGGAAATGACATTTTATAAGCTTTAGGCAATGAGTATCTTTGAGGTGTTATAAATAGAATGCCTGCACCTGATCCTTGCTAAGTGAATGATCCATCAAAGAACATGCTCCAAGTTTGATGTGTGAGAAGCATGATGGATTCATTTGGGAATTCAATATTCAAAGGTTAGTGATCTTTCAGAGGAGTTTCCGCTAACTGATCAGCAATTGCTTGTCCTTTGATAGCTTTCCTTTCCACATACTCAATGTCAAATTCACTAAGTATCATAACCCATTTTGCTAATCTACCCATGAGGGTAGCCTTGCTCAGTAAGTACTTTAGTGGATCAATTTTTGCAACAAGCTTTGTAGTGTGAGTGAGCATATAATGCTACAATTTTTGTGAAGCAAACACTACTGCTAGACAAGCTTTTTCAATGACATAATAGTTCATTTCATAGAAAACCAATGTTCTACTATTATAATGAATGGCCCTCTCTTTGTTGTTCTGATCTTCTTAAGCTAGGAGAGCACCCAAAGATGTGTTTGTGCCTGAGATGTATAGTATGAGAGGCTTCCCATGAATAGGGGGCATCAATATAGGTGGATTAGCAAGATACTATTTTATTTGAGTGGGTCCTCTATCACATTCTTCATTCCATTCATAAGTCACACCCTTATGCAAAGTTTTAGTGAATGGTTTTGATTTATTAGCCAACTATGAAATGAAGCGCCAAATAGATTCTATCCTTCCCTGAAGTCCTCTCATTTGACTTATGTTCTTAGGTGGAGGCATTTCCATAATAGCTTGAACTTTTTCCAGATCAAACTCTATGCCTTTAGCTGAAATGATATAACCCAAGAGTTTCCTAGAAGTGACATTGAATGCACATTTTTTGGGATTAAGTCTGAGACTAAATTGTTCCATGCAGTCAAGTATGGGACCCAAATCTGCAAGATGATTTTTGTGTTGCATTCTTTTGGCCAAAGTATCATCCACATAATCTTCCATTGTTTTATGCATCATATCATGGAAAATGTTAGTGACAACTCTCTAATATGTTTCTCTAGCATTCTTAAGCCCAAAGGGCATGACATTCCAGCAAAAGGTGCCTCAGGCACACGTGAAAGTGGTATTTTCTTGATCTTCTAGCATAATTTTTATTTGGTTATAGCTAGAAAAGCCATCCATTAAGGAATAAATTTCGTAGCCAGTTGTCATGTCCACTATCATGTCAATATTAGGCAATGGGAAGTCATCTTTTGGACATGCCTTATTTAGATCTCAGAAGTCTGTGCACACAGGAATGGATTTATCATGTTTGGTGACTAGAACAATATTTGAAATCCACTCTGCATAGTCAATAGTCCTTATGAAACCATCCTTAAGAAGCTTTTCTAGCTTTGCTTTGACTAAAAGTGCCACGTGTGGATGCATCTTTCAAAGATTTTGTTTGACATACTTAATACTTGGTGCAATGGACAAATGGTGCATGATTAGATTGGGCTCAAATCCAAGCATATCAAAGTAAGTCCATGCAAAGTTTATTTTCTTGCTTTGAAAGAAGCTAGTGAACTCGTCCTTTTCTTTTATAGATAATGACTGTGCTAGATGAATAATTTGTGGAGTACCCTGTGTACCCAAATTCATTGGTTGTGTCGGCTCAAATAATACTGATGATCTCTCCTAAAAGTGGCTCGAAAGTGTATCAAGTATCTCATCCTTGGGCACCTCTAAGAGGTTTTCACCCTCGGATATGTCTTTTATTTTTACTATTTTTGGCTTTGATACTACCACAATGTGGTTTTCACCATCAGAGAATCTATTTTTTCTTCTTTTAATTTTTTGACTAAGATACTTGATATATGCCTCTGTCATGCTGACACTGCCTTCGCTGGTGGACATTACAGGTTCAATAGCATGGAGGTAACATTCTAGAGCGTAATCATTCTAGAATGTTAGGACTTCATTGGATGAGGAAGGGGAGTTCCAGTTTATTAGATTGGGATTTTTGAGTGAGAGAGAAGTAGTGGGTAGTTCAATTGCATTCACGGTATAACCATCAAAAGCATGGATGAGCAAGTCAAGACCTAGAGTGATCTTATCCAAAGGAGCGTTCGAATCCCTATGAGACCCCACGTCAGAAGTAGAGGACAAGTTAACACCGATGGAGTCTAATTCGTGTGTCCTAACGCTAGACCCTTCACCTACTTCAAGAAGGTTTTCATATGTATGCACCATGTCTATATCTTTATCATAAGGAGCATCAGACAAAGAGTTGGACTCATACTCATGTGAGTCAGTACTTGATGTGGGAATTCCATTAGCACTAGTGGTACCATTAGACTCATTTCCACCTCTTGTGGCATTTATAGTTTGCTAAAGTTGATCTTGTTCAAACTGATTTTGAAAATATGGTGGTATCTATGGCTCACCCTGAAAACTAGAATTGTCATTTTGTATTTCTCTCCTTTGGTCACATGTGAGTTGATATACTGAAGAGGTCTCATCTAAGTCACTATTAGTCCCTACTATATGGATAGGTATAATAGGCTCATTAGGTTCTTCAAAGAATGCCGCAAGGTCTAGAGGAGTGGGATATGGGAAAGTATCCTCATCAGAGCTGGTCTCTAAATTTATCAGTGGAGTAGCATCTTCAAATTGTTGTTTAGGTTCAGGTTCTGGCACAAATTTCTTTGTCCCTAGATGAAACAAAACTTTCTTGAATCTAAGACCCGCGGTGTCTCTTGTGCGGAAACCTATAGCTTCAATGGGTTTCAGCAAACCATTGTCATTCCTTCCTATAGGACCACTCCCTTTATAGCTGAAGAACTTCATGATCTTGAAGGCCTCACTATATGGTTCTTGCTCTAAGTCTGGAGGTGGAGTAGTTGTTTCAGCTGTTTCTTTCCCTTTATAGATCCAAGCTATAACAACTCTCTCTTCTTCCTCATCTTCTAGGGGTGTTGTAGCCTTGACAAAGGCACCATCATAAACTATCTAGGGAGAGCTAACAGCAGATTTGTTATTATCAGAAGGTCTCCTATAAGAATGTGGAGATGGAGGTAGAGTAGCCAGTGATAGCACAGGTTCAATTTGATATCCTCTCATGCAGGTATCCTTAAGTCTCAGAGTCTATTCCATTTCTTTAAGCTTGGCATCATAGAACTTAGTGGACTCTCTATTAGCTAGAACAAAGCTATTGGCAGACTGAGTGAGTGTGTTGCAAGAGTAGTTGGTATTAGTAGGCATAGTGACTTCTGCTCCATGGAATTGAAACTTGATGCACTGATGGTATGTAGATGGAATAACCTACATCTCATGAATCTATGGTGTACCCAACAAGATGTAGGCAAGATGAATGTCTAGAGCTTGAAAAGTAATATCTCTCTCAATAGATCCTATGTGGATAGATAACATAACTAAGCCTTGGGATTTGTGTTCCTCTTCATCATAAGCTTTAATAGTAATCTTCTTGCAGGAATCTATACAATCCTCATCATAACCTAGCTGGGTAAGCAATTTAGCAAAATAGATATTAAGACCAACACCATTGTCAATAAGCATGCGACAGACATGCTTGGGACCTATCATCACTTCTATATGGAAGGGAGCATTATGCAGATGGCTCAGAGAGTGATCATCTTCTTTAGAGAAGGATAAATAATGAGGCGAGGTCAAATGACCCACCATAGATTGGAACCAGTTGAGATCAAGATCTTTGGGGATGTTTGCCTTGGCAAGGGCTTTATCTAGAATTTTCCTATAAGTAGGCAAGATATTCAATATCTCAAAAATGGTGATCTAAGCATTGGTTCGCTGAAGCTGATCTAAGATGCTATAACTAGCATTGCTAGGCACAGGGACCGATTTCAAGGTTTTTTTGGTAGGACCAGTAGAAGTCTTATCCACAGTTTGTTTCAGAGCAGATACAGGAGGATCAGGACCTTTCAAAACAACCCTTCCATGTGATCGAGTAACAACATTGGCACAATCCTAAGATTGTTCAAATTCAGACGAGTGAGATGCGGAGCTATAGAAGATGAAAGGAGTCTTAGGATTGGGAGCATCATTGCTCCCCTTCAAAGTGATCACATCACGATATTCAACTTCAATAGGTTCAATCATGTTGATGACATTATCGTTAGCAGTGTACGTGTAGTTGACTTTGGTGTTAGTATTCTTAGCTTTGGAAGACTCACCTTTCTCATGAGGAGGGAAGGGATCCTTAAACACCTGATTATCCAAATTCTTGTTATGGTTTTCCACAAGAATGTCACCATTGTCAATGTGATCTTGAGCCTTATGCTTCAGCTAGAGACAAGTAGAAATCTTATGACCAATGTTTTGGTGATAGTCATAGTATGCATTGTCATTCCACCAATGAGGTCATGGTTGTGGGTCATAAGGATGTTTTTCCAAAGGAGTGAGTACTTGATTTTGTACAAGAGTTTTATAGACCACATCAAGAGGCTCTCCCAAAGGATTGAAGTCACGCTTGGGTCGAGAGGCCCAAGGTTTGTTCTTAGAAAATCTTGAAGTTTGTTGATTATCCATTGTGGTCTTTTCAACAGCCTTAGCCACTTGTATACTAGATGTAAGATTAAAGATAGGCTTTGAAGGCTTCACGGTGACATTATCAACCACTCCATCATTTACAACATCTCTATTTTTGTTGACAACCTTTCCTTTATCCTTGTTTGAGGAGAATCCTTGTTTATTGTCCTTATTCAAAGTTAATTCTCCTTTCTTAACCATAAAGGCCTCTATCCTCACAACTTGTTTGATCATGTTGTCAAAATTCAAAGGACCTTGTAGTTGGACTTGATATCCGAAGTCTGGGACAAGATTATCCAAAAAGATTTCAAGCTTCTCAGACTCAGGTAATTTGCGAGGATACTTTGTGCAAAGTTGTCTCCACCTTTGGAGAAAAGACAAGAAAGACTCTCCCTGTCGTTGCTTCAGATTACACAAATCATGGATGTTGACAGGGTGTTGAATATTGTGTGAATAATGCTGAAGGAATAGATTAGCGATCTCATCAAAAGTCTTAATCCCAGTGGGTAATTTACAAAACCACTCCATAGCGGACCCACCCAAGCTACGGGGAAAGAGTCTCATAAGATAAGTTTGATCGTGTATAAATTCCATGGACAAGGCACCAAACTCCCTCAGATGATCTTGGGGATCGGTTGTACCCATGTACTTGTCATATTTGGGCAACTCCACTCCTTTTGGAAAATGAGGCATGTGAATACTCTTGTCAAATGGAAAAGGGCATATACTGTCCATTGTGAATTTTTATGTGGGCTTATCCTTTTCCTTTGCAAGTTGACTAATTTGATCTTGCATATTCTGAATCATCTTTTGTAGTTTTGCCCCTTGTTGGGCCAACTCAAGAAAGTACTTCTCCTTTTCCTCTAAAAGGAGGATTTCCATCATTTTGATGAGACTCTTATTAGCTTTAGCAAAAACCATATCATTCAAAGTTATTACATCATCTTCATTACCAAGGATCTCATAAATGCTTGGGACTTGGTCTTGTTGCTGATCATCTTGGTTTTGATCGTATGGAGGAGGGCGATAGAGATAAGCTGGTTGTCGATCACCTTGAGGTTTGTTTCAAGATTGATCATCATTGTGAGACTGATTTTGGTCATGTTGGGATTGACCATGATGTTGCTCATTTCGAGGTTGAGCATGATGTTGGTCATTAGAGGGTTGACCATGATACTAGTTGTTTTGAGATTGGTCCTAATTTTTGCAGTATTTGCCTGGTTGGAAATCGAATGGATCTCCCATCTTGTCCATGTAGGACTGTGTAGAAAATGAAGACTCAGTAAAATGATATGTACGATGTTGAAAGGGTGCAACCAAAGTAACTTTTGATGCGTGAATAGGATCAAGCAGGTCAACAGGTTCAAATGAGTCACTATCTTCAGTACGATCAATAGATTCAATAATAGGAGTAGTCCGAGGAAGTGGTCTCCCAAAGTTATGAAACAATGAGTTGTCTTGAAAGAATGATTTGTCCTATTCTTGGAATGAGAAACCAGGTTGTGCTTGAAACAAAAGATTAAAAGACTCTTGGAACACCAGAGGTGATGATTGAGACAGACTATCTTTCAAAGTACTCAATGAAGAACTTGAGGATCCCTCACAAAGCTCAAATTTCGCGATAGATTCGGGATGATCTATTTCTTGGTTAGGAGGTTTACCTCTACCTTGACTAGTATTCTGAATGGGATAAGTTTTTCTACTTCTAGTTGTGACAGTCATAGACGAAGATGCGATGAGAGAAGACTTGAGAAAATGCTAAAGCTCTATCTCTAAGATAATGAAAAGGAGATAAATGGCTAGAATAGCCAAGATGTGAGATGGACCTAGTACGAGTCATCAAGAGAGTAGCTAGAACAACCAAGATAAGACTATCATGACATGAGGTACAAAAGCATAAAGAGATAAGGTAAACAAAGGAGAGAAAAAATGAATCAAAGCAATAATCGATCGATTCTCATCTTGATACACTCAGTTTCTAACAGTGAATGATAGGGGAAAAAGCAGATAGACCCCAGATAAAAATCAAATTAGGTAGAAGTTTGACTAGTCAAATGTGAATAGCTCACTATTTTTGAAAATAGGGTATAGGTTCGCACGAGAAAGTGCAGGGTCATGCGAAAAAGTGCCAGGCTTCGTGCAAGAGAATGAAATCTTGCACGAGGAAATGCTCAGCTTCTGAAACTTCATGCAAGAAAAATCCAGTGTTCGACAGTTCAACGTAGATTTTGAGATAAAAGATAGGTTTCAAGACATAATGTAAATGATTCTCAGACAGAAAATCTAGTTTCCAAATAGGTTTGAAGGATAGTTTAATCAACAATCTTGGTTTGAAGGTTTCAAGCATTCATTTACAAGCATGAAGGTTTAAATCAATCAGTGGTGACACAAGAAGTAGTTGCTAATAGACCTACCAAGGACAAAGCAACTTGGTAGTATCATGGGAGTCTTTGTTTAATCATGATGGACAAGTTTAACACTCAATAACAAACACATAGTTATCCCTACAAAAAAATGGTGAGAAGACAAACCTTTGCCCCATTGCTTATGTGCATGCATGCACCTCACACAACTATGTCACCCCCTAGAGGGTGCTCATGTTTTTGGTGTTTCTAAGGACTCAATAGTATATGTTCAAAGGTTACCCTTGAGGCAGGGGCCAATGTCATATACCACCTTCAAGCATCCAGGTGCATGCCTATGGTGGAATTCTACAGGAGAGATTCTTCCCCCTCCCTGTGCAAAGATTATGATTCCTTTCGGAGGTGAACCAAGTAGGCAACTAACTAGGGAAAGTTTTTAGTGGGCTTTCATTCACACTAACCTTCAGTGCCCCCTATACAAGGCTAGGGCCTCACAGCCACATCGACACCTAAAATTCATACACCCCCGCAAGCAGGAATAGGAGTGGCACCGCTCGGTACAACAGACAGAGCCTTCTTAAGATGATAGTCAAAATCATGAAAAGGAAGCTAACATGGCTTGGAGTCTTTAGTCTCAACAAAGAATTCTTTATTATAGTGAGGTGGAATCACCGGCGATAGGTGCGTACTTACTTGGGTCATTCCCGGAGGTTCAACTTTCGACAGGCCCTCTAAAGGTGACACAACTTGGCTCAGATTTGAGGGTCAAATTTTTTGATTCTCTCAAAGAGAGAAGAGCATACTTCTCTACCTCTTCACCTTACCCAAACACATCATGCATATTCATCACTGAGCTAGTTTCACTCCACCATTTGGTTCTCTCAAAGAGAGAAGAGCATAATCCACTAACAAGTAGAAGTGCTAAAGATTCACTAACTTTCTTCACTTCCCCAGGTATCCATCATTCTAGCAACATTTGGGTCTCCATTTCATTCATGGGCATTACTTCCATGTAATGAAGAGCCTATTCCCCTACTTTTCTATCAGCTTAAGAAATTTTAACAGAGCCCTAATTAGATTATGTGAATGAAAAATAGTAAACAAGCACAACATTTTTAGATTGATCTTCGACAACCATCCTGCAAGCAAACTGTTAGAAGGTTTTAATGATCTTTGACTAGCGACCTACAGACCACTGTTACACTGTTGTAGAAATCAGAAATATCAAATCAACAACAGAAAGTAAATATCAGGAAAAACAATAGTAAATTGTAGAATCTATAAAAAATTAAATGACTGACAGTACAACTTTGCGTGAGAAAGTACTGCATTGCGCGCGAGAAAGTACAAGGGACTGTGCAAAAAAATGTTTCTTCACGCAAGAGAGTTCTATTGAGAGAAAATCTTCACACAGAATGCTATGGAATCTCACGTGAAATTTCATACATAGAAAAGTATGGACGCACGATAGAGTTCAAATTCTTATCAGAAATTTTTTGAAAGTGAGTAAAAAAATAATCTTTTCTGCCCCACGGTGGGTGCCAGCATGTTTATAGTTGAACGTGGATGACTAGGATGACTAAAAACAACTAAGTCCATTAGGATGACTAAAGACAACTAAAAACCAAGTACAATATGCCACAAACCATGACTCAATGTAGGAACATGATAGAGAAAACACAACAAAGTGACATAAACACTGAGCCAATGTTTAATCTCATCAATGTGTACTTTTATTAGGTATGACATTAATGATTTTGGTTATCATTAATGGGATTTGAGAATCACAAAATCATTAGGAGTAGAGATGTCATATTCAATGGAAAGGTCATGTACAAGGATTAGACACTAGGAAAGAAGAAAGAAGAATAACAAACACAATGCATGATTCTTGATGAAATCCTAGTAAATGTAGTCCCAACCATGTCAAAAAGTATTTAACAAATAGAACCACAAGTTCTTCAAACTCTGGTAAGAAGATAATCTAGGATAAGTAGACCTCCTTAACAATATTCTCCTTCATTATATTATATATTATTGACTGATTATGGTGAACCACAAATTTATGCTAAAGCAATGCGGATTGAAACAAGAAAAAAGTGGGAGCAAGGAATGAAAGAGGATATTGATTCCTTTATACAATATCAAACTTGGGAGTTATTTTAATTGCCTGAAGCTAAAAGAGCATTGCCCACCAAATGGATTTATAGGTTAAAGAAAGAACATGGAGGCAAGAAAAGATACAAGGCTAGAGTTGTGGTCAAAGGTTTTGCACAGAAAAAAGGCATTGATTTCGATGAGATATTTTCACCTTTTGTTAAAATGACTTTAATTTAAACTTTTCCACAACTATTCTAAGCCTTGTGGCCACTAAATATTTTCATTTGGAACAATTATATGTCAAGACAACTTTTCTACATGGATATTTGGAGGAGGAGATTTATATGTAGCAACCACAAGGATATGAGGTCAAAGTTTAGGAAAATTTAGTGTGTAGGTTGAAGAAGACCTTGTATAGGATGAAACATGCACCTTGATAATGGTAATTGAAATTTGATAGTTTTAAGGCTGAATAAGGTTACAACATATGTCATTTTGATCATTGTATTTATTTCAAAATATTAGATAATGGTAGCTATATTATCCTATTATTATATGTTGATGATATACTTGTTGTCAGGTCTAATATGCAACATATAAATGACCTTAAATGTAAATTAGCACAATCATTTTCTATGAAGGATTTGGGTGCAACAAAACAAATCCTTGGTATGAGAATAACTAGGGATAGGAAAAATTACACATTAACATTGTCTCAGATTGATTACATAGAAAATTTGTTGAAAAGATTTTAGATGCAAGAGGCAAAACCAATTAGTACACCTTTTCCTAGTCATTTCAAATTGTTCAAAGTGATGAGCCCCAAAATACTAGAGGAGATGGAGATGTCTAAGGTTCCATACTCTTCAGTAGTTGGAAACTTGATGTATGCCATGGTGTGTATAAGGCTAGATATTTCCCATGCAATGGCATTATTGACAAGGTATATGAAAAGTCCTAAAAAAGAGCATTGAAATGTAGTAAAGTGGATTCTCAGGTATTTGAGAGGTACAAACACTTACTCTTTATGTATTGGAGGCTCCCATTCCACTTTACAAGGCTATGCTACTAATTTAGCAGGAGATATTCATAGAAAGAGGGGCACTATAATGTATATTTTTCACAGTAGGTGGCATAGTAGTAAGCTAGATTTATAGATTGTAAAAGGTTGTAGCACTTTCAACCACAAAAGTAGAATATGTTTCTGCTACAAAGGTTAGTAAGGAGATGATTTGGTTACAAAGGTTTATGGAGGAATTGGACAATCCAAAAGATTTATGGAGGTTGTAAAATGATAGTCAGAGTGTAATAGACCTTGCAAAGAACTCAACCCTTCACTCTAAGATAAAACACATACAACTTCAGTATCATTTCATACAGTTAGTTTTAGAGGATGGACATTTGAAGCTGGAGAAGATACATACTAGAAATAATCTTGTAGATATGTTGACCAAAGAAGTAACACAAGATCAAATGACTTCTTTCTCGGTTTCTATTGGTCTTCAAGCTTGACTAGAGTGGCAATGAGAAACAATCTAGTCTAAGTGTGTCAATCTAGTGGGAGCTTCATGAGTAGTGATGTTTCTATAGGATTAGTCTCCAAGTGGGAGACTTTAAGTGTGGATCCCGATCAGTCCCCAAGTGAGAGATTGTTGTTTTGTGGAGACTAATTAGGCAAGTACTATACACTTTCCATTTATTGTGGGGTTTGGGGCAATGAACTGATTTTTTTTATTGGTTAACTCGTCAAGAAGTTTTTCGTTGCAATTTGGATGTTCAAGTTTTTTTGGTAGAATTTTAAAGTTTAGGGTATATGATTTTTTATAGAAAATTATAAAGCATTACTTTAATCTCATCTTTCAATCTTTATAATACTTATAGATTTGTTGAGTCTTTCATTTCATGCATGTACATGTGTTATGTAAAAATGTTTCAAACTAGTTTGTGATTAGAGATAATAATGAGATTAGAGCTTCATTTAAGTTAGACTTTGTATTACAAGAATAAGCACTAGTCTACTAGTTTGAATTTGTAAATTTATTTTTTTCTTAAAGTAAAACTAACCATATGTGAAACACTTAGTAAAACTTGTAAATACATACAAACTATCTAGAAAATCTAATAGATATGCAAAGCATGTCAACATACATAGTTTATACACGATCAACCCATGTGTAAAGCATATAGTAAAGCACACATAAATACATATAGTCCATCTAGTAAAGCATGTAAATATGTCAGTTTAGATGACGAGTGCAATATAAATAGATAGTAAAGCATGCAAATACATAATTTAGATGTCTACAAAATCAACAATCCATAAAATAAAGAGTCCATGTGTGAGGCCTCACCCTGAGCCTATCATAGCCATTCAGTTCTGCATTTGAGATAGACATATTTGATGGTTATATTTTGATGCTCTATGGAATTATTGATATTTATGTTATGGTTTTATCACCTTAGAGTTTAGTTGCACATTTAGTTATGTTATTTTGATGAAACTATGATATCTATTTGGAACCTTTATGTGAGATTAAGTGAATTTTATGAATGATTATGATGTCATGATGATATTTAATTGCAATTGAAATTATATATGCAATGATTATGTTATAAGTTTAATTTAGTGATGAGTTGTATGCATGTTATAGATGAATGATTATTGTCATGTGAATTATGAAATGTCAGATGAATTAACTTGATTATTAATGTTATGAATTTATATGTTTTTATTTCCTTGGACTACTGATGTTGGACTTTAGTGTGTAGGGAATTAGACCATGGTAAATTCGGGGAACCAGAGCATAGACTTTTGTATAAATCAGTTCGAGCCAAGGTTGCTTCTAGTGAGAGGCAAAAACCTCGTTGTATTGTATTTAATTCGTAAAAGTAATGTTCTTGAATGTATTTAATTTTTATGTAATTGTAAATGTAATGTTGAGAATGCCCAAGTGGATATGCCACATGGCTTGTGATGTGTCTTTTTTATTTGTGTCACTTGACACATGTATGTTACTTGTGGCCATGACATGTCCACTTGGGGATTGGATGCCCATAAACCTAGGATAACCCTTGAGGATCCCCATGAGAATCCCTTGATTAAGGAGCTTGAGGTGGAGTCATTTCATGAATTTCGAATTTGAGCTTTACACGAGTTTTGGGGCGCTTAAAAGGTGCCTAAGGGTGTGTTTAGGCCATTTTTAGTAAGCCCACTTGATATACCTATAAGTAAGGGGAATTTTTAACCATAGGACAACCCATAGTTGATGAAAAGACCCCTCCAAAAGTTGGATTTTCAAAATGGCCGAAAATCCACTTTTGAAACATGGTCTTGGTTAAGAGTTTCATCCAATTAAGTTGCTAGTCTTTGGTCCACCTTTTTGGCCTACCTTTTTAGGAATCCATATTTGGAAACCATGTAAGAAACTTGGGAAGACCATCCAATGAGAATGAGTTCCTATCTCTAGGAGATTGTGTGGAGGCCTTTTTAGAGGGGACTCTTCTTTTGGAAGAGTTAGACACCCACTCTCTAAATTTGGGAGACTTTGCTAGTTTGGAGAAGGAAGGCTTAGAGGAGGCTCTTCATCAACTTTCTTCCATAAGCTTGGATTCTAGGTTGGTGGCATTCATCTTTCTACTTGTTATGTTTTCATGTGAATGAGTTCTCAAGAATACTTTCATTCTTGCATGAAGAAACTAGTTTTGTGTTATTATGTGCTTATTATTTGTGAATCTTGTTAATGTATGCGAGTAGTGGTTTATGTGAATTCTTGTGCTTGTTGTTGTGCAAACCTTTTTGTTTTGTAAATGTGAAGCTTGTTGTTCTTGTGAATTATTATTTTTATTGTTTTGTTAAGGGAGTTTTCTCAAGGCCACACTCACCCTTGGGAGGGAAGAGTAGCCTTGGGGGTGAAGGGAATTTTGGGACAACCATGGGTGTAGAGTCTCTCCTTGGCATGGGGAAGGAAGAAACATGGATGTATGGGCTCCATGTAGCCATTTCTTTTGGGGGTCATAAGGGTTTGTATGGCTTGAAGCCATGGGGGTCATAAGGAGCTTTATTGTGTTGAGATTTTGTGGTAAAATGTGTGTTGAGAAAGCCAAGAGTAGGCTTGTGTTTTGTTTCTATGAAATGTGCTTTCTCCCCTTGAGTTTTGGTTCCACCTTCACCCCAAGTTATGAGTCATTTGGAGACTCTTTGTTTAGCCTCGGATGGGAGTTCAAATGTGGTTTTTGCATTATTGTGATTGTGGTTTGTTTGAGTGTGAAACCTTGTCTATGTGATGGTTCCCCAAGCTCGAGGGTGGCTTCATAGAAGCCTAGGATGGGAGGTGAACATCCCATGGTCTATACTATTTTCATTTGCAGATATTGATGATCATGTTGCAAGAAGAAAAAGCATTGGAGTGATCCCATATGGTGTTTTTGTGAAAGCCAAAGTGTTGTGTTGTGAACTATTGGAATGAGAAACAGTCCATGTTGTATTGTATTTGAAATTTGAGATATGTGTATCAAGAAGTATGTGAGAATATCTTTTGTTTATTTGTAGTATTGTGTTCAATACCTCATGAATCTTGAAAAAAAGGACTTATTTCACCTTGTAATAGTTTCATCTTGTACAATATTGTGTTGTTGGAAACTATGAAATGAGAATACTCTCATGTTGATATTGTCATGGACTCTTGTTTGTTCTTATCAAGTTGTAGGAAAATAATGATATTGTTATTGTAAATTGGATTTAATGTAGAAATAGAGATATTGTAATCTTGATCCTTATATTACAAAGTTTCATGTTTAGATTTCACTTTGGAAATTTAATTTTAGTTGCAACTATCCTTGTTTGTATTGAGCTGCTATGAAATTTACTAGATTCATTTCCATAGCATGTTGTTGTTGTTAAAAAAAAAAATGTATTTTCATATCTTGTAGAAAGGGTAGGAAGTTAGAATTATAGTAGTTTAGTTGTTTGCTTTTGAAGACAATTTTTAAGTTTAAAACATAGTTTGCATTCCATAGTTAGTAGTAGAAAATCATCCTATCTTATGTGTTCTAACTAGATCTAATACACCTATTTCACACTTAGCCCAAAAAAGACAAATCAAAAAAAGAAATAAGAAGAAAACAATTGAAACAAACACGTGAAAAAAAAACATGAGAAAAGTGAAAAAGAGACCTACAGGTCTTTGGAAAATGTATGGGAAAAATTTCCATACATTTTCCAAAAACCACAGTCAATAAACAATTAGTTTCCTTCATCTACTTGGCATAAAAAGAATAAAATATATTAATATACTCTAGTCAAAGAAATCATCTCCTATGGAGTCTACTTGGGTGGGACCCACCTGGGTCCCACCGAAGAAGCCAAAAAGGACTTTTTGAAGACCCTTTTTAAAAAAAAATGTATATAAATATATTTTCAAAAAAAATGACTATAAAAAAAAGCTTATGCAAAAAAAATATAAAAACCACGTTGATAACGTTCATGTTTAAAAAGAAAATGTTAAAAAAAAAATTTAAATTTTTTTTATGTATGGGGGGGGACCTGCGGGCCCCACTCCCCTTGGGCCCCGCCCCCTTCCCAAGCATTGCCATGCGCAAGGAGGTACTTGCCATGACAGGGTACCCCCTTGCGCATGACAGTGTGAGGTGGGGGGGAAGACCCACGCCAAGTCCCATAGGGACTATAAACATATACTCACGCAAGTCTATGTTAATTTCATTTTTTAAAAAAAAAATTAGTTTTTCTTTTACAATTTCGTCTACTAATAATTTTAATTATAATTTTATTTTTTTTATATAAATTTTATTTGTTAATAATTTTAATTATTAATAATATTATTTATTAATGATTTTTATTTGATAATTAGTTTATTTGTTAATTTAAATATTATTTAATAATTAATTTACTTAGTTTGAGATTTAATATTTATATTAGTTAAATATGATTAATTAATATAATAATTTATTTTGTTATTGAATAATTAATTAATTTATTTGTTATCTAATAATTATATTAATTAATATAATTATTAGTTAATAATTCAATTTTTTTACTATGTTATTTAATAATTTTATTAATTATTAAATACTAATAATTAATATAATTATTATTTGAAAAAATTAAGTTGTCATTTAATTAATTAAGGGGATTGTTAGTATGTTTCTAATAAATGGAAATCGTAATTTAATATTTTTTTAGTGATTTATAAATTAAATGAATTCAATACTATAGGTTTAATTGGGTTATTTTTTTAGGTGGAACATTTCATTATATAATAACATATTTGTAATGTAGTCATTTGACTTAAAATTAAGAGTTAATAGTAGGGCTAAAATTTATTTTGGAGTGGCGGCTAGATCGAAATAAGATGTTTAGATAAAGTATAAATTTGGACATTAGATCATAAGGTTATTAACCCAATTAATACACGTATATTCAATTGGAATGAAACTTGAACTTGTTAAGTCAACTCGGGTCTTAGGTGAGTCTCTCATTATACTTAGGGGTTAGCGTTGTCGATGACCCCTCGTCATGCTACCCCTCAACTGAAGGTTAACCAACTCCCTCTTGGGTTTAACCGCACAAAATTTAGACAACTGTTAAACTTAAACTTATAAACCCTTTAAAAAAAAAAAGTTGGTGTGTTTTTGTGTGAAATTTATGGGCATGACACCATGTGTCAAATGCCTATAAAATCAAGATCCCTATTCAATCCTTGGAACCTAGGATGATCTGAATGACTCTATAAAAAAATCATACTCTAATACGTGAAATCATATTTAAAACTATTAAAAATGATCTAAAACATTTTAATAAAATTTATATAAATTAAAGATGAACAAATAAATTACCATGTCAATCTGGACATCTCCTCCATTGTTCTAGTGGTATAATGCCCTGCTAGGGAACCCAGGAGAAAATAACCTAAAACATGTTACTAAGTTTATAGAATTATTTTTTTCTTAAGAGTTTACAAACAATAATGAATAACAAAGCAGAAACAATAACATAAAGTTAATACATACTCATATACACAATCTCATTTATAGATTACAAATCTCAAGGGTTCCTTGACATAGAATTACGTAAATATAAATTAATCTATTAAGTACAATAACCATACAAATATTCCACATAATGAAACTAAAGTACACCATCTCATAAAAGAATAAACAAATACATCTAAATCATAAGGTATACATGATAACCCACATCCAATGCACATGTTGCGAGGTATGTAAATATAATCTAACTACAAAGTACAAATATATTGAAAGGAGAATAAGAATGGATCTCCAAGGATGAAAGAATAAGGAACAACTGCTACAAGGATCATCTAGCAATAGTATAGGGACATTAGTGTCTCAAATGTTAAAAGAATAACTACCCCCTGACCACATGGAAACCTATGGTTCCACTCCCACTGTACTGAGAAGATTTAACGTTAGACCCCACTCGGATAATAAACACCAAAATCCAATCACAATACAAAACCTAAGAAAAAGATCCTAAAGGCTCTCTATCTCAAGAGGTAAGACTCAATTGCAAAGCAAGTACATACTAAATCGAAGGCAATCAATACATGTAAGAAACCTAAGATGCATATGGGGAAGTGTCATCACATGAGTCAAATATACAGTTACCCTGATAGTCTCTCTGGACCCCGACCCCCTAGTGACTCTCCGTGGTATCATTAGACCTCTCATATAGAAAAAGTTACCAACTTTGCCTCATCCAATCCATGCAGGTGGTCAACATCTTCTCACAAACCATCCTATCCTATACTAGCGCTCAAGGCATGGAAGAGGCATACAATTATCTTGTTGATGTTTCTATCTCAATAAATTTATTAATTTATCAATTATTAAGTCAACTTACAATAAGTTATCTTGGCAGCTTCTGAGGGCCTTGACCCCCATTGCAAGCCACTCCCCCTCTATACACTTAATTGACCTACCTAGGCTCATAAATCTAAAATAACATTAAAATGATAATAATGATTCTCAAATCAGTACCTTAGTACAATAGGAACACACTAGTTCTCACATAACCATAACATCAAATACACACCCTCAAGGTATTCATAAAACCATGAACTTCAACAGAACATGGTTGACAATAAGGATCGAGACCGTATTTCCCTAAGTGAAATATGCAACAAAACATAACTATACAATAGAACCTTCATTCTACATTATAACAAAACATTTAGATCCTTAAACCTGTTCCATGCAACATAAGGAACATACTCTGGTTCATAAACCATGATATCACAAAAGAACTCTTAAGGTGACTTCAAAATGTGAACAATGATGGGTAACAATATTTGAATAACTATGACATAACAAATAAGCACTTAGCATCAACATAAAGAGACACACCCCAAAAGCCTCTGGTACAAAACCCTACAAGCCAACATAGTTTAATTCCCAAATCATACAAAATCAAATGCAATAAGAATATGTAAACATTCAATTTTTAGATACCAATTCTAGTTTAAAAATAATCGATATGTTTACAAAAGCCCGGTTTCACTATATTTATCTACATGTCAAAAAAATTACATGAAAAAAATATATATTTTAAAAAAACCATGTAGAAAAATAACTATATTAATAAACCAAATCATATTAAACTAATAATTACTTCATAATAATTGTTAATATTAATTCAATTAATATTAATAATTTTAAAAAATAAAACTAACTTAAAAAATTTTATGAAATAAATTTTTATTAAAATTAATAAAATTGAAAATTATATTTTAAATAAAATAAAAACAACCATATAATAAAACAACACAACTATTCAAAATAAACTAAAACATTTTAATAAAATTTATATAAATTAAAGATGAAAAATAATTACTTTGTCAATTTGGACATCTCCTTTAATGTCCTGGTGGTCATTAGGACCTGTGTGATGTTGTTGTCCCTCTTGAGACTCTATCTACATGGAATGACCAACACCAAAAGTGTCAATAACAAGGTCCTGTATAAGAACATGCATTTCTCAATGTACATAAAAAGTCAAATTTAATTCACCTAAAAAGATGTATACAATACTTTTAAACACATTGATATAAAAATAAAACTTGAAAGGATGTGTCATGGTGCAATGCACTTTGATCATAAAAACATGCACCAACACCAATCCTGATGGTCATGTCAACCTACACATGTGTACAATTATTGTGTAAACATGTTGACAATTTTTGAATTTAAAAATAATTTATTTCTTGAAAATAAATTACCTCAGATGGGTAATCCACTACAATTGACATTGGTGGAGCACTAGCCATAGTAACCTCTACTGGATGGCCTCCCTATTTAACAACATTAATAAATTTAGAAAATAATTCTAAAAAATAATTTAAAAATACAACTTAGAATTTTTTATATTTATACCCATGAGTTGTGCAAAGTTGCACAAGCATCAAGAAAAAACTATGTTGATCCAAAGAGGAGATCGACATGCCTATATCCATATTTTGTACACATATATGTATGCATTTTACATTAATTACATTTTATATTGTACATGTACTGACAAATTTTAAAGTGTGCATGTGTTCAAATTAAATATATATAGGTGTACATATATGTGCCTATAGAGCACAATGATCAAGAGGATGATCCTAGACACAAAGGAAATCTACATATGATCTAAAATCATTCGATGCTCCATGTGCAGTGGAATTAGTTTTGGACACTTTAGGAGCATAACACATCTCATGGAAAATAGTGCACAAATGAGGCTCTGGTGCAGGTGTTGTCATCTGTGTATCCTAATTCCTTAGACTAGTAGTGATCATATTCAATACTCCTAACGTTGATACCATGGAAGGCTAGTGAAAAGGTACAGGTATAGAAGGTGCAAGAGGATCCAAAAGAGGTGGAGGGGGCACAGGTCTCTTGGGGTCAACTTGTGCCCCTAACATCTACTTGGGGTATGCCACCACCAACCCATCAAATTTTTTTTATGTCAAAATAGTTGGGTTTTAAACCCAACATGAACTCTACATATAGTTTCCTCAAAAAATATAGGGGCACATCTTGGTTTACGTGTGGGGGATGATCAAATACCATCCACCAATGACTCCAAAAATTATTGACCATTGGTTGATGTACACACAACCTCATAGATATGGGTTTCTTGCTGGGTTCTATGGGTTGATTTGTTTTAGGATCATGGAAATACAAAGATAATTTTCCCTTGGTATTTTTAGATCTAGTATGTCATGATATGAGAGGCCATCAATATAATATTTTCTCATCTCATCTCTCCAATAATGATGCCTATCAAGGTAATCTTTAAGAAAGCCCCTTCAAAAACGGTGTAAAAAAATAGCAAAATTTGGAAAATTACAGAGGAAAATATTAATTTTATTGGCAAAAAAATTTAGTATTCAAAGAAAAAATAATAATCTCAATTGGCGAATCATTCATGCTCCCTAAAACTATGTGGGAAATTTTGGTGAATCGTGTTTTTTTTTCAAAACTAAGAAAATATATATTGGCGAATAAAAAAATATTTATAGTATAACATTAATTTTGTGGTGAAATATGAGTCAAAAACATGAAAAGACTTAGACAATAATATTATCCTCAAAACGTAGGTCTCAGACAATAATAATATCTTCCAAGTGTTCAGGAGTACCTTGGCAAGGTTAGGCCCACAGTTAAAGAGCAAGGTCGCCAAGTTACACACATTGTTAAGCTAGCGATTGGCGCGACTTCAACAATTAAAATCGTGGCTAGGATATGGGGCTTTCAAGGTTACACTGGTAGTCTATGTAACTTTGCATGAGGGAGGGTATGTTGCAGACCAATGAAGAGTTTAGAGTATCCACATGGATGCACCAGATAAAATAAATATAGATAAAATAAATCAAGTTGAAGTGTGTATGTCAGTACATATTTAATGAGAAGATTGTCATTGGGATATTACAAAAATGTTGGATGTGGGATTTGCAATTAGGGACATTAATGAGACTTAACAATTTTAAATTATTCACTGGTAAATAATCCAGGCTAAGATTTTGATTAGACATTTAAAAGGATAGTTTGTACAAGATATGACCTGTGATTCATCGACATTCATTATCTTTCTTTTCCAAGGCAAGCCACCTTACATGAAACATTCCTTCAAAATTTTGTAGCTGCCAAAGTTGGTGATTAATTTCTTTATATACTCTTGATAGTGGAGTAGTAGAACATTGAAGTTGTGAACACATGACACTTTCTAGATTTCTAATTTTGGATGATAGAATGGGTCTTCTAGTAGTTGAGGGATCATCAAATGAGAACCCAAAATGTGTTATCCAACCAAATTTGGATATCGACGAGGAGATTCAATAGGATGTCCTCAGTAATCTTATGTCTGCAGCATGGGATCATGCAACCAGTTACACTGGATACCAAAGCGACATGTTTGAACTCAACGTAGAACATGACAAGGCAAAGATGCACACCATTTTTGAGGATCATGGCTTTGACCAGGAGGGGTTCCAGGAGCAGATGATCTAGTTATTTTATGGTCTTTACATCAACTAACTACCATGGCCCATAATGAAATGATTTTTTTTTTTCTTTCTGGATAATATTACTATTATATTATAACAAATTAGTAAATTACAATTACTTTTAGGATATGTAGGACTAGGCTTTTCCTCTAAAAGGATAATTTTTTTTACTTGTAATATGTAAATATGAATATACTTTTGGTTTTGGAAATGGTTGGAAGCTTTTCGCTTCCCCTTCTGGGGAAATCACAACCGTTCAGTATAGCAATCTAGCAAAAAAAAATTAAATGTATCATTTTAGAAATTAATACATATGAGAAGACCCTTTTTCAAATAGTTTTATATGCATTATTTGCTTATACTTCAAATTTCAATACAGTAACTGTAACATGTTAGTATGATGTAACATGTTACATGAATCATGATTCATGAACAATAGTTTTGTAAATTGTAATTATTAATATGAGTCAAGATTCAAGATTCAAGAAGTACAGTATATGATCTTGAAGTATCTATGAGACTGTGATTCTGTATAAAATTATAAATACCTATTAAATAAATGATAAATCACTTCACTAACTCAATGAGCAGTCTGATGCTTCTAAATCCCACATGGAAATTTAAATCCAACTCCAGCTAAGGGTTTTAAAAAAAAAATGTCTAAGTCCTTAAACCCTCTTTATATGTTCTATTTCTTCATTACCTTTTGTTCATTTAAGTCCTCCTTTTCTGCACATGTCTTCAGTTGTCGGGCGGGGCCATGTATCATTTAAGTCTTTACCTAGCGGGCCTGTGTTTAATATTTCCTAAATTTCCTAAGTTGTGCAGTTTAATTCATTGCATCGCCAGAGCTTTTCCCGAACACCTCATCAACAATCAGAAGTCCTGAGGTTTAATTCATTGCATCGACACCTGGCAGTCACTGGGGCCAATGTTAGAGCCTTGGATGAGAATTAAAAGTAGTTAGATCAAGTTAATCCAAAGGTTGGCATGTTGCCTCTATCTAGAGATGCAAGCCTTTTATTCATCATGACATCGTGATTAAATGACACATGTCTTGCATGACATCAACAACCAAAGGATAAAGAAAGAAGTAAATCACAGTCAGATCAAGTTTGATCTGATGGTAGGTGTAATATCAAAATGGAAAGATGTTCAAAGCTTAATCTTCATAGAATCATGACAATGAAACATGTGTCCTGCATGATGTCACAACATAGTTTCAAACACAGATAAAGTAAGGATAGATCTAGTAGATCTGACAGTCGTCGTGTTATCATTATGCAAAGGTGCTCGATATTAATTGATTGTGGAAACATGACTATGTGGCACATGTCTTTGTTGATGTTATGGCCCTTGGGCCAAGGGAAGTTAAAGGATGGTGTGATCAATTTTGATCATGCAGTGGGTGTAATACCTTGATGAAGAGTTGCAGGGTGGTTAGTGATCGCAGGATCACGCCCTACCGCCACATGTTTGGTCCGATGAGTCAAGTAAAGATGTTATGAAGTTATGCCTGGTTATTTCATAACTTCTCAATGATTAAGTTGTTATGATGGTGAGGGGTTTCGAGGTCCCAACTAATGGTGTGCGTAACTTTGAAAGGTTTCGATTCTTTGAAGTTTGAACTGCTACAAAGCCCTCATATTTAGACTTTGACCACTGGTAATGTTACGAAGTTACACCTAGCTATTTCATAACTTTACAATGGTTAAGCTGTTATGATGGTGATGGGTTTCGAGGTCCTGACTAATTGTGTACATAATTTTGAATGGTGTTGAAAAGTGAGAGTAAGTTGTATGCCACGTGGAAAGTGGCGAAGAATGGAATGTGTCAACTGCCAAGTTCAATGGTTGAAATTAATATTTGTTAGGAATAGTTCTACAGCTATGATAGTAATGTTCAAGCGGTTTGTGGAGCTTTAATAGGGTTTCTTGGCTATTTCAGTTTAACAGTACCAAAGTCTCAAAAAGGTTTTACGTGTCTTCGCAAGTGTCAAAGTTTTACAATTTCAAATTCAAAGGGCCAAGGCCCCTGATTTGCAAGTAGCGAAGTTGAGATAGGATTAGATGAACTATTAGAACTTAGCGTAACTCTAAAGTTTGAAACTAGGCCATTTTAAGTTTTAAATAGCAAGAGCCTTTTACAACAAGGGAAAAGGATAAGTTTTGGGGTCTTAATGGATAAAATCATAAAATAATGATAGTTTGATTATTTTCTCTCGAATCATCGCCAAATATAAGTTGGAAGTGACATTTGACACTTTTCTAAAAAAGGTAATTTCATGCGTGTGCTCTTGATGAGATTTTAATAGAGTATGTGGTGAGTTTCTTATTAAAGACAGTTCACAAAGCATCCATAATTTTTAGAGTTGAAGAGAAATAGAGAGTTGAAAGCTTTAATTGCAAAAAGTGAGCTTAGAGTTTAGTATACATAAAGATGGCAGAACAAGGATCTCTTGAGGTTGTTGAAGTACCAGCAAAGAGTGTACATTCAAGAACAAAGAGGCCAAACATATACGATGAAGAATGGATGAAACTGAACCTCAAATTTGCAATCAGTTAATGCTTATGAAAGGAGGGAACCTTATGCATACTATAGGGATGATGTCTGCCCAAACACAACTGGGTATGAGCTCTTCATGTATTTATATAACAATAGATTGAGAGGCCCTCCTGTTTCAAACCCATAGCACAACAACTTGGGAAATTTGATAGTACCTGAGGTATTTTTTGATGTAGACTTGATGAAAGCACTAATTGAAGCATACTATCTAGTGACACAAGCTTTCCACAAGAAGGACAAGTCTATACTCTGCATTTTAGACAAAGTGAATTTTATTCAAGCTTTTGACTTTTAGGGACTGATGAGCATGGATATTGACCTAGCAAAAGAGGAGGGCCTATTTAATAGACATAAAAGTTACTACACTAGAAGGGTTATGATGAATCATATTCCTGGAGAAAAGAAAGAGGCAGAGTTGTTGTCGAAGAAGGTTGCAGATTCATTTGTTATTGATCTTTTCTTTCCCTATTTATAGTATACCATCTATGGTCTACACAAAGTTATTGGAGTAGATGGAGGTTTGACTGTGACTCCTGACATTTATGTCATGGCTACAGATGTTTAGGACCTATACACCAACAAGGAGTTTTATTATGTGGGGCACATAATCAATGTAATGAACACTGAGTTAATGAATGCAACGACTGATTTAAAAATCTTCAAGTTCAATCACTACTCCATGTTGATGCACTTGATCATCTATTCCAATATTGGCTACATCAACCCAAAGTTCATCAATGAGACCGAGAATGCAGGAGGAGCTGTTCTGCTTTAGCTTTGGACCAGGTTATGGGATATAAGTTACCATTTCTCTAATTCCATTTCTTTTTATAGTGATTTTGTGTCTCCAATAATGAACATGTTAGGTATTGTGAGGGATATATTTCCTTTAATTGTTATAAAATTTCTTAGACCTGGTGCATTTGAAATTGATAATGAAATTAAGCAAAATTAGGGTGATATGTTCATTTAAAAAAAAAAATCTGTTATGAGAGTGTATGCTTGCCCTCAATCTCCACACATACTACCAAAATATGTCCCAGAAAGATTGGGAATAATAGAATTCATATGGAAACTTGTCATGATGGATAGAGAACGCTTAGGCCCTAAAAGGCATAAGGAAACCTTTCTGCCAAGGAGGTTTCAAATAGGGGATTTCTCTATAGGTAAAGATGATGTGGACCAAATCCATGAATTCCTAAGATAATTCAGATTGCCCTCTTCTAATGCAAGGATGTATGACCCTGAAGACTTCATTAGAGGAGCATTGAGAGAAATGAGGAATCACAATTTGGCTTAAAATCAACCTATGCCAGATGAGGATGTTATTAGAAATGTGCTTAGTCAAGATATATATGAAGAGAGAAGCCTTAAATGGCAAAATGTTGTAAGGGTAGAGGCAGAGTTGAAAAGGAAAGACCTTACCTTCACCGGTTTCTTTCTTGATGTCCTATACATACCAAGAATTGACAAGTGTTTGGAGAATTATGAAGATATTATGTCAAAATTGCCAGACACCCCTGAGGAGAAGGAGGAGGACAGAATAAACCATGAGGAATTTGAACCTGATGTGGTGTTTATGTTACAAATAGAACAAGCTGAGCCATTCACATTTGAGAAGGGGCCAACAAAGAAACAAAAGTTGATGAATGTACTAGAAAAGGCAAGGCAAAAGGAACTACAAATCATGCCAGGTAATAGCCATTACTTTGCTGACTTAAGATAATAATTTTTGACATCACAGGTAAATGAGGGAGAAAAGGTGCTAGATGAGTTAGAATTGGCTGTAGTGAGATTGGATGACAAGGTCATCCAAGGTAAAGAGTTTATAGATGATGACAAGTTTAAAATTTTCTCTTTAGAGTTAAGCAAAATGAATTAACATTGTCTTTGAAACTAGGAGAATAAGAGGAAAACACTGTTGAATTGATTGAAAAATTATAGGCGTATGATCCCTGTTACCCAAATTTTCATATGCATTCAAATTTGGTTGAAAACCATATCCAGGCCTCTATTTTTACCATGTCTACCATCCCTGAAATTTTCATGAATTTATTCCATGTTCTCTGGTCTCTACAAATTTGTTATCTCCCTGGTCTGCAGTTGAAAAATTTCATAAACTAGCCATTGGTGTTCGAAAATCCAAAAAAACCCTAAGCCTTGTTATATTTTCATGTTACCTTTTTGGCAACTTAAGTCATCCAATTTGCACGTGCCTTTATTAATCCTTCAGTTGCCAAGTCTTCGATTCCTAGAGGTTAACCCCTAAACACTCAGCGATCTCACGAGCGGTTACCATTTAGGTTGGCGGTCTTAGTTCAAATGGCCAGGTCAAGATTCTAAATTTGACAGTTGTCGCATGATCTCATAGGGTCAGAGGATTCCTTGAGATCTTGCGATGATCGTCGATTTCTCCTGCCTACAGAGTTTAATGTGATAGTGGGACCGTGCCACCTCATCTGATTTGGCAGCTCCTGATTCATTGGCGGTGTCCAATTCAGAAGGTTGTCAGTGGGGCTGGGCCCTTTAAAGCGGTCAGGAGGCTCTGACATTTGCAAAGGATCGATGACTAGCATATCTTTGCAAGGGTTTGTGTTAGGGCTCATGATCTTACGACAATTGCCGATCTTGGTTGGTGTCAGAACTTCCTTCGGTGGGTCCTTATATGCTGACATGCTTGAATTTGATTGGTCCGCATGGTGATAACTAGATCTGTCATGGGTCCATTTGTCAGGAGGGGTCTCGGTCTAAAATGATCTAACAGTTGGCGTAAAAGCGTAAGGAATATTCTGGGGCTATAAGATCATGCGCCCACCATTAGATCGGTATCTCAAGCAGTGGGTCCGATGTTAGAAAGTTACAACATGTATATCCGAGGGGGCAGTGTTTGATTGGTTGTTTGATGTGCAACATGGCCAATGTCAGTGGGCCCATGGGGTCAGGGGTTTCTAAGAAGGTAAAACGCGATCAGATCTCACAGCTGTCATTACACCGTGGGCTCAAAGTGCTTGATTGTTACAATGGTGGTATAGCGACAGCCGTCTGATGGTGTTCTTAGGGATGTGGGTCCAGTGACTTGTCAGAGATGCTGATTTGCTCATTTTTTATTGGTTTCTTACTGCCGTGGTGGTGGTTGACTTGTCAGGAAGGGTTTTTGACAATTTTAAAGGGCGCATCTGGGCCGCTCATCTATCGAGAAGGTTATTCATCGACGGTCACGTTTTAAAATATATCTGCTAGCCGTTAATATTTGAATTTGAATATCTCTACAAGGGTTTTGCGTTCTTTCAGCCATGCACGATGTTGGTTAGCTCAGGAATTGATTTCTCAGGACAGTTGTGGTTGAGAGGGTGATGGAGGTGACCGCTGGTTGGTGTTGCAGGGTACTGTGCCATGTTTCCACGCCGAGAAGTGATGAAAAGATTTGGCACCACCTTTGCAAGTAGTACCTCTTCCAGGGAAATAAGATCAAATTTGAAGCCTTCATGGCTTAGTGGAGTTGCAAGTGGGTAGATGGGTCAAAGTTGTTGTGTCTGCAGGTGGACTTAGTCTAGGATCAACACACAAAGAGAAAGATCTGATCTGATGATCGATTCTTAGTGATTTTCATGATGGGTCAGCAGTGTACCTTTAGGGTTTGATATTTTTGTGGATCTGTAACCCTAGTTAGGTTAGTTTTGACTTTGCCTACGGGAAGTTGAGATGTATATATTGTATTTTTGGAGCTTTTGAGCTCAAGAATTGACTTTTTCTGTAAAAAGAGAGGTTCACAATTGTAGAAGAAAATCATCTTTTCTTAAGGGTCATCCGTGGTATCAACTCTACCCTCTGGCTTATACAATTGTAAAATTCCCATTGATAATACAAATATTGCAAAGGTATTTTGTGACAATCCTTCATGTCCCTATGCTTCCTTGTTTGGATTATCTCTTATTGGATCAAAGTATGTGCATGTTTTCAATGATATTTTAGGGTTCCTGATCCCTCTTGCTTTCTGCAATCTTGTGTGTTACTATGTTTGATCTGATTTGGATGTTCTTGGGTATACCTCAGCCCCCTTAACAGTCTTGTCTCAATCCTACACCAAGTTGTAGAAGTGAATGTCTGTTTGTAGGTCATAAGTTGTGTCTTATTCTTAGGCCCTCTTATGAAATATTTATGCAAGCCTATTCAGTAAGTTGTGACCTACTACACCTGAACTTTTCATTGATTTCGTTCCTACATATTGAGATCCAAACCCTAGTTTTGGTGCATCACCTAGTAGGTAGTTTTCTTTCAAGTCATTTCCCTTATAAGCATTCCTTCTATCCCTTTTCCTCGAAAAGTTTTACTTTCATGTCAAGAAGGAAATTAAGGTGATTATCCAAGAGGAACCAGCCTAGAACCTGGAGGTCTCATCTCAGTTAGCATAGGTCCCATAACCTAGAGATGATTCCCATGTTATACTAGGTTATCAAGACTATGAGAGCTTGCGACAAGGGTGCAAACTTAGTGTATAACAATCCCAACAGTGACATATTAACTATGGAGAAGGCAAGAGATTTTGTGAAGAGAAGTGGCATGTTGTTGATCCCTGGATGAGACTTGGAGTTCTCATTCTTAATTGACCAAATCAAGAGGAAAGATAAAGCTATAGCTTATGAAGCTTATGGCGTTGATGGACTACATAGGGGTTCTAGATTCAATATGCACACTAAGACACTAGCTGTATGGTGTGTGGCCCCAAAATCTAATAATAATAGATTGGTTGACATCCAAGACACAACATAGGGTAGCCAATTAATATGGGACATTGCAGGACACTACAGGATCAGAGATAGAAAATATCCTACATCATGTATCCTCCATGAATAAAGAAGTGGTTGAGGACTTAGAGAACATGCTAGCCAAGACATTCAGAGATTGTGTGGCAACTAGAAAAAACTTTGAAGAGGAACTGAAGAAGAACTTTGTCTTGGATAAGACTATAAAGGAGCTAAAAGATGAAATAAGTACTCTAAAAAATCAATCTAGGGAAATGACAGAGGTCTGTGATGCTGGGGTCCAAACTGATTATGAGGGGGGCTTAGCTCTAGAACTTTCAATAGAAAAGATAATAATGGATGTTAATCAACCAATTGATACTGGAATTGCTGAGAAGGAGACTTTGATGAAGGTGTTATTGCATAGAGTAAATATTTTAAAAGGGAAGTCTCAACTCATTCATAGTACTTTCATTTCTATGCAGGGGGAAAAACATAATTGTTCTAATGCCTCGTATGTACTAACCCCATTATTTAATACTTGGGGCCCATACTTGCAAAGCTTTGATAGGCTAATTTTGCTAATGGAAAAGAAGATGGAATTACTTGACAAAATAATTGATGTTAAGGAAATGTTGTTATTAGTAAAATTTGTATGCATTTTTCACTAGCAAGTTACAAAACATTCAGGAAAAGTTAAAGGTTTTTGCTGAAGAGTCTAAAAGATACATCCCTACTATAGTGGACACATAGGGGACACTTGAAGGACTGGCAGGAGTGGGTTGATTCTTTCAACCAAATTTTTGATGCTAGCAAGGTGGCTTCTTATTTTGTTGGTGATGCCGACATTTTAACCTTTTATGAAGTTGTGGATGAATTGTACAAGCAGGAGATTGACATGAATAAGGTTATTGTTGAACCTTGAGCCATAACAGATGCCACATGGAACAAATACCTTGAAGACTTGGATATAGTTAGAGGGACAACTTGGCTATCCAAGAGGGAAATTGTGGTGTGGGAAACCATTGGAGAGATTCAAGCCTTGCCAAAAGGAAGTAGTTGAGACAATTCTAGTATTAGTTGAAGAGCCAATAGAGGGAGGTCAATTAATTCAAATAGGGTATCTTATCTTTGTAGTTCACCTATTGTGGATACACCTTCAGTGAAAACCAAGACTGATTGTGAAGAATCCGAGCTGCCAGCTATCGCTTTTGCAACTATTTCAAAAATTATTTGCTAAAGTAATTTTTTCTTTTCTAATAGTAGAAGTCTCTGATACTATGATCATTGATCATTGATGTATAAATTTCAAGGAAGTTAATACAAGGAATCAACAAAAAATCGTTGCTCTAAATCTTGTCTCCTTTTGTGATATTTTTTAATTTTCTATGCCTTGTGTTCACAAAGAGCTCAAGATCACAGTTGTAGATTGTTTAAAATTGTATGTATAATGTCATATTAATAATAATTATTATGATTTGAGTTTTCTTTTGATTCAAGGAATTAAGTAAATGCTTAGTATAATTTGACAAAATTATAATTTATAAAGTATTAGGAAATTTCAAATTAGGAATGAATATGACAAACCAATTTCTACTTCAAGGAGAATAGGAAATTAGGGAAGCTTTGACCATCGACAATGTTCTGAAGTTACACTTGGCTATTTCATAACTTCTCAACGGTTAAGTGGTTATGATGGTGATGGGTTTTGAGGTCTTGACTAATGGCATGCGTAATTTTAGAAGGTATTGAATAGTGAGAGTAAGTTGCAATGGACTATGTCAACGATCAGATAATAGATTAAAATTTGTCAAGAACAATTCTGAAGCTACGATAGTAATGTTCAAGTGGTTTGCAGAGCTTCCTAAGGGTTCCTAAGGCCCCTTATTTTCATGTTGGTGTTGGGAGTTATGAAGTTGCGATGAGTCATTTGGTGATTATGTGTAACTTCAGAAAGGTTAACAAGTTACAAGATTAAATAGTTCAGAGGTTACAAAAGGCTTTGTGCAGGACTTCACAAGGTTATATCTAAGTGTTTGTTACATGGTTCCTCCCTTGTAAAGATGTTAATAAGACCACCAACATAACTTTGGAAGGGTTCCTAAGGCCCCTGATTTGCATGTAGCAAAGTTAAGACATGGTTAGATGAACTGCTTGCGTAACTTCAGAACTAGACCAGCTTAAGTTTTGAAATAGCATGAGTCATTTACACTTTACAGTGAGGAATAAGGACATTATATGATTATAATTCAAGTTCAAAAACATAGTAAATTGAAATTATACATTAATATTATACTTCAAATTTCAATACAGTAACATGGACATTATACAATGTTCATTATACTTCAAATTATAAAAAACATGAACAATAGTTTTCTAAATTGTAAATGTAATATGAGTCAAATTCAAGATTCAAGTCCAAGAACTACAATATACAGTGTATAAATATCCATAGGGGTCATTGGGACTTCCTAGGGGTCCTAACATGTGATAAGGTGTACTAGGACCCATAGGAAGTCTCCATGACCCCTTTTGACACATTTGAATTCTCAAGTGTGTCTGAAGGGGTCGTAGGACCCCTTAGGGCACACTTGAGGGTTCCAATGTGTCCACAGGGGTCATGGGGACTTCCTAGGGGTCCTAACACGTGATAAGGTGTACTATGACCCCTAGGAAGTCTCCATGACCCCTTCTGACACATTTGAATGCTCAAGTGTGTTCGAAGGGGTCGTAGGACCCCTTAGGACACACTTGAGTGTTCCAATGTGTCCATAGGGGTCATGGGGAATTCCTAGGGGTCCTAACATGTGATAAGGCATACTAGGACCCCTAGGAAGTCTCCATGACCCCTTTTCACACATTTGAATGCTTAAGTGCATTCGAAGGGGTCATAGGACCCCTTATGACACACTTGAGCATTCCAATGTGTCCATAGGGGTCATGAGGACTTCCTAGGGGTTTGAATGCATGATAAGGCATACTAGGACCCGTAAGAAGTCTCCATGACCCTTTTTGACATAGTTGAATGCTCAAGTGTGTTTGAAGGGGTCATAGGACCCCTTAGGACACAATTGAGCATTCCAATGTCACCATAGGGGTCATGAGGACTTCCTAGGGGTCCTAACACATGATAAGGCATACTAGGACCCCTAGGAAGTCCCCATGACCCCTTTTGACACATTTGAATGCTCAAGTGTGTCTAAAGGGGTTGTAGGACCCCTTAGGACACACTTGAGAATTCCAATCTATCCATAGGGTTCATGGGGACTTCCTAGGGGTCCTAACACGTGATAAGGTGTACTAGGACCCCTAAGAAGTCCACATGACCCCTTTTGACACATTTTAATGCTCAAGTGTGTCCGAAGGGGTCCTAGGACCCCTTAGGACACACTTGAGGGTTCCAATGTGTCCATAGGGGTCATGGGGGCTTCCTAGGGGTCCTAACGCGTGATAAGGCATACTAGGACCCCTAGGAAGTCCCCATGACCCCTTTTGACACATTTGAATGCTCAAGTGTGTTTGAAGGGGTCGTAGGATCCCTTATGACACACTTGAGAATTCCAATGTGTCCATAAGGGTCATGAGGACTTCGTAGGGGTCCTAACATGTGATAAGGCATACTAGGACCCCTGGGAAGCCCCCATTACCCCTTTTGACACATTTGAATGCTCAAGTGTGTCCAAAGGGGTTGTAAGACCCATTAGAACACACTTGAGGGTTCAAATGTGTCCATAGGGGTCATTTGGACTGCTCTCTCTCTCTCTCTCTCTCTCTCTCTCTCTCTCTCTCTCTCTCTCTCCTCTCTCTCTCTCTCTCTCTCTCTCTCTCTCCCTTCTGTCTCTGTCTGTCTGTCTGTCTGTCTGTCTGTCTGTCTGTCTCTCTCTCTCTCTCTTTCCCCTTCTCTATCTCTCCTACTCTCTCCATTCTCTCTCTCTCCATTCTCTCTCTCTCTCTCTCTCTCTCTCTCTCTCTCTCTCTCTCTCTCTCTCTCTCTCTCTCTCTCTCTCTCTCTCTCTCTCTCTCTCTTTGTCTGTCTCTATCTCTCTTTGTCTCTGTCTCTGTCTCTCTTTGTCTCTGTCTCTATCTGTCTCTCTCTCTCTTTGTCTCTGTCTCTCTCTGTCTCTATCTGTCTGTTTGTCTGTCTCCCTTATTACTCTCTCTCTCTCTCTCTCTCTCTCTCTCTCTCTCTCTCTCTCTCTCTCTCTCTCTCTCTCTCTCTCTCTCTCTCTCTCTCCCTCCCTCCCTCCCTCCCTCCCTCCCTCCCTCTCTCTCTCTCTCTCTCTCTCTCTCTCTCTCTCTCTGAGATCTAGAGCCATTACCTCCACTTTTTAATGTATATTTAAAGGTTTCATATAACTTTTTATGGACAATGTGTCTTAAATGTTCTTACATCAATTTTTATGCCATTGTTAGTTTCTAGAACAGACGATGAGCGTACGGTGGTTCTACATTTGTGTGAGATTTCTTTTCGAGAGTTAAAACGTCAATTGATTATATTCAATTGAGGGGAAGTCCATTGACATGATCTACCTATTTAGTATAGTTAGACCACCGAAAATTTAAGGAGTCTGTACAAAAATCCCGTGCTGGATACTTTCAAGAGGATTTGGGCTGAAACTATCTGTCCTCAAATCAACTATGTAGGTATTTTTTTGAAATCATTTTGTATATCAAATAATATAATACATACTAATATAAAAATTTATATTATAATATTAATGCTATGCTATTATTATTTAATATTAATATTTAAAATGAAATTAATATTAACATAACAAAAATATAATTTAATATGAAACTTGAATTAATATTACTATTAAAAAATACATTTATTATGAAACTTGAATTTGGGAAAAGTGGGGCAATTCAAATTTCAAAATAGGCAGGCTTTTTCAGATATTCGATATTATCGGATATCCGAAAATATCGGATATTCAAAAATATCGGATATCCAATTTTATCAGATATCTGATTAGGCTTAGTTTTTTCTTTGGCATTACCAAATGTGGGTGGTCAACCCTTTAGGTATGTTTCAGGAGATAGTTCTTGATACTGATACTTCGACCATGTAGCTGACGACTATTTTTCCACTTGAAATTGATGAAATGAAAAAGGGTTTCTTAAAGATATTATCAGCTTTCCATCAATATAATTGCTGTCAAATTTTGAGTCCTGTGAGTAATTATTATTTATTTTTTAATTGAGTTATCTTTAAAGTCGTAATTGACATACTGATTGAAAAACAACTATAACTTTCAAACCGTTTAACCTTTTTGAAATCTGAAACATGCGTCACATTTTATGCTTCAGCTACTATAAGAAAAAAAAGTAGTTTTGAAATTGGTAAAATTTTGAATTAGTTAAGGTGGTCAGACACGAGAGTTTTTTTATTTGAAAAAGTTGTAGCAGAAAATTCATAATTAATTATTTATTTGACCAAAAATTACAAAAAAATATGCACCACATCCGGGCATGAGTCTACTACTTATATCTAGAATCTTGGGAAATATATCATCATTTGATTGTGATTAAGGTGGTTAGACATACATGTACTCTTTATCTTTGCCCTAAAATTTTTGTAGTACTGCATTGAAATCTAAAATTTTGAATAATTAGAGAAATTTTTTTTCAAACTACATTCAATTTCCTACAGATTCTACTCTTACAATTTTTTCACATAAGGTTCATAAGATGTTCAACCTTTTACGTCAAGTTGACTAACCCTGATTTTCTAATTTTTCATTGCCACTTAAGGCCATAGTTTGGTATACCATGATCCTGCACATACCCTTCAATGAACCAGTACTTTGCTATCCAATCAACCATAAAATTTCTTGTCATTTCCCACTCCCACCCCATTTTTACTTCCCTTTTTGTTTTCTTCTTACCAACATCAATATTATCTTCATTGTTAGCATTTTCATCCTACTAGTTCTACGTATCCCTTATAACATCTTCTGTTGTGACATCATTGTTATCCTCATTTGATGCATTTTGAATTAACTCAATGACAACCCCAACTTGTGGTAGTGGTATTGGTGAGCTACTGTGAATGGATTTTGCACTTGTAATTGTAGAAGTTGATGGAGTAGAAACATTGCCAACTCCAAAGAAAGCCTTTATGGTAGTATCTTTGAGTTTTGAACATTTTGATGGCCTCCCAGACCCTTCACTGCCCCGAGGAGTCTTACCCTTGTCTAGATTTCCAATCCCTTCACTTTCCCGAGTCTAAGTCTGAGTTTCAATCTCCCCTAACATCTCAATCCCTTCAGTAGCCTGAGGATACTCAAGATAGTCACCCTTGTTTGACATCTTGACCTCTCACTATTCACTAGGATTCTAGGAATTAAAATTAATAGCAATATTGTGAAGTGTGAACAAATAATTACTTACCTTGGTCCTGCTTTCTCTGAATTCTACTTATCTAAAATGCTGAATCCTCTTTTTACTATTGCAAGATTGTTATTTGTAAATCTGGCCCTCCAAAATTTTGTAACGGGACATGAAAAGACTAACAAATCTGATTTGAATTTATATCAATCCATGATTCTAATTTCCATTTTTTTTGAATTCTTAGGATTTTCAAAATACATTAACATTTTGATTTAAGTGTGGTAAAAATATGCTGACCTATGCAATGCACAATGTAGAAATTAACAAATGGTTGGCGAAATAGGTCTTGGTCAATATAATAATTAATAAACAGTTGGCGAAATAGGACCAATGTAAAGACCATTTGGCTATATTTATATTTTATTTTCAATTCATAATTAATAACCCTTGGCGAATAAGAGGTCGTTACAAGAACCACATCAGATTGGTTAAAGGTGAATATACTGATCAACGATGTCAAATGAAAAATCTTAATGGCAATTCGAAATAATATTGACCCATTACCATGTAGTGATTGGGTGATTTGGGCCACCACTATATCGTGCATGATTCACCAATTTTGGCATCTCAATTTCCCAGAATTCACCAAAAGGTGAATATTCACCACTAAAAATTACAATGATGCCTATCTAGGTCAACATCAATAGATCTAACAAAATCTACAATGTTTTTCATTGTAGATGTAAAACACACTATATGGAGAGAAACAAATGGTTGATTTTATAATGTACTAATGATCTTAACAATGGATGCAATGTTTTAGTCCAAGTGTGGCTCTATAAAAAGACTCATCGTATCTAGGATGAGGTGGAGGTGGGGGTGGATGTGGAGGTAGAGGGTGTTGAGGCTGAGAAGGTGGAGGTGGTAGTCTTGGTGGTGGATTAAGAAGCTCATCAATATCAAGCTCATCCATGAACATTTAAAAATGAGCTTGGATTAAATATTTATTTAATTGAAATAAATTACATGTACAATTAATTTGAACATTTAAAGAACTAAAAAATAATTTACATTTAAGCCATATTTAATCTATGACAAATAATCTAGATAATCTATGAAATTTTTAATCTAATCTATCAAACATAACCAACATGATTTATCAAACATAATCTAAGAAACATTGAAATTCTATGAACATAATCTATGATACATAATTTATGAATAATTTATCAAACCTAATCTACATGAACATAATCTATGATACATTTAGGGGTCCTAAGGGGCCCTAGGGGGTCCTAAGGTCATAGGATACATGTCATGTCAGCGTAAATGACATTTTATAAAATCTTCATCATGGGACCCCTGATGACCCCTTAGGGTTGCTTACCATACATTAATGTATCTTAGGAATCTTAGGATACATTAATGGGTAATAGGGGTCCTAAGGGCTCCTATGATACATTAGTGTATTTATGACCCCTTATGACCCCCATTATCCATTAATGTATCCTAGGAGCCAACATTAATCTATCCTAAGGGATCTCAAGGGGTCCTAAGGGGTCATAAAAGGTTTTGGGGGGTCTTGGAATAAATTAAGGGTGCTAAGAGGTTTTAAAGGGTTTTAAGGGTTCCTAAGATAAATTAATGGGTCCTAGAATACATAATGGGAGCTAAGTGTTCCTAAGATATGTTAACGTATCCTAGGACCCCATAAGACCACTCATGACCCCTTATGACACCCATTACCCATTGATGTGTCCGAAGAGTCCTAGATAACCTTAAGGGGTCGTAAGGGGTCCTAGGATACCCTTAGGACCCCTTATGACCTTCATTAGTCCTTAATGTATCCCAAGATTCCTAGGATACATTAATGTATGGTAAGGGGTCCTAGGATACATTAAGGGGTCTGAGAATACATAATGGGTGCTAAGTGGTCCTAGGGGGTCCTAGGATACAATAATGTATCTTAGGACCACTTATGACCCCTTACAACACCCGTTACCTATTAATGTATCCTAGGAGTCCTAGGATACATTAAGGGGTCATAAGATAAATTAAAGAATTCTATAATACATAATGGGTGCTAAGTGGCCTTAAGATGTCCTAAGAGACATTAATGTATCCTAGGACCCCTTAGAACCACTTATGACCCCTTACAACATGCATTACCCATTAATGTATCCTAGGAGTCCTACGATACATTAAAGGGGTCCTAAGGCTTCATAAGGGGCCATGAAGGGGTCATACGAGGTCTTGGGATTCATTAATACTTTCTATGTCCATTTAGGATCACATTAACCATTACTATATCATAGGAGTCGTAAGATACATTAATGTATGGTAAGGGGTCATAAAGGGTTTTAAGGGGTCTTAGAATACATTAAGGGTGCTAAGGTATCTTAAAAGGGTTATAAGGGGTCCTAGGATACATAATGGGCATTGATGTATCTTAGGAACCCTTAGGACCACTTATGATCCCTTACAACCCCTATTACCCATTAATGTATCCTTAGAGTCCTAGGATACATTAATGTATGATAAAGGTCATAAGGGATCATATGGGGTCCTAATGTATCATAGGACCCCTTATAATGCCTATTACCCATTAATATATCTTAGGAGTCCTAAGATACATTAACATATGGTAAGGGGTTTTAAGGTGCCTTAAGGGGTCATATGATACATTAAGGGTGCTAAACGGTCTTAAGGGGTCCTAGGATACATTAAGGGGTCCTAAGATACATAATGCGTGATAAGTGGTCTTAATGGGTCCTAGGATATGTTAATGTATCCTAGGACACCTTAGGACCACTCATGACCCCTTACAACACCCAATACCCATTAATGTATCCCAGGAGTCTTAGGGTACATTAAGGAGTTCTAAGGGGTCATATGATACATTAATGTATCCGAAGACCCCTTAGGACCCTCATTACCCATTAATGTGTCCTAGGATTCCTCAAATACATTAATGTATGGTAAGGGGTCATAAGGGGTCCTATAATACATTAAGGGTGCTAAGGGGTCTTAAGGGGTTCTAAGAGGTCCTAGGTTACATTAAGGGATTCTAGGACACATAATGGGTGCTAAGTGGTCGTAAGGGGTCCTAGGATACATTAATGTATGTTAGGACCCCTTAGGACCACTCATGACCCCCATTATCCATTCATGTATACTAGGAGTCACAAGATACATTAATGTATGGTAGGTGGTGATAAGGGGTTATAAGGGGTCTTAAAGGGTCTTAGGATACATTAAGGGGGCTAAGGGATCTTAAGGGGTCCTCAAATACACAATGGGTGCTAAGTGGTCCTAAAGGATCTTAGGATGCATTAATGTATCCTAGATGACCTCCATTACCCATTAATGTATCCTAGGAGTCTTACAATACATTAATGTATCTAGGACCCCTTACGACCACTTAAGATCCCTTACGACCCCCATTATCCATTAATGTATCATTGGAGTCATAGGATACATAAATGTATGGCAAGGGCTTGTAAGGGGTCATAAGGGGTCTTGAGGGGTTCTATGATACATTAGTGTATCCTAAGACCCTTTAGGACCACTTATGACCCCTTACAACCCTCCATTACCCATTAATGTATCCTCGAAGTCCTAGGATACATTAAGGGGTCCTAGGATACATTAAGGGTGCTAAGGTGTCTTAAGTGGTCCTAACGGGTCTTGAGATAAATTAAGGGGTCCTAGAATTCATAATGTGTGCTAAGTGATTGTGAGGGGTCATAACTGGTCCTAGGACCCCTTAACACCCATTATGTATACCTGCTAATGTATCCTATGAGTGGACTAGGATACACTAAGGGGTCCTAAGGGGTCTTAGACTCTTAGGATACATAATGGGTCTTAAGGGTTCCTAGATTACATTGATGGGTACTAGGATACATTGATGGGTGCTAAGTGGTCCTAAAGGGTCCTAGGATACATTAATGTATTCTAGGACCCCTTAGCACCCATTATGTATCCTACGACCCCTTAATGGAGTCCTATGATACATTAAGGGGTCGCAGGATACATAATGGGTGCCAAGAGGTCTTAAAATACATTAATGAGCCCTATGATACATTGATTTGTGCTAAGTGGTCCTAGCTATCACAAGGGGTTCTAAGGATACATATATATGCTATAATGGGTTGTAGGTTGTCTAGAGGTTATTTGTTTATTTTGTGTATGATTTAAGTATATAGGATTTTATTCTAGATGTTAAAATTATTTAGGATTTCTATTGTAAGTTATTCATTTAGGGTTTGTACTGTAAGTTATTCGTTTAGGGTTTATACTATAAGTTATTCATTTAGGGTTTCTATTCCAAGTTAACAATTTAAGTTTTGTATTCTAGGTTTCTCATTCATTTTATTTTATTTATGTTTGATTAGAGTGTATGAGGTTTCTACATTTTGTCGAAGAAGTACAATAAAAAACTAATTCTATATGTACATAATACATGAAAAATCATACTACGATATGAAACCTAATATTTTTTACATTTAAACAACAAAAGTAAATAATTTTCTCACATACATTGTATTTTGTTAGTAAAAAAATAAAAAAATAAAAATTTACCAAAAATGAATAATAATAAAAAATTGCTTACTAGGAGGCTGTTGGCACTAGAAATAGAGTGAGATCACACTTGGAATTGGGGTGACGTTCATTGAAAATGACCCTAACCCTATTAAAAAAATTAATACTACTTTGAAACACAACCTCATTTGGAATGAGACCTCATTCCAAACGGGGTCATGTTTCGTGGATTTTGGTTTGGGGTCATGTAGCACATGAGACCATGATTTATGTTTAGGTCTGGGACCCCAAATTGAAACACTATCCCATTCCATATTATCATGACCCCATTTCGTGGAGCTACTTTTTGCAAAATGACTAAGTGTACAAGTTCCCCCAAAAGTGGACTTAACTTCTTGCACTTACCGATCTAAGATTGTTTACTAGATTTGGGAGAAGATCTTCTTGTTATTGTTAACCCTTGAAAGAAGTAGGTTTTTATGCATAGTTAAATCTAAATTACATTATAGGAATTTAGAATGAATAAATTTGAAAGATATAAAAGTTTCATATAAGTGTTTTTTTTTGCAAATATGAGGTTTACAATTTTTTTAGGTATTTACTATATATGTTGTTTTAATTTTTTGTAGATGTTCACAATACGAATTTTGCAGAAGTTTCAAAGATAAGCTCCTAGGAAAAAATAAACCTCAACCTTAAATCCAAGAGCCTCGTGAAACAAATATTGAAATAAAATTGGAAAAAAAATCTGTTATCCCTATTGTACACTTGTACATGGCTATAAGGGTCTAAGAAGAAGAAGAAAATATTTCTTCTCCTACTTTTGGCATTACTTCACTCCCTAAACTCTATGGTATAATGGTGATCTACAATCTTTTCTTCCTTAAAAATATAGTCATGAAGTTGGGTGAGGTAAAAGTGGGGTTGTGAAGAAGCTGACATGGGAAGAGAGTGTTAGGAAATAAGGTCTACATTTTAATAAATCTAATTAGGTTACTTAGTTGGTTGGGTAGTTTACTCTCATAAGTTAGTTTTACATAGGGAAAATAAGGCTTTATAAATCCATTTGAAAAGAAATGTAATGACAACCATTTTAGTATATTGAAATATATTAATTTTCTATTATTTAATTTGTAGCCATGGTTTGATTTATTTGTTGCACTATATTCTAACATTGGTATCAGAGCACAATTTCTTCTTGAATGATTTAAAGAGGTATTAAAATATGTAGAAGAAAGTTACATTGTTGAAGAGAGAAACTAGTAGATGGAAGCACGTTCTTGGTTGCGAGTCAATTTTTTAAGACTGACATTTATTTTCTACTATGCAAATTGTATTTTCTTGAGGAGTTAGATAACAATTGCTCCAATGATGCATTGAAATTTGGAAGTTATGTTTTTTGTTTGACAAAATTGAATTGATTTTAAGTCATTTCAAATGAAGGTTTTACTATGTGGATGATAGAGGATGTTTTTAATTAAAAAGGTGATTAGATTTTCCCTATTGATTGAATCTACAATAGAAAAGGGCACAATCTTTCTAGCATTGATAAGATTTTTTTTGAAATAGATGCTAAGAGAGAAAAGAATTGAAATCCTACAATGTGGATGGTAGAGGATCTTTTTAATTAAAAAGGTGATTAGATTTTCCCTATTGATTGAATCTGCAATAGAAAAGGGCACAATCTTTCTAGCATTGATAAGTTTTTTTTTTGAAATAGACGCTAAGAGAGAAAAGAATTGGAATCCATGCACATTATTTATTTGAATATTTTCACTCATTCTTGTGCATTCAATCTACATGCATTCACCAAATTAGAGGTTTGAAAATAGTGAAAATATTTCATCACATTTTCTTTTATGCTTTTTCTAATTTAGTTGTCACAAGAACTTTAGGAAAATGGAACTTTCCATAGGACACAAGGAAATATTTATTTGAATTTTTTCGAAAGCTGAAAAAAAGTTGTGACATTTGATTTTGGGTTCTTAAAGTTTAACAATAAATTATAAATTTGTAAATTTGAAGTTATGTCTGTACAAATCTATTGTGTGCAATAAAAAATAAGTAGGGAGAGATGACATTGGATAGAAAAATATAAACTTTGCATAGAGGTATTAATTTTAGTTTGAATATAATTGTAATTGGGTCTTCAAAGACTCACATGCTTGTGCTATTGGAGAATCTGATACATAAAATATAAACTAAGATTAAATTGGAGGTTTGGGGAAACAGAGGCTAAAGGATATTTATCATCCCAAGCTAGCTTCTTTCTTAGGGATGTTTTGTTGCATGAGAAACACTTTTTATTTGTGTCCCCAAAGAAAAGAGGGAGCTTTGAAGACTTTGAATTCCCTTCATGGATAAAAGGGGGGATTTTATAGATAATTGAGTTTGTCTTGATCTGTACAGAAACTATTTTTGTTTGTAGATAGTTGAGTGTGTCTCGATATGCAGGGTAGTTGTTTGAGTTTGGAAATAATTGAGTTTGTCTCAATTTGTAGACATGGTAGAGTGATATGTTTGTGGATAATGGAGTATGTCTTGATTCACAAGTATTGTTGAAAATTTACCTGGATTCGTAAAGTTTCAGTTAATGTGATCAAAGTTGGACAACCAACCATTTGCCTAGACCAAGAACTTTAGGATGATGTTGATGAAGAGATGGAGATTCAAAAAAATTACCTAGACCAAAAAGTTTAGATTGATGTTTATGAAGAAGAGTTTGAAGATTTTTAGCTATTTGTCTAGACCTAGAAGTTCAAGGCAATACCAATATAATTTTGGTCTTATTTTTCTTCATAATGTAAACCTTAAAAGGGGTTGTTAGGAAATAAGGTTTTTAGTTGGTTTCCCGTAGATCATTACTATAAGTTAGTTTTACATGGGAAAAATAAGGCTTTGTAAAGTCATTTGAAAAGCAATAGGGAAGAGGGGCCAATAGTCATGAGGGCTAGCTTCATCAACATGTAGCTATTGCATAGAATATTGTAAGACATCTATTCTTTTTTATAAATGTAAAATGGACACTTAACTACCTACAACTATGGTTTGAAGGTTTGACTCATCACACAACTCATTAAAATAGCATGCCTAATGAAATGTGTCCAAAAAATGACTTTTTAAAGATTCGACCAAAACTAAATCTAAAATTCCCTAGTAGTTAAATTTAAAAATATCATTTGTTATTAGTAAATAATTGTATTTCTATGTAAAATATATCGAACATATATGCAACTTAAATGGACCAAATACCTATTAGTAATCATAAATATTTGTTATATCTAACTTTTATATCCAACACAAAAAGGACTAGGGGAGAGGACCCACTAGTTGAGCACCCTAACTTTGGGCTTCTCAAAATCCTACGTGGAAATTTCAAATCACTCCCATTTTTTTACAGTAGCTTACTTGGTGAGTCTCTTGCTTATAACTAAGGTTTCAGAGCCACATCATCAAATATGATGCCACTTCAACATGCTTTTTGCCAACGTGTCCAAAACAACCCAAAAAAAGAAGTGAGACCAATCATAGTGAATTAGGGACCCCAATACTCGTGCAGTTGATGTGGCATCACATTATTGGCTACTTTTTAGAACAAAGGGCACATTTCATTCAATTATGGGTAGTCATCATTAGCAAAAACAACTTTAAAGTCACAACTATTGGTACAATGTTGTAAAAAATATTGGATATTAAATCAGCAACTCTGGGTATTAAGTTAAGAACTACTATCACAACCATTGGAACGTGTTCAAGTACTAGGTCCTCTCCCCTAATACTTCAACACAAAGTTTTTTTTTGTTGGTATAAAAACAACACATTATTATATAAAATATAACTTATATCCGACACAAAGGAACCAATAGTTGAACACTAAAACTTTTTGACAATTTCACACATTCATTGAAAAATACAATTATTGTGTTTACCTTTTATATTTGTGATAAGACAAATTGTTAATATGAAATACTCTAATATATATACATTGCTAATCCAATAGTTGTACACATAAAAATAGTATTTGTTCATAGCAATACTTGTTTAAATGAGCATATTATTTTTAAGTGAGACACATATAATAGATAGTAATAATATTTTATTTGAAACAAAAAGTTATTTATTTCACTTGTTAATGAATTTATTTATGTATTTTTAATAAAACATTTATTTTCAATTATGATAGTACAAATAGATGTACAACTAATAGAGCTCCACATTTATTTGCTGCACCGTATTCTAACACACAGTGACACGAGGATTTTGTACATTGGGATTTGTCATATAATTTGCACCACCATCATCGGACACTGCAATTCTGTGCTGTGCTCAGACATTAAAAAATGTAAATTTATTTTTGCACGTCATTTTCCCAGATAGAAAACTCTATCGATCAAACTTAAAAATTGAAGTCATTTATGAAAGTTGTCAACCTGATTTATATGATAATATTACTGACAGATTGCGTATTCCAATACAAAAAAGTTTATTTGGAGCAAAGCAATGGATCCAATTCTACAAGACGAGCATAGTCATATTCTGCTATAATTGCACTGAATATTTTGTTGCATAACTTCAATTCATTAAAATCACTGATAAGGAATGGAGAGAAAGGCTTTGAGCACAATTCATCAGAGTCGGAAATAAATGTTAAGTTGCCCATTTATTATTGATCTGCCTGGTCTCACAACTAGGGGAGAAGAGTCAGTCATCTAGTTTCAACATCTGTCTAAGGTTAAGAGGGCTCATGACAGAAGTCGAGCCATTAAAAAACTGGTCGACAATGATTTTGTTGGCCCTCTCACAGGGATGGTAATTGTCCCAGAATAAATATGCATCTCTGTTTGTGCAGACACTTGAAGCTGGAGAGCAGACGCCCATCCCATTGTATCTTCCTTGTCCACAACATGCATTTGTTGTATCCACAAATCCTAAGATTACAAACACCACCAGATTCAGAATGCCAGACATTTTCGATCACAATGCCACACATATACACTGTTTTCCTACATTTTTTTAATTGATACACATTATATTTTTTAAGAAAAGAAATATTTTATGTCATTCAAGTACAGCTGAATGGTACCCTGCTGTAAGAAACTGAAAAGGAAGGTTGGCATTACCGTATGCTTTAGGATTATTGAACACGCCCATGTGCATTTTGTAGCTGTCGGCAAAGGTGAAAACCTGAGCAGAAACCTCAGTGTTGAGTTGATTTATAAGAGATCTCAGCTGTGAGTTAAAAAGTGAAGTAGCCTGCTGAAGATCTCCAACACATTCGCCATTACGAGACCTTCGGGCCCTTACTGCAGGAGCACAACCCAATGGTCCTGATGATGGTACCAGCACCCTTCTACCTCCCAAGACGTACATTTGCTACAGTGAAAAGTCAAATTCTTTCAAAGATAACAACCAAATAACTTTCAAAACTATAAAATCCACATACATAGTTACAGAGTGCATAACAGAAGAACTTACAGAGTGGATGGGTTGTAGTTTCAATTTTAGTTCAAAATGGGTGAGTTATAATGTCAATGGAACAGTCCTTACGTTTGTTTGATGACTTGTAAAATGCTTGTCCAAGTTGGTGGGTTTAAATGAATTGACGTGCAATTATACTATCTGCTATAATAAATATACTACTTTCCATAATAAAATCTGTTTATTAATGAGATTTCAAATTAGTTATTTAGGCAAATCAAAACTTAAAATATATTCTTGCACAGCAGGAGTTGGCTTGTGCAGGGGAGCAAATCTATTGGACTAGTCGTCTTTGCTTACCTCTCTTCTAATCTTAATTTGACAATTCGTAAGACCAAGGTAAGACAGAATGAGACACTCGCTTAAGTCGCATGATCCCACTAGAAAATACCTCTTTACTAATTGAATAAATTTTACTACTAAAATTCAAAGAGTTGCAAATTTCTAAAAAAAATTAGTATTATTTGTTTGTGTGGCTGAACATTTTTCCTAGTTTAAATATAATTGTTTCATTCTTCTAAGATACGTAATTAGAGTCGCATCCTACTCTTATATAAAGAGTAAATAAAATTACCTTGAGAATTTTCTTATATTCCGAGACTATAAACTGTGTGTAATCTGGTAATCTATACTGAATGGATCTCAGGGAGGTCGGAGTGAGGAAGTAATTATTGACGTAGTCATTTCCTCCAAGAGTAATCAACATGAGACTTTCCGCAACAAGTCTGTCAGTTGCAGCAACTCCAAGGATTCTCGCCACCCTGTTTTTGTATTGAACAAAATTCTGGAACTGTTGTGCCATCCTGATGATAATTGCCTGCAAACAGAAATAATCCTGATTCATTCTCTTTGGTAGAAGTAAAGTGAACATAAGTCAAAAGAATACAGTGAAAATTATTCATACGAATTGCACTCCAGTGTCGTTTAGAATCCCAACGCCCGCAGAAGCGAAGTTAGCACCCCTGAGCAATGCATCCCCGTCAAGCGCAGGACTCAAATATGGTAGCACAGATTCTACCCCCAGCTTCATGCCTGCAATTCAAACAGCAGTTCTACATGTAACGTCATCCTAATCATTTTGTGTAATCAGCCTCAGTTATGATTATTCAAAAGTTGTGACTCACTAATACAATAGTAAAACATGATTTTACGTCAGTGATCTATAGTTGGAATGAGAGAAAAATGCCAAAATCTAATTGAAATGAGTTCTTCCTGTATAGATCAATTGTTACTTAATGACAAACTATATTGTACAGCTTAACAACACCATAAAGGTTTTGGGTTTGCATTAATTTATGTAACATTCTGATGATACAAGAATGAAAGCACATGCACCATCAAATTCAAGAATAGCATCAATAAACACTATAAACATCATATATAATATATTTATTTAAAACTAGATTTGTATTATAACTTACAACCTTAGACTCTCCAAATATTAGGTGGGCTAAAAGTTGACTTTCAAAAAACTTTCTATTCAAAAAAATTTCACAAATAAAAAAATTAAACTTAAATATAAGCAAATTGTTATAAAATCTGCAACAATATATTGATTTAAAAAAATAAAATTGTCAGTAGATATTCAGTATTTTTTTCAGATTATAGGGATCAAATACAACACCCTCTATAAATTGCAGTGTCGAGGAGACCACGATCCTCATAATTTACCACATGAAACTCTCACCAATCAAGCTAGACCCTAGCCTTGAGATTTTTAAATTTGTGATATATTATTAAAGTTAAGTGGTTTGAAATTAATCAAATAAATATTCCTCAAAAAATTCACAAAAATTAAAAATCAATCTACGAAATGAAAAGTCGATCAGAAAAACTAGTCAGATCTTTCAGAGTATTGTCAAAGATTGGGCTGGCGAGTTTCTATAGAACAATTGTCCAATCACCACCTCATGAATTTTTCAAACTATCATTCGCATTATATCTTGAAAACCGTGACGTGGACCTGTAAAGGCAATCACTTGGGAAACAAATTACAGTATGAAAGAAAACCTAAATTAATTAGGTTAGTGCCATTCAACCTCAAAATATAAATTGCAGTTTAGAATTTCGGAACTGAACTAATTGTATATAAGCAAGCACATACTTATAAAATCCGCAATATTGAGTCCATTAGAGAATCGGCCTGTAGCTCTATGAGTGGGATAATCTATTCCATAAGGATAGAAGTCGGCTCTGGCAGTGGTGATAAGGTAATTGTTGTTGCCATAGTCCACAAGAGAATCTCCAAACACAAAGTATGCAGGCGCTGCTTTTACCGCACAAAAGCAACCTGATAATATGCCAAGCAATCCAAAAAGTGACCCAACAAGCACTGCCATTGTTTTTTCACTTCTCACAGTGGAATTGATTGCACTGATTGAGAAGGGCACGAAATCACAGAAGCTAGTGGAAGCTTTATAGTACTCATTCATACTAAATTTAAGGCGGTTACATGTCTCTTTCTCCAAGGTGGTGGATAACATGATTGCCCATATCTTCATTTATTGCCTCCAATTGAGGGCTTTTTACTTGAGGTGTCTTTATGATGACTGTGGTTGGAGTTACAACTTTCACAGAATCATCGTGTTGGCCGACTGTCACAGTATTTATATGAGCCACTCTTGCAATTCTTTTATTGATCTCTTTACCATGATAAGCTGTCTTGTTATGTGTTTTGATTGCTATGCAGGGAAGGCAGCTCTTTGACTTCAAAAAGTGGGACATTTAAATTGGGATGAGCACACATCGACATAATATGACATTTTGATTCGCTACCTATCTACAGAGTTATGGATATTTTAAACAAGATTGAAGATGGCCTGCTTGAACTATTATGTAGCACTCCATGTTGGTCCAGTTTATGTCAGGCAATGCCAAAAGCTGTGGAGAATTTGATATATTTTATCTCCTTTAATAACTATATATCTTAAATATATTTATTAAATACGTATTAGGTTGTTGTATAGTATTTTTAATTTATTTTATATTTTTTAAAGGGTTAATGTTATATATATATATATATATATATTAATGGATTAGTGAAATTATGAATAGGGAACCACATTTTCAACATAACAATTAACAATAACATCTTTATGGGGTAATCTTTGTGGCAAAAACAAAAACACTACACTTAAACCATCACTCTATGCAAATATCATATAGTAGTATAGTACTTATTTTTGAAATATTAAAACAAATATATTTTTTATATATTATAGATCGTTTATAAACAACATGATTGACCAAGATTCACAACTTAGAATTTCACAAAGATGTCCCTCTTGGGATTTGAACTAGGGTCTCCACAATACAAACTCATTGCTTCAACCAACTAAGCTAAACCCCTTGGACCAAATATATTTTTTGGTTTAATTTGTCTCACTTTATTCATGGAGGAAGTCCTATATGTTAGAATAAATTAATAATACTATTGTTGGCACTAATCGGCCAACCACCTCATGCGGGTCCACCATCAATGGCATTATGCTATCTGACCTATCCACCATTAATGTTGCGACTAGCTCCTCTCTACAAGTCCACATGGAATTTATTACGTAGTTTCTTATAAATTGAATGAATGAGAATACAATCTCATAGCTCATTTTATGAGTTTCTCCTCCGATTAGTAAGAGTGGAGTGTGCCAACTTGCAAGCATAGTCCTTTATTTTGTTGTATATTATTAGTTATACAAGAGTGTAGGAGTTGTTAATAAATTCGAGCTGTGGGCATAGAAGGTTGAGTGGATGTTGTGCATTTATGACAATAGATCAATGAAGCAAGTTATTTTTGGGTTTGCAATCTGAGCAATATTGAAGAAAGTGGAGAGGCTCAAGCATAAGAAGCAGACTTCCTTATTTGACACCATGCATTGGCACCAAAATGAGTGATCACCACCATATAAGGAAGAAGGAATCACAAAGTTGTGATCCTTCTTTTAAGGAAGAAATTTATAAAAATTATTGAAATGAGTAATTAGAAGTTTTTTGTTGAAGAAATAGAAGCTCCAATCCTTTTTGGAAAAGGAAATTAGTCAAAAGAGATCACAAGAAAGGGGATGCTTTTCTATTGAGGGTGCCATCAAAGGAAATTTGCCAAAGTGTGAGGAAGTGTTGAAAGGCAATATTGAAATATTTGTTAGTTTTTCTTAGTTGTTGATCTTAATTTTGAATTAATAGTTTAACATATGCTCCATAGATGACAAAGAACATAGTAATCTTGGATGGAACAGAGCAATGAATCCCATTTTTAAGGACTCTATAAGATGACCATAGTCTAAAGAAAATAAAATACACACAAAAATTGCTCCAAAAAATAGATTAAAATTTATATTCATTCAATTTTAATTATAAAACTTTCTTGATCATAAGATGAAGGATTATTTGATTGAAAGAGTAGAGATAATGAATTCATTACAACAACCTCGATAAATTAAAGTTTTAGAATCTTGCAACCAAAATGACAAACTAGAGTTAGTTTATTAAAAATAAGAATAAAGATAATAAAATATCCTATGCAATTATACATGCAGAGTATTCTAACTGAGATTATCTTCAGTTTGTGAAATTGACTTTAGGATATCTTTTAATATACACGCAAGAATTGATGACACTACAGTTCTCATGCACATGGGAGGAAATTACGATGCCAATATTCTTCCCCTTAATTTTGACCATTGAATGCTTTAATACAAAAAGCTCAATTATTTCTTCATCCGACTTCAGCAGGATTCGAGCTCCTACCATGATGCACTATGTGGTGACCTCCATTGGGATAGAAAATTCTTAGCTTCTAGCTCCATTAAGCCTTTTGCAAGACTTGGATTTGACATCATGAAAATCAACTTGTTCTGATTTACGATCTTCTTGTGACTTCAAATGTAGCAGAGATAACTTTGTTTTTAAAGACAATGATCTTCCAATCTCGTTGACCCTTTTTCTTGCTGGTTAGATCTCCTCTTTGTTTGAATAATTTGTCATTAATCACGAGGTTATACAAAAACCCAATTCCTCTTACTGGATTGCTTATCTCTTTGAATTCAATCTCCTCCTATGACATTGGCTTCAGCTTTTTTGAAGGTAGCTTCAAACTCTGCAACTAATTCATTTTAGAATCTTTGATCTCCAACTTTAGGATCATATTCACCTTTTTGAGGTGACTTTTTCTTTGATAGTAGGTTTGACTTCATTGGTTTAAAAAATACTTCACCCTTTTAACTTGGACAACTTCCCTTTACTAATTGAAGATTTCTTCACGCTTGACTGACTTGCCTTAACTACAATTCTCCTATATGGAAGCTTTTGACCAATCTTTGCTAATTTTCATTAAAGAAAATGTGTCTTTCTTCATGTACAATATTCCACAAGAATTCAACTCACTCCTCTTCTCAAACAATTTCCTTTTTTTTTTCTTTTTGTAAATTGGTGATCTTATCCTTTTCAATCTTCTTTGTTGCTATAACCCACAAATAAAGCCAATGAGCTTTTTCAAGCAACAACTTTGACAAACTTCTAATAAAATTCATGATCTTCTTTTTTCCTATGATTTAACCTAGCAATTTTGATAAATTAGATTTTGATACCAAAAAAAAAGATAAAAGTTTTTATTAATTCAATTGTAAGTATATAATTTTCTTGATTACGAGATCAATAATCAGCTCATCAAAAGATCCCAGATAATTAGTTCATTACAACAACCCTAATAAATAGAATTCCTAAAATAATTTAACCAAATCTATAAACAACACTTAATTTATGAAAAATAACAATAAAACAAATATAATATCTCATGCGATACATGCAATTAGATTATCTTCAGTTTCTAAAACATATTGTGAAATCCATTTTTTATATCCATACAAGACCACATAACACTACAGTTCTTCTCGTGTATGTAGAAAGAAATTATAATGCCAACTAATCACTTTCTACTATAATTGCACTGAATATTTTGTTACAGAACATTTAGCTTTTAAATTCATCAAGAATTAATGGGGACGAAAGCCCAAAATTCATCAGAGCCTCAAATATTTATCTGCCCTGTCTTTCTACTCACTAAAGCTCTTCTCATCTATCTAGAAAGAAAATATGATGCTAACATAATCGCATTCTACTATAATTGCAGTGAATATTTTGTCACAGAACATTTATTCATTCAATTCACCAAGAATTAATGTGGACAAAAGCCCAAATTCATCAGAGTCTCAAATATTTATCTGCCCTGTCTTTCTACTGGGAGGAAAGAGTCAGTCATCTAGTTTCATCATCTGTCTAAGGTTAAGAGGGCTCATGACAGAGGGCGAGCCATTAAAAAACTGGTCGACAATGATTTTGTTGGCTCTCTCAGAGGGATGGTAATTGTCCCAGAACAAATATTCATCTCTGTTTTTACAGAGACTCGAAACTGGAGTGCAGAGGCCTATTCCATTGTATCTTCCTTGTCCGCAACATGCATTCGTTGTATCCACAAATCCTAAGATCATAAACACCACGAGACTTAGAACGCCAGGCATTTTAAATTACATTGCTATACAAAATTGTGATACATATATATCCTTGAAATAAACGAAAAAAAATTCATGAGTCCAACTCTTACCTGCACCCCCCCCCCCCCCAAAGGTCTCCTAAAGGATTTAATCAGTATATTATAAAAATAAGCTAAAGAGCTCAATGAACTCTGCTGTAATGAAAAGAGCAAGTAAGGTTGGCTTTACCGTATGCTGCAGGATTAGTGAACAAGCCCATGTTCATTTGGTAGCTGTCGGCAAAGGTGAAAACCTGAGCAGAAACCTCAGTGTTGAGTTGATTTATAACAGATTTCAGCTGAGAGTTAAAAAGCGAAGTGGCCTGCTGAAGATCTCCAACACATTCGCCATTGACAGATCTGAGGGCCCTTATTGCAGGAGCACAACCCAATGGCCCTGCTGATGTTACCAGCACCTTTCTACCTCCCAAGTCGTACAATTGCTACATTGAAAAGTAAAATGCTTTCAGAGATAGCAACCAAATAATTTTTTTTTTTTTTTTACATTATTTGTTTGTGTGGCTGAACTTTTCTCCTTTCTTTGGGATAATTTAAATAAACTCGTTTCGTTGTTTTGAGATCTGTAATCAAAGTCACATCCTACCCTTATATAATGGAAAACAAAATTTACCTTAAGAATTTTCTTATATTCCGAGATTATAAACTGTGTGTAATCCGGTAATCTATACTGAACGGATCTCAGGGTGATTGGAGCGAGGTAGTAATTATTGACGTAGTCATTTCCTCCCAGAGTAATCGACATGAGACCTTCCTTAACAAGTCTGTCAGTTGCAGCAACTCCAAGGATCTGTGCCACCCTGTTTTTATATTGAACAAAATTCTGGAGCTGTTGTGACATCCTGATGATAACTGCCTGCAAACAGAAATAATCCTGATTCATTCTCTTTGGTAGAAGTAAAATGAATATAAGTCACAAGAATATAGTAAAAATTATTCATACAAATTGCACTCCTGTGTCGTTTAGAATCCCAACGCCTGCTGAAGCGAAGTTAGCACCCCTGAGCAATGCGTCCCCGTTAAGCAAAGGACTCAAATATGGTAGTACAGATTCTACCCCCAGCTTCATGCCTTCAATTCGTACAGTAGTTAGTTTCACAAAATTGATGATAATCTTAGTTGAACATGATCAAGAAGTTTTTTGGGTAATTCTATTGAATGCTTTTACAATAAGATACTTCACATATAAAAAGATTTGCATCATACTTCAGAAAATAAAACTCTCCAAAGATTGGGCGGGCCAAAGTTTGACTTTAAAAGAAATTTCTATTAAAAAGTGTAGAAATGGAAAAAATAAATTTAATATCATTATAATAAATCTATAATAATGATATAGTATTAATTTTAAAAAAAAAATATTAATGAATTTTATTGTGTTAGTGAAGCAGAATAATTTGAAATGAGTCTACTAAAGATAAAATCTTGTAGTGCAAGAGGACATCATAACTTCCATTAGTCCACCATCATGTCTTGGATGACTTTACAAAATAGATACCCCTCTTCCTTCCATCTTAGTGGAAGAGGTTTCAACCTATCTGAATTGATAAAAGAAAAAATAACTATTAAATGGAAAGTTTACGAAACAATATAAGAAAAACTAGTCAGATTTTTCCAAGTATTGCTAAAGATTTGACAGACGAGTTTCTAAGAAAGAATTTGTCAAACACTTTTGATGAGTTCACAAGTATTTCATGAATTTTTCAAACCATGATTGACTATCATATCTTGGAAACTGTCTATGAAAAAAACAATTATATAAGAAATAAATTATACAAATAGATATTCGAAATATTGATAAAAAAATCACATAATCAAATCCAAAGCCAATTAAAAGCCAATTAAATGATACTAGTCTTACACCTGAGAAAAGTCACACACATAAATCTAAAAGTAACTAAATGATACTTGATGAATCATGAAAATCTGATAACAGATTGGACCTCATCAAAATATAAATTGCAGTTTAGAATATTAGAACTGAACTTGTAAATAACCAAGCACATACTTATAAAATCTGCAATATTGAGTCCATTAGAGAATCGACCAGTAGGTTTATGAGTGGGATAATCTATTCCGTAAGGATAGTAGTCGGCTCTTGCAGGGGTGGCAAGGTAATTGTTGTTGCCATAGTCCACAAGAGAATCTCCAAACACAAAGTATGCAGGCGCTGCTTTTACCTCACAAAAACAACCTGATAATATGACAAGCAATCCAAAAAGAGACCCAACAAGCATTGCCATTGTCTTCTCACTTCTCACAGTGGAATTGAATTACACTGACTGAGAAGGGCACGAAATCACAGTAGCGAGCATAAGCTTTATAGTCCTCCTGTGCTCCTCCATTCTAAATTTAAGGCGGTTATAACTTGTATCACCTAATTTGATTGACCATATCTTTCATTTAATGCCTCCAATTGGGAGCTGTTGAATCGGCGTGTTGGCTGACTGTCACAGTATTTATATGAGACACTCTGGCAACTCTTTTATTGATCTCTTTACCGATAAGCTGTCTTGTTCTGTGTTTTGATTGCTACGCAGAGAAGGCAGTTTTTTGACATAAAAAAGTGAGACATTTGAATTGGGTTGAGCACAAATCGACATTATATTATTATTATTACATTTCAATTCGCTGTCTATCTACAGAGTTGTGGATATTTTAAACAAGTTTGAAGATAGCAAAGTTAATTTCGGTGCTTGAACGATTAAGTAGCACTACAGGTTGGCCCAGTTTCTGGCAGGTGAAGACATGGTTATGTTGTTTATTTCCTTCAATAATTATATATGTTAAATTTTATAAACGCTTATTTATCTTAAATATATTTATTAAATGAGTGTTAGATAGTGGTACAGTAAGTCTTTGTTATTTTTAATATTTTAAACTTAACTTTTTTTTTTTTGTTATGAATTGGTAGGGTAACAAATAAGAGTTCTTACTTTTAAGATAGCAATCGCTAATAATATTTCAATTGAGTTCGAATCTTGGTGACAAGAATAAAATTACCACATTTAAATCATCACAATAGACTAATACCATAGAGTCTTATAGAACTTTTTTTTTGATATTAAAACAAATACTGTTTTACTATAATTCGTCTTATTTTATTCATGGAGGAAGTCCAACATGTCAAAATAAATTAATTATACTACTATCGACACTAATCGACTAGCCACCTAAGATGTCAATCCACCATCAACCACTTAGCATTATCTATAGCCTCCCATGTTATTCATGACATGCTCTCTGACTATCAAGCATTAATGTTACAACTAACTTCTCTCTATAGTCTACATAAAATTTGATATGTATTTGCCTATAAATTGAATAAATGAAAATAAAATCTCAAAGTTCATTTTATGAGTTTCTCATTTGATCCATGTTTTCTTTCATGGTATCAGAGCCTAAGGGTAAGAGTAGAATGTGCTAACTTGCAAGTAGAATACTCCTTTAGTTTGTTGTATACTATCAACTATGCAAGAGTGTAGGAGTTGTCTATAAATCCAAGTTATGGGCATAGAAGGTTGAGTGGTCATTGCACATTTATGGGAATGATTCAATGAAGGAAGTTATTTTTTGGGTTGTAATCTAAGCATTGCTGAAGCAAGAGGAGAGACTTGCATAAGAAGCGATCTTCCTTTTTTGTCACCATGTGTAGCAATGAGAAATGAGTGGTTGCCACCAAAGAAGGATGAAGGAATCACAAAGTTGAGATCATGATTTTTGATGAGTACGACATTCTCTATTAACTAAAAATATTAAAGTACATATTCACAAAAAAGGGGCCAGGGGATACAAGATCACCGCACAAGAGTTCACTCGGCCATTGGTCAAAAGGCAAAATAACTATACATAAAAAAAACTACCTCAGGCAGCCAAAGTAGCATGAGCTAAGGGAGGTGGGTCAAATTTATCATTATCACCCCAACCATCCTTGGGGTTCCTAGGTGGGTTAGACAGAGACCACCCATCATCAGAAACATCTTTTTCTTTCTCGTTCTCCTCCTCCACCCTGGGAGGCAAAATAGCCAGACCTAGGCGAGGAAACCACTTAGAAGAAGTGGCATCAGGCCATGAAGAAAAACCACCTAGAGCGGGCCAACTAGCAGAAGGACCTAGAGAAATAGGAATAGGAGGTGACCAACTGGTGCCATGCCGTGGCGGATAAGCAGAGCGATGGTGACTGTATGCACCCTAAAATGGTCGCCTAGACTTTGGGCCCCATTTATTTGATTTATCAATCCTGAATCATTTTTATCAATAATCAATATTTTCAACAATATCAATTTCTTGATCAAATCCTAATTTCGATCATATATTGGATTTTTATCCTATGGGCTAACCATTTATCCTAAGTCTTTATTTAATTAAAAGGAATATTTCCTCCCCTTTCAATTAAATAAAAAAGCCCACCTTTTCCTCTTATCCTAAGTTGCACAAATAAAGCATTTTTCATATTTTATAAAAAGGAGAAAAAGCACTTTTTGTCTCACATGAGGCTCAAAAGTCAACACTTCACTCTCATTGGAGGATGCTTGTGCACATGGATTGCTCCTCTTTCAACCTCCACCGCTGATTAAGATCTTTTGCCTCTTAATCTCCATGGTCCATTTCACCTCATTTCTTATAAAAGGAGAGCTCTCTCCTCCATTTGCATATCCATATTTTATGCTATTGTTATGCTGCAGGTTTTCTAGGTACATTTGGAGCTTTTGAAGACATTGAAGACTTGTTGCTTTCATCATTTTTAGTTGCATTTCATAATAGTTTTGCTTTCATAGTTACATTCATGGCATTCTTAGTGTAGATTTCCTTTTATGCAATCTCACATAGTCTAAATAGGAAGGATTTGTAATCCATTGCTATTTCCTTTCATAGATTAGTTGCATTGTACTTCTATTTTCATAGCATAGCTTGCACATTTGCATCTTCATCCTAGTTGCATTTGCATTTCATTTCCATTTAGATTCTTGGAGACATTGGCACTCTTGCCCTTGTCTTCACTTGAATCTCTTATTGTGTGGTTGACTAGCAAGGTCACCTTCTTGTAGCTCTAGCTGAGAGCAAAACTCATAGTCCCTTGCAACTCCATGCATAGAGAGCTATGAGCCGCTTTGTGAGGCCTCACTCTTGAGTAACCTTGCATGTAATGGTTCATAGAAGTGCATATTTTAGTGTGTACAGTGACGACCATCAAATCCACCACCTGGAGAGCGGCGGGGAGCCTAGGACCGAGGAGTCTAGGATCGGTAGGTGGACAAGCTCCGACCACAGTAATGACCACGTGGTAAAGTACTGTCAGCTGAGGCAAAATCTGGTGGCACCCTGGCCAAAGTACACGGGGCATTAACCCAGTGGTTCAAAAGCTCCTGGAGGCAGGCCACCTCAAGAGCAACTTTGTTTGCCTGCACTTGTATCTGAATCATCACATTATTACATATGCATGCTTTAGTGTAAAAAGAAATATGTATATCAAGAAAGCTATGAGTAAAGAGAACAAGGGTGGCTGCTGTGTGCTATAATTGTGTCACACTTCTATGAATCATTACATTCAAGAACACTCAAGAATGAGGTCTCAAAAATCGATCCATAGCTCCCTAAGCATGGATTGCAAGGGTTTTAAGAATGCTCTCAGCTAGAGCTATTTAGCCTATAACCTTGCTAGTAAACCATGCAATGGGAGATTCAATGAAGACAAGGGCAAGAATGCCAATATCCTCAAGAGTCAAGAATGAAAATACAATGCAATGCTATGTTAGAAATGGAAATGCAAGCTAAGCTATGAAAATGAAAGATGCAAGTATTACAAAGCCTCCTAGTTAAGCTAGATGAATTAATCTAAAGCATAAAGGAAACTAAGCTAAGTATGAAGCTATGAATGCCATGACAATAAAACTACTATGCAAGAAATGAAACTAGAGTAGTATGTAGATGCAAAAATCCAAGAATGCTCTAAATCTTCAAAAGCTTCAAAGTGACCTAAAAAACCTGTAGCATAACATTAGCATAAAAAGTTGGGGATCTAGAATGAAGAAAAGAGCTCTCCTTTTATAAGAAATGAAAAGGAATGGACCATGGAGATTAAGAGACAAAAGATCTAATCAATGGTGGAGCTTGAAAGAGGAGCAATCCATGTGCACACATATCCTCCAATGGGAAAATAAGAGTTGACTTTTGTGTCCATATGAGACAAAAAATGCTTTTTCCCTTTTTATAAAATAAGAATAATGTTTTATTTGTGCAACTTAGGATAAGAGAAAAAGTGGGGGCTTTTATTTAATAAAAGGGGAGGGAATTCCTTTTAAATAAAAACTTAGGATAAGATGGTTAGCCCATAGAAAATAATTGAATTAATGATAGGACTAGGATTTGATCAAGAATAAGCAATTTGATTTAGCAAAAGGGGCTAATAGTCTAGGTGACCATTTTTAGGTGTATACAGTTGCAAGAAGTTGAGTCCCACTTTTGGGAAAAAAGTGGAAGTGTTTTTCCCTATTTTTCAAAATTTCTGTCAATTGATGTCAAAATTTGAGGCAGTTAAAGATTGAATCTCATAAAACTTTAGTAATATAGAATTTAGTGCTCGGAGTCTACTTTTCAAATACATAATTTATTTCAATACCCACATGGGATAAATTGAATTTTATTAAGCATGTTTAAAAACCACTTTTTCAGAATGCCTATTTCAGGACCACACCACACATGTACAGCCACCCTTTTTTGAAGTAAATAAATGCATTTTTGTGAATCCTTCTAGGGAAAGGTACCTAAAATACTGAAGATTGATGAGAATATTCAATCTTTTTTTTATTGAATATTTTTTAAATTATTTTTTAATTGACTATAAAGTACATTTTTGAAACCTTTGATGTAAGACCACCATAATTCGATGATAACTTCACTTTTTTCATTTTTTTTAATTTGAAAGAAATTCTATGTAGATTGATATCATATAACTCATTTTTCAAAAACGTAAAATCAAAAAATTTATTAAAATTTTAGTTAGCCTTAGTATTTCAAGTTTAGGTACCACATTGGCTTAATAAATATTGTAAAAATACTAAAATTTCTCATATCACTATAAAATTTATATTTTTAGAATCTCTAAAATAAGAACCAAAATGGATTTTCATTTCGTCGAAAAATTTATCCAGAAAGGTGTCAAAAATTTATGGAAAGGCATAAACTTTATATTGTAATGCCTTTGCCATATTTTTGCAGGGCCAAGCATAGATTTCATCCCACCAAGCCTATCCCGAACCAAAAATCAAGGTAGAAGGTACAATTCCTGCTCATAGTTTTACAAAATGGGCACCCATTTTTTTAAATTCAAAAAATAGGCACCCATTTTGTGAAATTCAAAAAATAAGTGCCCGTTTTGATTTGGACCATTGAATATGAAATAGGCACTCGATTTAAAAATGGGCCCCTGTTTCATTTAAATAATTGGTTCCCATTTTTTCAAGAGCCATTGCAGCCAAAAAATATGACTGTGGACCTGATCTCAATGATTGACGAGTTTTCAATCATTTTTTTGATTGATCCGTACTGCAGACAGAATATTATTTTTTATCGACATTATCTTTTTTTATCTTGTTTTAGATCTAAAATGAAGAGAATCATTTGAATTCAAATTTTGGTGCTTGAACATGGGATCAATGCAATGTAGAAAGAGGCTAAGGAAGGTTCTGATGATTGAGGAGGTTGCAGCAAAGAGAGAGGTGGCAAAATGACAATGAGAAAGAAGAGAAATAATTCAAAAATTGAATAATGTTGGAGCATCGAGCTCAACAATTATTTCAAAAGAGGAGAACAATGAAGACACCATGATGGATGCAGAGGTTGAAGAAGAAAATACAATAGAAGAAAATTTAAGTGCATCTTCTAATCCAGTATTGGATACAGGTATGTCTTCATAGCCAAATGTAACTTATTTTGATAAAGAAGTTCATCATTTGCTAGAAGTAGGTTACAATATAAATGATCTAAATTTTATTCCTGAAAATAGAGTAACAAATTCAATTGCACATCAAACTCTACAAATTAGTAATGTTAATCAAAATTATAAAGGAACTGAAAGTCAAACTTTGATTGAAAGTGAAATTCAAACACCAATTTAAATTGAAATTAACAATGTGGATGTATACATAGAAACACCAATTGAGAAAAAAACTCATTTGAATGATAATGGAATGAATGAACAATTTCAAATTAAAAGTGATGTGCTAGACAATCTACATGGTTTGGTTTCATGGAGATAGATTAGGACACACGTGACTAGATTATGTAGATAATTTTTTATAATAAGAAATTTGGGTTTCAATGCCAACTAACGTTACAATTAATTAAAATGTCTAAAATGTGAAAGTGATGAAGAGGTTAGAAATTTATGTGAAATCCAAGAAGAAGGATGAGTCTCTAAAATAAGTTGTATCAACTGTTTTTAGTGCCTATGACACAATCAAAAGAAAAATCGATCTAAAGACAATAATGCGACATGATGAGAAATAACAACTTTAGTAAACAAAACTACTATTGATAAAAGAATGATTTAAAACATAAGTGGATATCTTAATATTCACTGTAAAAATTTAACAAGAGCTTTAAAGAGAAGAGTTAACTTTGAAAGTGATCTAGCAAACCATTTCTAGACCTTTAGTGGTAGACTCCCAACATCTGACATGAAACTTACTCGTGAAGTTAAAAATTTGATTGAAAATTTTTGGCACGATAATACAAGAGTATTCCCTAATGCCAGATATGTTCTTAAATTAAGAGTCGGTTCAAAAGTTCGTGATCTACATCCAAAACACCTTTTGGATATGAATCAAACTGAATTGCATAAAAAATTTGTGGATGATAAGGTGCTAACTATTAGTATTAGTCAAAGATCTTTTGAAAAATGTAAACCATGGTATGTAAGGATTAACAAGAAAAGAGTCACCTGTTGTTGCAAAACTCATGTTCAATTTCGTTATCATTATGATACTTTTTGATCTATACATTCTACCATGCATACTAATAAAATGTTGCATGAATGTGGTATAAATATACCACCTCAAACTGTAAAGGATTTTATATCAAGTTTGTTTTGTAACCTATTGTAAACACCCAAAACTGGGCAGGTGTCTTAGAATCATTCAAATTTGCAAAATCTTAACCAAATGCTCTAATTCTCATCAAAATCGATCAAATCAATTTTAAATGGACATTTATTAATTAAAATTGGATGAAATCATTTAAATCAAAGGAAAAATCAAATCATAACATTAAATAATTAAATACAAGCTTAAAGGGATAAAAAATACTATATAATTGATTTTAATCAATTAATTGTATAGTTTTAAATCAAAAATCAAATTGAACCTACTCCCTTACATGGATAATTTAATTAATTGATAGAATTTAATTAATCCTAATATCTTTCAACATAATTTGAGCAACCAATGAGAATTGAGAACACAATGCACATGGATCACTCCAAATAGTTGAATCTCTATCACACATTTTCAACTTTGAATCTCAACCACTCAAATTTGTCTACTCGTCCAAACCTTTGAGACAATCATTTAAATTATCCCCCCATTTAAAAACATTTCAAATTTTTTGACTCAACCAAGGCTAAACCATGATCAAGTCACTCTACCCCCTACCCTTGGGATTTTACTATAAATAGAAGAAAATTTGAGATCATAATATCTTAGAAAATTCAAGTGCATATCATCATCACTATAGGAAATTTGAGAGCAACTGAGAGAAATTGAGAGTAATTGAGCATTATCATGAACAGTTGAGTTAATCTTTGTATCATTTTGGAGAACTGAGAGCTATATTTAGGCATTTATCATAATTTCTCATTCTAGGATTGTCACTAGTGGAGAATAAGGCTGAGAGCTCTACTTACCAAGCTTAGATAGAGAAGCATGAGATGTTATGGATGTTAATTTCAATTCTTAGATTAAATTTCCATTGTATTTTATTAGAATTATTATTAATTGTCCTAATGTCATGAAGGTGTAAACATTCACACACAAATGGCACCCACCGTGGGGCCTTGAGCCTCATTTCTATCATTTTTATCAAGTTTTGTGTGTTTTTGGCTTCACTTTTATGTGAATTTTGTAGAAAATAGGAGAAGTTCTGCCTACGAAGGATTTAATGATGCTCACAAGCATTCTGATGATGCCTGGAAGGAGTTAACTGACGCTTGAGAGATTCTTTCTATTCTTTCTTTTTCTTCTTCTGACGCCTGTGTGATAAAGTATTACGCCTGAGAGCGTAAAGAGTCACCTAAAATATGAGAAATGATGCCAATTAGCTATCCTTTGCCGCTTATGATGATTTATCTTACGCAATTTACAATCATTTGTCATGCTTACTAGTTTTTAACTAACGCTTACTAGTTGTACTTTGCCACTTTGAATATTATATCTTACACAATTTACACTAAGTTTAATGCTTATTATTGTTTAAAATTCACTTGAGTCACTGGAAAGTGATGCCCATGAGTTTTAAAGTAACACCTGCTAGCTTTGATCTGACGCTTATTAGTTGATAAATGATGCTTAGCATTTTCAGTTTAAATTTGCTGTCAGATTATTAAATTCTATTTTCTTACTCTTTGTCTATGTTTTTCTTGCAGATGAGCAGACACAAAAAGGTTAGGAAACCAAAGAGCAGAGTTACTCAAGAGAGAAAAGAGGTAAGAATCCAAATCAAATGTCAAAAAGAGATTCATAATGCTTCAATTCTAGATAGTTTGGGATTAGAAGAAAAGCTTTATGCTCATTACATTAAGGTTTTGGATGCTTACAAAAAGAAATTTCCTACTTTGAACTAAGTTTGTTTGCATCAAGTTGTTGAAATTTACTTTGCAAAATCTTGTTAAGAACACTTAATTGCATTTCAATTTGTTCCTTTTGATTTTTCTTCACTTTGTATGGTGGTGTTGACTAATTTGTTGGAGGAGCCAGAATGGGAATGATAGCCACTAGGTGAGTAAGCAAATAAACATAAAAAAACCTCAAAAAAGTGCCCAGCCTTTTGCTAGCTACAAAAGAGGTATTTTTCACATCAAGCTTACATTGCTTAAATTGTGACTTTTCATTGGATCTAGCTTAATAGGAAAAACCTTACTATCATCCAAATTGAACAAACATTAGGTATATGCTCTCCATTTTTCAAAGTGGTTCAAAAATCCAAAAGTGTGAGTTCAACTTGGTAGAAAGAAAGGAATGAGGAATTAACCAAACATTTCATTTTATAAGAATTTCCTTGTCAAGAGATTGAAAAAGGACAAAATTTTCTTGAAGTGTTTGGAACAAGGAACAACAATAGGGATATGCTCTTCACTTTCTAAGGGAACCAAATTCCAAAACTTGTTGAACTAAGTTTGATTTCTTATTTTTGTATACATGCTAGCTAAGTTAGATCTTTAAAGGGTCTGCCTTCCAAGAATTTTCTTACGAGGACGGTGAGAGGGAACAACCCAAAGTGGGAGACAATCACTTTAGCCGTGATACTATTCGACCCACTATAAAAAAACACATTATTCCTTAATAGGAGAGTGACTAGGTTGTGTGCAAGTGTTCTTCACTTCCTTTAGTAGTCATTTTGGATTGCACCAAATCATTCTTTTGTGCATTTGGAAAGCCCACAAGTGGGTAAAAGAGCTTGACATGATCTAGAATGGAGGTGTTCATTAAAATTCTGCTAAGTAGTAATCTGCCTTTTTAGAGCCAAACATGTTTAAAAGCCAAATATGACTCTAGGTAGATTGCTCAAAAGATATTCTTGTTTATACTTGTGAAAAATGATCGAGAACATACACTTTTAGTGTGGTTTTAGGGATATGGTACAAATTTGATGTGTGTGTTGTGTTTGTACTTTATTTTCAAGCAAGAATATTCTATAGATCTGATCAAATCACTTTTAAAAATTAAAATTTACAACCTGATCTACAAAGTGCCACCTAAACATAGAGAAAAACTACTTATAAAAAGTAAAGTCACGCTTGTGACTATTCAGGAAATGCTTGTTAATAAGGAAGTCATGCCTGTGACATTTTAAGAAATGCCTGGAAAAAGTTAAGAAATGCCTATCAATAGGAAAAATCCTCCTGCTGACCTACAGAGTGTTGCCTAAGAAAATTCCAATAATCATGTACTAAGTGTTAAGTCATGCCTGCACACTGACAAGTGACACCCAAAAACAAAGAAGGGCAAATAGTGGACATTTCCCGAAGGTTTGGAAAGATTTTGAAATCATTTTTGGATACCCTTTTCAGAGATATTCCTTATTAGTGCATCAAATAGATCATATTCCTGAAATTTTTTTATAATGATGAATCTATTTGAGAAGTGAATCAATCCTATTATGGAGCATAATTATCAAAATCAAGACCAAAATCTCCATTGGAATCAAAATGATGAAGTGTCTGAAGATGAAGTTTTAGAAGAAATCCAATATCCCATATTTATGGAAACAATGGGATTAATTTTGAAGAGGGATAAAGAGGCATACTTCATAAAGATAGCTCAATCAGGAGCTAAGCTTCCTCATAATTTTGACACATCAACCTTGATGGAGAATGAGGAAAAATAGAAAGATACATCATCTGAAAAGCCATTATTAAGATCAATTTGGCCTTTTCTTTATGATGATGGACCATCCGTATCTTCATCTTCCTCACAAAAAGAAGCATTTAAGAGCAACAAACCTATCTTGGATCAAGGGAAATTTCATGATGATCCTATTTGTGATCAAGATAATATAGAGTATGAAGAGAAAGGTACCACTCTCAAGAAAGATCTAATGCACAAACCTCCATCTAGCAAGGTCTCTCCCATAGCTTGTACTCCTTTCATCCTTCGTCCATCTCACAAACCTCCATCTAGAAAGGTTTCTCCCATAGCTTGTACTCCTTTCATCCTTCATCCATCTCACAAAGCTTCACAATTGTCCAAAATTCCTCCATCAAAGAGTGAGCCTAATGATGACACTTTTCATGTTGACTATATCTACCCTCAAGGGCTACCTTTAAAAGAAACCCAAGCTAATTTACATCTTGCAGCACATCATTTCCATGCTTCAAAGATCTTGGACCCCAAAGCTTCATGTGCTTCAATGCCTATTATACCCATTCAAAAGGATCCTACATCATTCTTCTAAACATCCCCCACACATATCCAAATATCTACCTTGTCCTTAGAAGTGGCTCGATGTCAAGAGGATAATTCAAATAGAAAAGAAATAAATATCAGTAAAGATCAAGATCAAGATTCTATACAATCCCCTCCCATAGTTGATGAAGGTCCCATATCCATAGAACCTTGTGATGATCTCCTTGCATCCTTTCATGTCTCCCAAGATGATGTTCTTCCATTCTAAGAATAAAGTACCCTTCCAAGTTCCATATTTTCTCCACTTCCCAAGCAAGATCAAGATATCACTTCCACAATTTCTAATGAGCATATTGAAAATCAAGAGCAAAATACCCTCTCTACACCATTCAAAGATCCTTGTCAAGATCAAAGTATCCCATCATTTACTTGTCATATTCCTCCATGTTCACCTCAAGAAACCATCATTCTTCCAAATCCCTTGCATGATAATAAATCCCTTCAAGCTTTAGTTGATCCTCTCAAATGTGTTCCTATCAAAGCTACTCATGAGCCTATTGGTATAAAGATAAATCTTAAAGATGTGAACTTTGGCAATGTAGCTCCTTCCAAAGATATTGATATCCTTTTCACACCTTATATCCCTCCATTCAAATGCAACCATATACCTTCACTATCCTCCAAATCCATTTTGGGTTCAAAAGTCTTCATCCCTTCCATCCATATTAGGTCCATATATTCCTCCATCCTCCATTCCTATCATCTCTAGCTCTCCATTCACTTACCCTGCCATGTATCAAGATCAACAAAGGCACACATACTTGAAGAATGTCCAAACACCAATCCATATGAACCCTCCATATTATTCCTATTCATCCACAATTCCTAAGTCTTTTGGAAGCAATTTTGATGTGCAACATAAAAATCATAAATCCAAGAATCCATATGTGTATAAAAATCACAATGTCCCATCTAATCGACATGTGAATGAAAAGAAAAATGAAATGTCCAAAAGACCGCAAAGGTCCACAAAGAAAAATGAAATATCCAAAAGGCCGCAAAGGTCCACCAAACAAAAAAAAAATCAAATAAAATGTGGGTTCCGAAATCCCTCATTGAAGAAATGCATTCAAAAGCATCACAAAAGAAAGAAAAATCAAAGACTATGTGGATTCCCAAGTCACTTTTGAATGACTTGCACACAAAAGAAAAATCAAAATTGACATTCAAGCTTCCAAAGGCTTCCATTCCATCTCCTTACAAACATCTTCCACTTTCCAAGTCTAATTTGGGTTCCTATATCCCAAAATCCACTACCTCAAAAAGATCCTTACCTCCTTCATCTATTGTTCTTCCATCATTCCACCACTCTTCAAAGTATGTGTCAAAGTTGATCTTGCCAACATTTCCATCTACAACATACCTTCTTCTTATCCTCACATTCATTTTCCAACACCTACTTTCCATATTTCCATCCCTCTTATCCAATCTATGGCATAAAACCTTTATCACCACCTTCCTTTACCCTCCATATATATCCTTTGTCATCACCTTATCAATATCTTTTAGTATCCTAGTCATACCCATCATTTATTATAGCATATTTTTCAGAAGAGCATTGTCCAAAGATCCTGATGTTGGGAAAATATTGAAAAATACAAAAAAAGAAAAAAAGGTGCCTTGGTGAAAACCTAGCAATAGGCACCTTGGTGGAAAAAGTAAAGAGGAATAAATCTTCCTATGGTGAAAATCACTTCTTGTGGTGCCTTGGACAAATACCATGATGAAAACTTGGCAAACAAGCGTCATGCGTAATTCCTCCTTCTTGCACTCTACACTTGGGGGCAAGTTTCATCCATGCTATCCTCCATCTTCCTATCATTTATCTCACTTACGTGCATATTCCCTCTCTCAGCTTTAATCTTGACAAGGTTGAACACATCAATGAGCATTAAGTATCTTGACATCCGTTATCCTTTCCATCAGCTTATTTACTTGTTGCATCCATGTTACCCTATCATGATCTTGCTTATCCCAAATTCACCTTCATTATTCCTTGATAGTATTTCCAGAATCCCAAAACATCCCTTCATAGCCTTCATCACCCCTTTATCCTGATTGTGTTATCTTATCCACATCTTACCCAAATTGACCCTTGGTCTTGATCAAAATGAAGAACTTAAAGAACAAAATTTGGTATCAAAAACTTCTTGACATGTCCACTCTTTTGGATCCCTCATATTCATGACAATAGATCGTTATCCTATAGGCTATATCTAGTATTGCATCATTGAATTCCATGGCTTATCCAAAAACATGCTTCACATTGCTATATCATTTTTCCTTAGCTTGGGTAATATTGAGGAGATGGTCCTACGGGTCACATTTACATGCTTCATCCATCATGGCCTTTCCATCTATAATCCATCAGCTTGCAAATCCATCCTTCATGTCCTATATCTCGCTAGATAGTGGGGAAAAACCAATGTGATCTTGTTTGAGAGCTGGTAATATCAAAAAAATATAAAAAGTAAAATCCAAAACAAAAATGTTTGCATAAAGTGCTTTGAGCCGCATCTTGCATAAATCGAGCTTTTGTAATATTTTGGAAGTTTTCCCAAGTCCAACATTTTGCCTATCCAACTAGGGGCATTTGATCTTAATCAGCAGATTTCAACAAACATGCATCAATTCACATGATGTAATGCATTAAACTCAAACGGATTCGATACACACTATTTTTTTTATCACATATCAAAGAGGGAATTATCAGAGCTTCATAAGAGAGAGATTTTGTTGAACCTTTGATGGATATCATGTTGACAACCAAGTATTTTTGATACTACAACTTGATCCTTGAACCTTCATTGACTTTATTATTCAGGATTAAAAATTGACATCACTTAAATGATCAGAATGTTTGGAAATTCTTTTTAAAAATCTTGATACATTGCAAAACACTTGAAGCTTTTTGATGATATTTATTGAATTTATTTTTATCATGTCTTTTTAGCTAATCGATGATGTTTTGACTAGATTGGCAATGATGAAGACATGATATTTTTCTTATCTCTGAGTGACTGTCTTGAGGAAAATCCAACAACTTATGTGAATTCATCTAATGATGTGGTCATCAAAGAACCATCGAGGACTTTCATATAGGGTGAAGGGTTGACCTTTGTTTGTTTACGCAAATGGATACCTTGGCTATTTAGATCTTCCATATCTTAATACCAAAATATAATTGCAACATTGAATCCGTTGAAACCACTATTCATACTCCCATAGTTGGTTATTCAACTAGTGAGGGTTATACTAGGTTTCCTAAAGGTTACCAAACGTGATATAAGGTGGTATTCATATCATCATGATGTGGTCAGTGATGATTGTACTTGCTTTTCAGTCCTCCAATGATCAATGATGAAAATATTTCTCTATGACATTTCTTTGCTAAAAGCTAGTGACAATTAGTTGCATTGCATTGCATTTTCATGTTAGATTAAGTGCATTGGTTTGTAGTATTTTTCCAAGTGAAAAGGGTTTCATTCATCAAATATCTTGATCAATCATTAAAGGGGGTTCAATTCAACACTTTATCCTTGGTTCAAATCAACAATGTGAGATTATCTTTTGCATTCATTCATAGCATTACTCATTATTCATTATCCTTATATCATAAAAAGAAAAAAAGATTCATTAATCATTAATAATTTGCATACATTTAGTTAAGGATTGCATTCTAAGATTTACATACATCCAAAAAATCAAAAACATAGTTGCATTCATCATATATCCATATTTCCATAATAAATCATTTGCATCCATACATTGAAAATCAGAAAAACATATCAAAGTTACATTCTCATTTGCATTCATCTATTTATATCATATATAAGATACATTGCATCCATAGCACAATCAAAATTAAATGCATCATAAACATCATATAGAATTGCATATAAAGATAATCTCACATAAACACATCACGAGAATCAAGGAAAGTCCATAATCATATAAATGTCCATAACATCAAAGATCCATCAAATCTGTACATCAAAGATACAATATCATCGACAAAATGACACATCAAAGTCTTGATCAATAAATATAACATGATACAAAATCATCAAAAAAGAAGATCAATAATCAATCATTTTGATCAATTAGGGGCAACCTAATTCTTTTCATTACCTGTCTCTACATCTGCACCTGATTCATATCAAATGACCCTATCTATCAGTCTTCCATCATTAATCTTCTCATCAAATCCAATCCAATCAAATATCAATCAGTCAAATCATCCAATTGATCATCTAACATCAATCAAGTTATCCTATCATCCTATTTTCTCTTCTTGAGCGTATCAAATCTCCTAACTCTATATCGTGAGGAAGGAAAATCATTGTTTTATCTCTCTAGATTGTGAGAGCAAAATATCTACCTATCAGTTTTTTTATCTTATCCGATTGACATCAATAGAATATCAACCAAGTGATTCTTCATATCTATCAAACTGGGGTATTTGTTGTGACCTTGATTATCATCGATATTTTTTAGAAATGAAAACATATTGGATCTATTTTCAATCAATTTCATCATATTTTCCTATCCGGAGATCAATCTATTTCATTTCTGAGGGGGCATTATCATAGTATCAAAATTGCATCAATATTGAATTCGGGGCGTTAAACTTTTTGAACTATTATCAGTGGGGCATGTTGTATCATTTTTCAAATCAGGTTTTAATCAATCAAATCAATTTCAAATCAGGTTTCAAATCAATTTTGTATCAATCAATCAAGTATCGAATCAGTGATCAGGACATGTAATTTTCTTTGAATCAATGCACTATGCACATCAATTCAAAGAGGGGCATTTGCAGACACCCAAAACTGGGCAGGTGTCTTAGAATGATTCAAATTTGCAAAATCTTAACCAAATGCTCCAATTCTCATCAAAATGGATCAAATCAATTTTAAATGGACATTTATTAATCAAAATTGGACAAAATCATTTAAATCAAAGGAAAAATCAAATTATGACATTAAATAATTAAATACAAACTTAAAGTGATAAATAAAACTACATAATTGATTTTAATCAATTAATTGTATAGTTTTAAATCAAAAATCAAATTGAACCTATTCCCTTACATGGATAATTTATTTAATTGATGGAATTTAATTAATCCTAATATCTTTCAACATAATTTGAGCAACCAATGAGAATTAAGAACACAATGCACATGGATCACTCCAAATAGTTGAATCTCAATCACACATTTTCAACTTTGAATCTCAACCACTCAAATTTGTCTACTTGTCCAAACCTTTGATACAATCATTTAAATTGTCTCCCCATTTAAAAAAATTTCAAATTTTTTGACTCAACCAAGGCTAAACGATGATCAAGTCACTCTACCCCCTACCCTTGGGATTTAACTATAAATAGAAGGCAATTTGAGAGCATAATATCTTTGAAAATTCAAGTGCATAGCATCATCACTATAGGCAATTTGAGAGCAATTGAGCATTATCATGAGCATTTGAGTTAATCTTTGTATCATTTTGGAGAATTGAGAGCTAGATTTAGGCATTTATCATAATTTCTCATTCTAGGATTGTCACTAGTGGAGAATAAGGCTGAGAGCTCTACTTACCAAGCTTAGATAGAGAAGCATGAGATGTTATGGATGTTAATTTCAATTCTTAGATTAAATTTCCATTGTATTTGCTTAGAATTGTTATTAATTATCCTAATTTCACGAAGGTGTAAACATTCACACACACCCACCTAATGAAAAATTTTATCTTTCAAATGCATGTGTTTCTGGTGTATGTGATGTATGTGGTGCAATCTTACATTATTAGATGAATGTTTGCATGAAAATATTTTAATTGATTTTGGACAACACTTAGTTGATGTATAAAGATTTAAAACTATTGATTATCCATTAAAGGATGGAAAGGTTGGAAAATGGTGCGATCTAATAACTGAAAAAAATAGTGTTCATGCTTTTATGAATGAATTCAAGAGTAAGGTCGTACCTAAATATGTGAAACACTCTCAAAATTCTAGATGGCTTGATGGACAATTTCACATATGAAAGAATAATTTTTCAATTGGTAGTATACTTCCAGTCGTTGACTTTGCAGAGAACTACACGCTTGCACCACAAGATGAGATCCAACTGCAATATTATAATTAAGTGAAAGTAACAATTTTTGTTCATATTATCTATAGGCATGCACCTAATAGTACAGAAGAGGATCAAAAAATATTGATAGAGTACCATTTCTATGAGTGAATAAATTACACTAATCAGAGTTAGTCCAATATTTCTTTAAGACCTTTTATGAAAATTTAAGGTAGAGAGAAATTCATATAACACAACATCTAATATAGTTAGATAATTGCACTGGCAATTCAAGAATACTAGAATGTTTTATTGGTTGAGTAGGACATATAAGAAAATAAATATCCAACATATATGGAGTTTTTTTGAAGCTGGGAACGGGAAGGTAGAACATGATGGTGCAAGTGAATGTGTTAAGAGATCCCTTTGTAGAGAGCAACTCAAATTTGAGGAAAACTAAAAATTTAAAGATGCACGTGTAATTGTTGAATGGTGTAAAATAAGTTTGTCTACAAGATCAAGTCAGAACACTACAATTAGACATTTTTCTAGCTAGTTGAAGAGAATAATATCCTTTCAAGATATGATTATGATACAATCAGTGAATTGATTAAATGGCATTCATTTAGGAGTTCTAATTCTAACACTTGGACTATATGGACTAGGGAGCTTACATGTTTTTGTCAATTTTGTGTTGTAGGTGAATGAAAAGAATGTGAGAATATGAAATGAGTTGATGAATGGTAAGAAAAATCCTCAACACCTAGTGAGACACAAGATCAAGATGATAGAATAAATGAAGACCTAGATCATGAATTTTCATGAGAAGATTATGACCGTGTTCTAGACCTCATACAACCTGGTAATTTAATTCAATTTATTGTAAAAATTTAAATTATATTAGTTACATTTATGTCATATACTTTATGATTATATTTGAGTTATAAATCTTTAAACAAGTTTTATTTGTGCATGTACTTAATTTTGTTTTGCAAGACATGTGTATGGTGTTGTTGCACCTGAGGATAATGAAGATAAGACATAGTATTGGTTAAATTGATGTGTAGAACCTAAGAAAAAGTTGATATGCCATCAAGTAGATGATGATGGTTTTCAGTATCCAATTGGGTCTGTTGTGGTAGTTGGTACATGGCTACACAAATACCTAATAAGAAGGAATGGTCTACTAGCTTTTGAAGACTACCAATCAGAAAAGAAAATTATGCACTATTTCCATTTGGTAGTGGCAAAAAATATCAAATTGGAAAGATACAAAGGGAGACATGCTAATAAAATATTATGGACACTTTCAATGGAAGAGCATGAGGTAATCATAGATGCATTGCAGAAAAGAGAGGATGCTGATGGTACATTAGGTTGAATCAAATTTATGCATGTAAGTTTTTGTTCAATTTGTCTTATTTTATATGTTTTTCTATATTTAGATGTCTTCTTTCAAGTTTCATATAAATTATAATTTAGAGATAAATATGAAATAAATTAAATTTGACTTTAAATTAGCTTTAAATTTAAATACATGTATTTTCTTACATTTCAACATTTATTTTTATGATGCAGGATGTCTGGGAGAACATAGACAAGAACTATTTATGTAGTTAAATGCACACTTGTATTCGTTCAATTTTATTTTTTTAAACAGTTCATGAGCTCACTTTTATTCATCCAACTTTATTTTAAATATAAGTTAAATTTATAGTTGTATTCTCCTAATTTTGTTCTAAATATTAAACTATGCACATTGGTCAGATTATGTTCACTAATAGATTATGATAGAGTTATTTGTGCATCCATATTCATTGTTCAAATTAATATATCTCATTGTTAGATAGATATTTTTTTTATAGTTAATGAAAGTCTTGATATTACTTGTAACATCTATATTCATCTAGTTTTGGTTTTGTAAACAGTTCACGAGCTCACTTTTATTCATCCAATTTGGTTTTAAAAATATAAGTTAAATTCATAGTTGTATTCACCTAATTTTGTTCTAAATATTAAATATTTACATTGGTCTTATGTGAACAAGTTATAGATTATGATAGAGTTATTTGTACATCCATATTCATCATTCAAATTAATAGATCTCATTGTTAGATAGATGGTTTTTTTTATAGTTAATCAAAGTCAATATTATTGTAACATCTATATTTTTCTTGTCAATTACATGAATAAATAGTCACTATTAAAGATCAATTATGTAATTTATATTTAATTATAATTAATATTAAATGATCATATTACATAAGCTCATATATCTACATTCAAACCACTATTTGAAAAAACCATGAAATAGGATTAAAAGTCCATGAATAAGATAAATAACATAACAAGTCCTAAAATATATGTATCATAATGTCCATCATAACTCTCATGATATATATAATAACACAAAAAATTCCTACTCTAACAACAAGTCCTTGAGTAATATATGATAACAAATCCTAGTAATGCAATTACTACTCTAACAAAAAGTAAAAATAATATGACAATAAGTCATGATAACACAAGTCCAAATAACATGATAACAAGTCTCGATAACATATATATAACACGTGTCATCATAAAATGTCCATCATATAAAAAGTGAAAATAATACATATGTGACAGGTATAATCTAACTCTATTCATCTAGTTGATTTGTAGTCCTCTTCACTCCACATGAAGGTGAAAGCGATGCACCATCATGTTGTGTATGCTCTCGAGTGCCCTCAATCTCCTGTAAATTTTTAAAAGATCTCATCAGAAGACTATTACAAAATTCACTTAAAAAATAATTAATATTAATTTGAATATTTAAAATTTTACCATGCGTCCATGATTTGTAATGCCCTTAGTGGGACATGGAGGTCCTCTCTTAGCTACATCAAAAGTGGATGCACTCAAGTCCTGTTAAAAAAAAACATTACAAAATTTTAATAATTCAAGTATAAAAGATCTAGATACATAATATTTTTGATTAGGTAAAATAGGTTTTGAATAGGCCTTGAAACCATTTACAGTCAATTTTTGAAGGGAACCATAACCCTATTCAATAGCCGAGAAAGATAGGAAATATTAGCACCGACCATAGAGAGACAGCTGGGGATCGAGGACATAGGCTTTACAGAACCCCCTAGCAACAATTACCAGTAGACTCATACCAGAAAAACAACAGCAACCACGAAAAGAATTGACAATAAAGCTCTAGCTACTCCAAACCTAAAGCCAAAGCTTTACCTCAATCTAGGGTTTTCTGGCTCCCTAAACCTATATTTTGGGTTTTGTCTTGGCTCCCATAACCAGAATAACCAACCAAATCCATGCCCACAGCCATAGGGACATATCTGAATCCCATATCCACAATGTCCTAAAAAAGAGAATGGCCTTTACACAACTGGATCCTGTAGGTATTCAAGTAGTTATAAGGGAGAGAATGCCTTATGCTCCCACAAGAACACTTCATCCAGCTGACACAAACCACCTCCACAGGATGTGTCAAATCCACCTCAAAAGGATTCAAGGGTGAAGGGAGCAAGAACAGATAGAGATTCCACCACTAAATGACCACCAGAATAGACCCCACCTCTATAGGGGTATACTCCCCCTCAATATGAGTATAACACAAAATAATCCAACCAAAAAAATAATCCCCTAGTGGAGGCAAGATCAGAACTTTCTCCCAGAAAGAAGGAACTTCCAGAACTAGGGGAGAAATATACACGAGGGTCACATAACCAACAAAAGAGAAGTAGGTGCTACCAACCCAAGTAGAAAGCAACCCAACAACATCAACTACAAAAGAAGGTTCCATACAACACTGTTGACCCTTAAGTAGATATTTTGTAGGACTACCCCCAAAAAAAGCCCTTCCCTCACGAAGCTGTGCCCTACCCTAGAAGGTAGGCATGACAACAAATCATTCTCCCACTAAAAGTCAGCTTCTAGTAATAGGGGAGAAGACAAGACCAGGGTCACAGACCCATTAAAAAAGAAAGGATCAAAGCCATCCAAAGCTAAGTCCAACCCATCAAATATGTTGATAACACACCTTTGAACCTCAAGCAGCCTTGGATACTTAGCAGCTCTACCAGAAAGGGAGAGATTTTACCTCAGAAATATGCATCCAGCCCTTGAGACCAGACCACACAAGAGAAGAACCTCAACAAAAGCTAAAGGAGCCTACCAACAAGCCCAACAAAGAGGAATCAAAGAAACCCTAAGAAGCTCCCCCGCAAACATAGCAGAGGCCGACATGTGCAAAAGATAGGGGTCTCCTAACACAACCCCTACTAAAAGCAAGGTAGGCTCGTGCATCAACAATGCGAACATCCTCCTCTGCAATGCCATCATCCAGTGAATCCCTAGCTCCTGTTCTCACTCCTGCATTGCCTTCCAAAGTGATATGAGTGTTATCAAAGAGGACATGCTAATTCAGGAGAAGAACCCTAGCAAAGGCTAAGGGAACTAGGCAGGAAGCCCAACAAAAGGGAAGAGGAGCCTTAGAAACCCTGAGAAGCTTCCCTGCAACCACAGTAGAGGCATGTGTAAAAGGAAAGGGCCTCCCAACACAACCCTAGTAAAAAGAAAGGTTGGCCCACACATCTGCATCACCATTGTCCTCCTCATCATCGTCATCCTCCTCTACCTCGCCTTCAATTTGCAAAACCCTAGCTCCTGCACTCGCTCCCACTCTGCCCTCCATAACAAGTTAGATACACAATGTTAATATTAATTTGAACATATAAAATTTTACCATGCATCCATGCTCAGTAATGCCCTCACTAGGACATGGTGGTCCTCTCTCAGCTACATCAAAAGTGGATGTAGTCAAGTCTTGTAAAAATAAATAGTACAAAATTTTAATAATTTAGGTATAGAAGATCTACATACACAATGGACATTGAAAGTTACTTTTAATCATGACCTCAAAGGATAATGTTGATGGTGACATTTGGCTTAATCCTGTAGCCATGCCAAGACTCATGGTGGTGTCGACCTGACCAACATATATAAAGAAGGAATCAAACTTCTAGTATATACATAAATTATAAAGTATATATAACTATAAATTTATGGAACAAAAGCATGTACATTACCTGTGTGTGACATGTAGCTAATGTCACTGATGAGTCAGGACATACAAATGTGATTGCACACCATGAGACAATCTAAAAGCCTACAATTGCAAAAAAATAAGTATGAATCAAAGTTGTACACAAATTTGTAAGATACAAACACTTAAAATTAATGAATGAAAAATATACTATAGATATATGTGGCTGAGTCTCAGTGACTGATGGGGTAGAGAAAGAATAAATTCCCATCTCAGTGTTACATGAGAGACCCTACAAAATTACAAAAATATGTCAAACACATTATAAATTATATTTTTTCTTGTTTAAAGTTTAAATGTATCGAGATCAAAGTGCATACTGTGAACGGGGCACTGAGCTCTTGAGGTGTGGATGTCATATGATGACAATTAATGAATGATAGAGTGTCAAGCCTCCTCTGTTCACCAAAAAATCCACATGTTATGGCTCATAATTGTAAAAATATGAAATTTAATATTGCACTACAAATTATAATTAAATTTACCTTTGTGGGATGATCATCATCCACATTGAGAAAATCAACATATGATGTGATGTCATCTCCAACCTCACCATGTATGCCACCAGCATCATCATCATATCCACCATGGGAAGCATAGGCAACATTAGGATCAGTCTGGGGACCCCTGCATATATCCCCACAACTCGTGCAAAGTTGTGTTATGCCGGGGGCAACCCTCACCTGGGTCAAGTGCTGTAACAAATTACCTATAAGGGCACTCAATGAATCAAGAGATGACTGCACTGCTCAATGATGGAAATGTGCAGGAACTATTAGAGCAAGAAGAGGAACAAGGAGATCATTACGCACATGATTTCTAGTTCTATCTCTCAATTTGGTCCTTGTCTTATCCTATGGCATGCCCCGACCAACCCCCTGGAATTCTCTCATGTCAAAGTAATTGGGTTTCCTACCCAATTCAAATTCAGCCCATAATTTTTTCAAAAAATAAAGGGAGACCTCATGATTAGTGTGTAGTGGATGGTAAAATACCATCCACCACCACTCCCAAAAATGCTTTGCTATACCAGGGTGCTGAAACCATCTAATAGAAATACGTGGCTTCTTTCCAAGTATCTCTTCACTCGTTTTAGGGTTCAAAAAATAATGTCATATCAATTTTTGTAATTTTTAAATTATTGACCTCTTTATAAGAGAGGCTACCAACATAATACGCACACATGGTCTCCCTCCATGATTGAAAATTGCCAAGCTCAGAGTCTAATGTATGTACAGGATCTATTATGCCTTGCATGCTATCTGCAAGGCATAGTAGCTGGGGAGATGGATGAGGATCATGCCTAATAATATTTACATCTCTCATTATGGCCTCTACATTTCTCCTAATATTGTCTCTCAACTCCCTAGGTGGATGTGGGGGTGGAGGTGGTGGTGGTGATGCTTTCTAAGCTAAAAGCTCATCAATGTTAAAATCATCCATGTTTTTAAAAGCTCATCAGATTGAACTAGAAGAATGGAAAGATTCAGTGTAGTGCTTAAGAGAGTAGGTCTTTTTATGAAATGGAGTAGAGGATGGATGTCATATCCTTGTATTTAGAAATGGATGAGTGAGAACTGGGGTAAGCATTTCTCTCTAAAGTCATTACCTAATGGTTTCTTTTTGGTAGTCACTAGAAATACAAGATAAAAGAAATGGGTAATTAATAGTGGCCCTTTCATGATGGGGGTATCATGTTTTTCATTAATGTTTAATGTTTATGGTCTGATTAAAATAGAAGAGAAGAAGGAAGTTTGGAACAACATTTCAGAATCCATGAATGGTATGGGTAGGGTGACCTTCATTATTGGTCGTGACTTCAATGAAACATTGGATATGGTTGATAAGAAAGGGAGCAAGGGGACTATGAGTAGGATCCAATTTGATTTTCAGATCTTTGTTTCCAAAAATGGATTGTGGGAAGTTAAAACCAAGAATGGGGTGTTTACATGGATGAATAGGAGACATGGATTCTCACACATCGTAGAGAGATTGCACCATTTTTTTTAGAAAGAGAATGGGGATCCCTCCCCTTGATCTTTGAGGCAAAAATACTTCCCATGACTAGGTCAAATCACTTTCCAGATGCTTTAGTTTTGTATAAGGATTTGGTACCAATTTGATGCTCTTTGAAGATGGAGAAAATGTGGCTAAGAGAATAATGATTCTAGAAAATGGTGGAAAACTATTGGAAGATTGTACTTATTATTTAAGGAAATATGGGGTTTCAATTGTTCAAAAAATTATAACATATCAAGAATAAGTGGAAGTGTTGGAACCAAATTCATTTCAAGGATATATTTGTGGAAAAAAAATGTTGGACGAGCAGCTAGAGGTTTTAAAAAATAAGGTGATTCAGGAAGGTATGGATAAAATTGATTTCTTAACTGAAAAGGACTTGTAACAACAATATGAGGAAATTATAGCCAGAGAAAAAATATATTGATGCCAAAAATCTAGAGAGAATTGGTTGAAAGATGAGGACTACAATACAATGTTTTTCCATAGTTCGGTCAAGGAAAGACCATTAATTAATAGAATAGCTTCAATAAAGAATGAAGTTGGTCAATAAGTTGTAGAATCAGATGAAATCAACAAGGAAGTGGTAGACTTTTACTCATCACTATGATCATCACAGGATGGAGTGATAGTAGAGAGCTCTATAGGGATGGTTGATAGTGTTCCTTGAAGGAAGGGGGATTGTGAAAAACTTGTTATCATTGTATTGTGTATTTCCAATATGTTTGGATGCAGGGCAGACTAAGAGAATGAAGGATCACTCATTGATTGCATGATAACCCAGTTTTGAAGGGTCACTGGTTGAGGGGACAGTCAAGGTCTGGATGATTGGGCCATTGGAGGACCCTATTTCTTTCTATTAATTGCTATTCAAATTGGATGCATGGATTTCTTGTGAATTATTGGTTGCTATGTATCTTGCAACTGCATCTGTAAATCTGCATATACTTCTCTAGGGTTGTAAGCCACTTAGGGATCAAAAAAGAGAAAATAAATCAAAATTGTTCTTTGTCCTATTTCCTTTTAACAAAGTCTCAACTATCAACGATACAATACATTTGATGCCCTAAGCTATCAATACAAATGGTGCCCAGCTAGAAGCTCATGAGATGTCCATTTGATAACCACAATCAACATTTCAAAAAAATTGATATCCTTAAGCACAAGTACCAATAACATCAAATAATGGAGTTAAAGCACAGGCTAGGGCATGAAACCAATAGAATGTGGTTATTTCAGTGAGCATCTCAGCAATATCCAATGGCATCATTAAACGTGCCAGTAATATCAACAAACGTGAATCCAAACATTTCAAAACAATGAATCGATATCCTTGAGCACAAGCACCAATAAAATCAAATAATATCTAGATAAAGCATGAGCTAGGGCACAACACTAGTAGAATGTGGTCATTTCAGAGAGCATTCATGATCAAATAAAATGCAATGCATTTGAAATTTGTGGTCGAATATGATGCCAGAGGCTTGAAAGACGTTGCCCGTTAAAGATACCAATCAAAGATGAATAAATCACATACCTTCTCTTGCGCTCAGCTTTCACCTGCTCGTTTTCTCCCACTCATTTTCTCTCCAATCGAAATAAAAATGATTTGGGCATTTCACTTTTTTTTTTTCATCTATACCTCGAACCTATCAAAATTCTGATGGTCAATTTAAAATCCATCAGAATACCAACACCATTAGGGCCTATTATAAAAAAAAACACCAAATTCATAATAAAAAATTACCCATCGGAAGTGTCTGTCAAAATTTGGCCCCAAATGTAGTAGTGACACCTGTAACAACTAAATTAGAAACATGTTCATAATCAAATGATATATAGGATCATGAATATCTATGTCACTATAATTATCTTCATAAGGAGACATTGTGACTAATTGTTTCATTTCCCATTGTGATACACATCTATCTATAATGTTCTCATATTGACTATTTGCATTGTTCTCAATGCACTCAAGACAAGAGTATGATTTTTATCTTACTTGAATCATAAGAGGCTTACTATGTCTCATAGTCATTACTTGATGTAAACATCAAAGACTAGTAATTGTTTGACAATTATAAGGATTAGATCAATCAATATCTGTTAGAAATATAAAATAAAATGCACATTTTTAGATCAATAGTTATAATAGAAGTCAATATATATAGATATTTATATATATTTCAACATAAGTAAATTAATACATTCAAATTCACTATATTTTTAAAATAATTAAATAACACAATATTTTACCTCTCACTTCCCAAAAATAACTTTTTTTGTATGTTTTGTCACGACTACCAAAATGAATTTTGGACCATTCAATAATTTTATTTAAATTTTATATATTGTTACCTACACAAGAACTCAGTTTATCAAATGGACAAGCCATATATATAAGATATGTATACTTATTTTTAAATAAAATTAAGAATTAGATATCTAGAACCATTAGTACCTATATGTTAATGTTGGAAAAGTGCATGCTTCAAACATGGTCTTGCTCCGTCGTGCTCTACTTTTCCATATCCACTTTCAAAGAAGTTCCACATAAACTTTATGTTGTGTAGATATCATGTTGCATGGATAGCCAATTAAAAGCATTTACAGACTTGAATTGTCATAGCTGTTGGAAACTATAATTGAAACAATTGTTGTATTGTCATTGATGTCAAACCTTAATTGGTAAGACTGTTGCTACTTAGGAAAGTACTATATATATTGTATTGTTGTGAAGGATTGAGGCAAGGTTGGTAACTAAAGCACCTAGGGAAAGGTTGAGTTATCTTGATATTACAAAGTGTACTTGACTATGTTGTACAATGATGAGACAATGTATTGTTTATAATACTAAGACTGAAGACTAAACTGGTAGGCTTGACAGAGCAAAAATGGAGAAATCATGTTTAAGCCGAGTAATGTTAGTGTCGACCGAGTCAGTGTATACCGAGAAAAAATTCTAGTGTCGATCAAACAACAGTTAATTGCCGAGGAAGACAGTATAAGCCGAGGAAACATTTTTAGTAATGACCGAGCTTTCTACATGAAGACCGAGTAGTTGATCACAGTATTGATAGAGCATCAACATTTTTATATTTGAAGAGAATTTAGTTTTGGAGCTGACATTGTTGAATTCTTGGATTATGTAAAATGTGTTGACTTTATTTATTGATTGTTTGAAAGCATTAAATGCATTGTAAAACATTTTATTGTAAATCTTTAAGAGATTTGAGATGATTCTAGAAATGAAGCCGAAGAACATGAAGCGGGTAGATTCAATGAATCTGACCTAACCCTAAGATCTACGAATGAGATTGAGTAGCATAAGATGAGTTAACCTAATTGAGGAAAGTATTAAGGGAACCTGAGCATTGGATATGCATGTGCATGGGTGAAAAAGAGAATGCTGGAAGATCAGTAAAGTTTTATTGACTGTATAAGCAGAAAAGGCTGAAGGAGAATTGTGGTGGTTGCTTGAAGAAAAGTTCTGAGCAGATCAGAGATGGAGAGGGAAAATTTTCAAAGTTAGTAAACTAGCATTAGTGTACAGAATCAGATCTGATATTTGCAAAGGTTGGCTTTTAACCAAGCTCACTTTAGAAGAGTGAAAATAATAGTAGAATGTTGCAAAGTGGTTTTTCCCACATTGGGTTTCCACTATAAATCCTAGTGTTAATACTTGTGTGAATGTTTTGGTTTGAACATTTCTATGTTTTACAAGTTAAGTTATAGCTGGGTAGTGGACTGCATTATTATATGTTTCTATTATTGAATCAGTGATGACCGAGTTTGTTTTGGTTATTGGATTTGATTTAAGGAAAGGTTTTTAAGTTTGTCTTATACATGATCAAGACCTGAGAACAACTGATTCACCCCCCCTCTCTATTTTTCTAAATCATATTAACATTTGGTATCAAAGCTTTGTTGCTTATTATTAGTGTTTACAGAAATCAAGTTCAAAGGGACTTGAAGAAAATGATCAGGATGTATAAGAAGGAGGTACCGAAGCTGAATAAGGAAAACTTCCTTGCATGGCAAAGCTTGATGAAACTGCATCTGGCTGGTATTGGTGACTCTGCAAAGTACTACATTGAGAATGGCTATGTCTCACCTGTCGCACCTTTGACTGCCAAAGAAATGAGAGCTAAGCAAGAACATAATCTGGCAATGCTGGAAATTGCATCTGCCCTAAGCTATCTAGAATTTGAGGACATTAAGGATTGCACAACTGCTAAGGAGATGTGGGACACTCTTGCAAGGATCTATGGTGGTGACTTAAATGTACTGAAAGCAAAGGCTGAGAGTCTTAGAGGTAAGTTTGATGAAATGAGAATGCAAGAAGGTGAAAACATTGCACAATATTGTGGTAGAATAAAAGAAGTTGTGAATGCTATTAGAGGAGAAAATGGGGTTATTGATGATGAAACTATAATTGGGAAAGTACCAAGAACCCTGCATCCTATATATGCTATTAAGATCTCAACTATTTAGGAATCTAGATGCAACTCTACTAATGTGCTTACTTTGGAAAGTTTGGTTGGTAAGCTGACTGCTTTTGAACTCTCTAACTATGATAATTTCATTGTTGGAAGCATTGGTAATGTTGAATCTTCTTTCAAGTCACAACTAGTTTTGAACAAGCCAAAGAAAGAAAAAGAAAGATGCATCAGTGAAAGTGAAAGCGAAAGTGAAAGTGATAGTGACACTTTTGATGAAGAACTGGAAGATCTAGAAGCTCTTATGGCTAGAAGACTGAGAAGAGGAAAAGGAAAGTATAAAGGTAAAATCCCTATTATATGTTTTGCATGTAATAAAGTTGGTCATATAGCTGCTAGATGTCTTGAAAGTAGGCATGTTGGATCCTTAGTCTTACTTCTTGTTGGAATTCTAGTATTTTTGTCTCCAATTATCTATTCAGGCTTGTGATGTCTTCTTACATATTTTGCCAAAATAGGTTCAGCTCTTCTCTCCTCTATTTCATCAGGTTCCCCAACAAGATTGTCAGATTCAGCTTCTGAATGCTCGACAACCTCTTCCTGATACTCAACAGCATTTTCTTGTAGCTCGACATGTTCTTGTTCTCTTTCGGCACTATTTTCCTGATGCTCGGCAACATCTATCTGTTGCTCGGCATTGCTTACCTGAGACTCAGAATCAGGTGCAAGTCTGTTACTCGCCTCTTCTTCTTCCTCAATGTACACAAAATATCTATAATCTTCTAGTTCTCTTTTGCTGTCAGCTTCATTTCTTTCTTTCTTGATCTATACTCGGTTAAGAGTGTAGATAGTAGTGCTTATAGCTTCTTTCCAGTATCTCTGTGCCACATTCTTTTCAGTCAACAATGTCCTTGCACAATCCAAGATAGATTTGTTTCTTCTTTCTGCTATACCATTTTGTGGAGGTGTTCTAGGTGTAGACATTTGTCTTTTAATTCCTCTATCATTGAAAAATAGATTGAATTCATTTGATGTAAATTCTCCACCTCGGTCAGAAGTAAGAAATTTCAGGTTCTTACCTGTCTCCTTCTCAACCTTAGCCAAATACCACTTAAAGAATTGAAAATCTTTAGATTTTTCTTTTAGAAACATTACATGCATCATCCTAGTATGATCATCAACAAACAAGATAAAGTATCTAGCACCACAATAACTTTGTACACCCATAGGTCCACAAAGGTCAGTATGAACCAAATCTAAAATGTTTTCAGAAGTAAAGGATTTTCTCTTAAAACTTGACTTTGTCATCTTTCCTAACTGGCATTCCTTGCACATCACATTCTCAAGTTTCTTCAATCTAGGTAGACCTCTTACTTTTTTCTTCTTACTTATCTCTACTAGATTGTCAAAGTTAACATGACATAGCCTTTTATGCCATAACCAAATATCATCAAGTTGTGCAATTATACACATTTCTTTAGATAGATCAAGATAGAACAAATTACCTTTAGTCTGATCTCCACTTCCAATTAGTTCTCTAGTAGCATCAAATATTTTAGCTTGCTTGTGATGAAATTCCACTCGGTAACTAGTTCTATTGAGCTGAGCAACACTTAACAAATTATAATTAAGACCTTCAACCCAATATGCATTTTCACAAGATATCTTATCAGTCAATTTAATCAAACCTTTTCCTCTAACAGGATATGGTGTTACATTACCAAATTTTACACTTTTACCTCTGTAATGATGTAAGGTCTCAAACTTATTTTTCTCACCAGTCATGTGATGTGAACAACCACTGTCAATAATCCATTTATCATTCTTGTTCACATAGGATATCAATGCATTTTTCTCATCCTCATCAGATTCATCTTTCATTGCAACACAGACTACCTCAATTTCAAAATCATCACTAACAGTGTCAGTTTCTTCTTCAACAATGTAACAAGATTTCTCTTTTCAATCAAATCCAAGAACGAAGTTAAAATAAAATATAATAACATATATTTTATTTATATATACCAATTCAATTGTAAAGAATAATTTAAACAAAAATGGAAATCAATTGAAGTACACTCACCAACACATCCATCAGACCAAATCTAATGTTGTGAAGCATCTATCCCATGTCGTCTAATATATTCAAAAAACATTTCAATAGATTAGGCTACATAAATCCTATCATGACCTGTATCATCATTGATATTAAAATGAACCTCCTTGATGATAATGGGTTCATCTAGAATACTTTGTACATCATCCACATCAAACCGTGCATGTTTATAAAAAACTTGTACAAATATTGCAACTTGATCAGAATGATAATATTGAGCTTCAATCTCCATGTGAGGACTAAATGCATAGTTCTCAGAGAAATCTACAATTCAAAGAATACAACTTGGTGGAAAATAAAATTTTGACTCATGAAACTATTTAGCTTGCCATCTTACACCATGACAATGTTCGATATGTGGATAAATGATATTATAAAAGCTAGTTATAAACTCAATGTAGGGAAATTCACTCTCTTTTGACACAATTTATTTGGATTTAAGTCCTGTATTAGTTTGGTATGTCTCATATTAAAATCTCTTTCGTAAAATTGCCATTGAAACATCATTATTCTCAATTTTCATTAAAAATTTATTCAAATCTCCACAATCATTAGATGTACTTTTTATACATTGTCTATTGAGTTCATTTGAATCTTCTAATTTATCACATAAAATAGACTTCACAAATTGTCTTTTACTTCCAGGGATGACTATATTTGGATTGATTAAATGTCATAGCTTTTTTACATGATTGCAAGTGTAGATAAAACTCAACATGATTTTGACAACAAAAAGTTTCACATACTTTATTTATGTGTACAAAATAAGGACAAAATCTCTTAAACATGTTTTGAGAAATATTCACATCGAAAAGTTCCTTCTTGAATGTTTCAAACAATTCACTTTGTGTTGTATCTATAAAATGTTTTGGATGTAAAAATTTTGTACCATCTTCATCTTTCATTTGTATAGTGTCCCTTCTATTAGAAGAAACATGAGAGTAGATGTTCTAATATTCAATGATTTATCTTTTTACTTCTTCAAAATTTTTGTCTTTTTGAGAAAGCCTAAAGATATTTACCCAATTCAAGTTTCAATATTTTCATCTAATATATCTCTCCTAACATATATTTGAATAGTTATAGATACATTCAGTAATTTAGAAATTGTTGAACTTGTTTTTTGTGAGATAATTTCTTACTAGTAATCATAACTTCATCAATTCTCTACATGAAACACTCAAATCAACACCTTGAGTTGTGTTATAAATACAATTCAACGCTTCTTGTAAATTTTTAATTATTGTTTCTTTTACATTAGCTATCCTTTTCTTAATATCAATACCCAACAACTCAAAAATATGGGTCATTTCCCTCTTTCTTAATAACCTAGAAAATAATTGTGCTCTTCCAAAGAAATATTTATTTTCAAAATAATCTTAACAAATTAATCACATCTTCCTAATAAATTTCATTGAAGAGAGAATCTTCATCCATCTCCATCAATTTTTTCATATTAGAAAAATATTTTCTATATTGAATAGTACCAATTTTTTCTTGTATCTAATTTTTAGCTTCTTGAACATCAATAGGTTATTCTTAAATATCAACATGTTGTTCTTGAGTACATTTTGTATGGCCTTTAATTTTATCATCCCTTTTTAGGTCATAAAGCCTTAATCTACTCCTTTTTTCCCCATTGCACAAACTCTTCTAATTGAATTTCACGTCATCTACAAACAAAAAAATAAGTATACCTAATTAAAATTTTTTCATCTATCCTAGCCAATTTGTCATCAATCCCAACCATTGTGGCTATGCTATCATTGTCTATTAATCCTAAGAAGGAATCTTGAGGAAATGGGTAGGTCAATCTCACAGGAGTGTCCATACTTCTAAGCTAAACTAGCTAAATATTTTACTCTCAGCTCTCAAGGTCTACAAAATGTTATGCCACCTTTCGAATGTGTTGCCCTTTTTATAGAGAAATTGACAACCTTCGTAGGTGTTTTATATTTACTCCATATTAAGAAGGAATATCACATCAACTTGTGAGAACACTTTGGTCATTATTCAAGGGTTTCCATTTGTCTATTTCTATAACTACAAGCCCATTTTTTGGTTGCTGATAGTTCCAATGGAGGAGATCTACACTCCTTGAATGTCGAAAAAGGGTAACTACATTTACTCTAGGCTTAAAAGGAAAGATTATTTTTTATATCTTTTCATGCTAAGACATTTTTTTGTAGCATTTTAGCATTAATATATTCCATTTCATGAAAATGAGTGATATCTAGTTGGATTTTTCACACCTCTCACTTAAATACATGTACTAATGACACTAAGATGTCTTTCCCATGTTCACTAGGTAAAACATTAGAGAGTGTTATACTACCACCTTTATAGACAACCTGGAAGGATGATGTCATGGTCATTCATTACATATTAATGGAAAATAGGGAAAATGGAATAAATAAATTTAAAAAAATACAAAATCAAGTCATGTTAACAACTCTACTAGGGATATGAATTCCTAGTTGGCAGTAGAGCAATGTTGATGACTATCAAGGCAATAACCTCATCAGGATTATAGATGCTTGACTAGCAATGAGGCTCTATCTGGTCAGATTTAGAACATATCTCACCTACATAGCCTAGAAAAAGGGCAGAAACCATTTCATCATCTTAGGAAGGGAAGGATTAACCTCCTTGCACACACAAAAATCACTAGGTGATATTCTTTCATAGTTTGATAGGTTAATCTAATGCTCATTTAACTTTGTTGTCATCACAGGGTATAAAACATAAAGTTTTATTATGAAGCCAGGATCTTAAATGTAGTCACATTCTTTTCATTCTTTGTGTTCTCCTTTTCTCTATGGATATTCATTGGACATTCGACTTTGTTCATTTTAGAATCTTTATTTTGACATCCTTTGGCTAACGTTGCTTGTTTGGTTATCTCTGATTTATCTCTTGATATTTTCCCCTTGCAGTCGACATCACGTCTTGAGTTCTCTAGTTTGACCTTTTCCATGATTAAATGTTTTTCTTTTCTTTTAAAGGAAAAATCCTTGATCTTTTCTCTTTTGTATACAAGTTTTTGTCACGTCAAATATTTGTTCAGGAAACTCACATAGATAATTGATCTAAGAAATATGAATTAAGTTGACTCCCAACCCAATGGATAAGGCTTTGTTCTGCGCAACCAAATTTTTTGAGGTTCTCTCCCAGAAGGTCTAGATCCATTGAAAGTCACCAACATTGTAGACTCCTCAACATCCCCTAAAAAATACTTCCTATGTTTTCCCTTGGTCTTTGATCATGTTGAGCAGCTCACAGTATTCAAAGTTTGATTGCCAGCTAAATGTGTCATCCCGTCAAAGTTTCTAATCCTCTGTGCAGAATGAGCTCCAAAATTATGCTAGCCTACCACATGTTCTATGATACTCATGATTCAACAAGTCTCACCAATGTATTTCAAGGAATATTATTTCTTAGAAAGAACTCCATGACTAACGAATTTTCTAGGCACTTGTTCTCTTTTCGATGCGTGGATTGACCCGTGCAATCATGTCATTTCTGATCAGGCTACCATAATTTCATTGTTGAGCTCAGCTCGAAGGAATGCTATGATAAACCAATTAAATTCAAACATTTTCTTGCAGCACATGAAATTGAGCGATCCACAAAAAATTTCTTGGCATGTTGATTGATTGCAACCAAATTGTAATCATTCTAAGATCATTTTCAATAGAGGGTTTCTCTATAGATCCCCAAAAAATTCTAAGAAAAAAAGGCTGGAAAATATTGGACTTCGATTCACTAGGACAAGAAATAAATTGTATCATTTGTAGGGATTTTACTTTTATGAGAACAAGACCCTATGACTTGTAGTCTAGGGGTAAACACTGTAACACATACTTTTTGGGGGCATTCTCTCTTTCATTGCCATGTTTTTTCTTAAATAATCATGGGACTATGTGCTTAGTTCCTTTTCCTTTTATTAATCACTATGTCATGTGTTGAAATCTTATAGGTGTGGTATAGTTTATTAATGTTTTCTATAGTGTGCTCCTTGGGAAGATGGTTTTAAGGAAGTGCGGTCTTCTCTTTTGACCCTTATATGAATTATTAATGTTTTCCTCGACATAGAGTCATATATTATGTCCCTTATTGAAGAGAATATAAATTTTTGTAGGAGAAATGTGCCTAAATTCAGAGCCTTGTAGTGCCTCCCACAACAAGATATGAATATTTGAGATCTACATCTATGGATTTAGCTTATCATTCTCCTTCCAATAATAAAGGGAATGTGGTGCACCCTATCATGAGGGAGTGATGACATAGAGATCTTACTAGAGAGGTCGAGCCCCTGTGAATACCACCTGACAAATTCTTAGCCTGTCCAACAAAGATTTGATTTATCATTTTGCCTCCCCTTATCTTAGGTCATTTTATTAAAGGTAGTTCTCCTCTATTTTCCCCAAGAATCCAAACATTAAGAGCCAACTTCTAAAATCCCAGAGGTTGTGTTCTAGGGCACATGTCATCCCACCACTACAACAATTCTAAACTACCCTTTGATAATCGATGTGAGTCACAAATTAGGGGATCAACAGTAAACATTAACATGCACACCACACTACCTAATGTGTGTATAGATACTTGTACATTGACACTTTATGAATGTATTTAAACTTTTTTGGTCAAAAAAGGGAAAAACCAGATGTAATTTTAGTATTAAATATAAAAATCATCAGATAAATACATTCTACCATAGTTATATAGGCCCGCTTTAGATCAAATCCCTATTTTCCAAGTTTTCTAGAAATCATCTTAGAAATCCCTAGGCTTCATTTATAGACTAGTGCATATAGATTCAAAAGATTTCATATGATATTCTACTACAAACCATACATAGATTCTATGGATATAAATTAGTCTCAATTGTTAACCATTACTAGAATCTATTATAATACTATATTCCATTTTAAAGAGAGAACAAAATATTCTTAAACACTAGCTAGTGTCTTTTGTTTTGTAGTTGAGTTAGATAGATCTTCACTTAGACTTAAACCTTGTTCACCTCCAATAGCATCAGCTAGGAGAATGAAGGAAGGCCTTGATTCTTCCATGTTGACCTCTTTCACGTTGTTTCTTTCTAGACCTTGCACCTTAAAGATGGCCATAAACCCATCCACCCTTAAATCTATCATATCTTCTTCATTATTGGATACTATTCTTTCCACTATCATGTAGTTGTGAATCCATTATGCCCCTTCATTCTTCCTTAGTTGATATAGTTTAAACAAAAAACTTACATTTTGTTTAATGTCAAATGTCCTAGTACCAAAGTGCTCAACATCTTTAATCACAAAAATGGGGAATCACAACATTGGTTTTCCATTCTGAATGGTGACCATGTAATCCTTAGGGTAAGGGTGGTTAAGTCCTCACTAATATTTCTCAAAACCTTATCTAATTCTCTAAGCAATTATTCCTTCAAAAAAAATTTCACACAGATTCTTAGTATCTTCCTCAGATTTTCCCATATCGAGGATTGTGGAAATAAATACTATATAAATCTTTATGTTAACTCTATATTTATGGATAGTGGAAAATAACTCCTCACCCTAAATCTACTTCACCACTCAAATCAAGCTATTGTGAAAATGAATCATTATTCATCCCCTTATCTATGATTTAACCAATAAAATTTGTCTATCTCTTTCTTTCATCAGAAAAATGGGAGACTCTCTTAGTGTTGAGATCACTCTGCAAACCCACTAAAATCTTCATCTCTTATCTTGGAGTCTCTAGCTATAAAGTCTTTTTATTTGTAAAAGATTGTAGTTCCCAAAATTCTCAGTAGGGAGGCCAATAAGTGCACTCTCATAAATATCTCATCCGTATCCATCATACATCATGCCACTTTAATAGCTTTGTCACTAAATTGTGGCCGAGCTACTAATATATTAATCAAATTAGTTTTAGAAAATAAATCACTCAATGCCAAGGTAGTTAAATCTAGTAACATCTGATGTATGCCACACCAAATATTTGTATGATACGTTTAGCCTCTAATATGTATTTAATTTTTTTAAAAGCATACAGTAAAATCAAAAGGTTTTATAAGACAAAGTGGTTTTTCAAGTAAGGACGGATGATAGGTGACGTCCCCTTGTTGTTCCTAATATTTAGATCCTTGAAACATTTTTGAAACATGTTATAGTGTTAGGAAATACAATAGGGATGTTTTTTCATCAATTATCGGTGAGACATGGCCCGTCATCCCCAAGGACAAGTAAAAGGACAAGTAAATTTTTTATTATCTTTAAAAAAAATATCTATGACATTGAAAAAAGATTTCAAATATACTATGGTAATATTGTAACATCGGTACTATATTATGGCAATTATTATAAAATAATAATAAATATATTATGACTTAGAATAATAGCCCATGATATAAGTTACATAATAGTTAGCACGAATATCAATGATTTAATGTTTTGATTTTATTGTTGAATCTTTGTGTATAATCTAAAATTGGTAAGGATAAGATATGAAATCCCAGTTTCTGATAGGAATACATTTTTTGAATAAATAAATCATATACATATTTATATGAATTAAAATTAGAATTTAGATTTAATTATTTATTAAATAAATTAAATTCATTATAAAATTCTTGTTTATTTATAAATTTTGATAGTTTTATTGTATATAAATATAAATATAAATATTTTTAAAATATATTTACACATTTTTAATCAATATTTTTATAAATAAATTTGTTTACAAAAATAGACTTAGATTTATGTTTAAAATATTTTTCAAAATTTTCAAACTAAACTATTAAATAATTATTTTTAGAAAACTAACTCTTATTGTACCAAATGCTTGAAAAGACCATTTTCTTTGTTTAATAATTAATTTAAATATAAAATCACAACTATATTTTAAATTTTAAATTAATTATTAAATAGACAAAATAGTCTTGTTAGACATCCTTTTGATGCATGTTTAGAGATTTCCTTTTTGTGCAACTCTATCCCATTAGGTGGAACATAAAATTTAATTTGGATAGCCAACATAAGAATAGGTACATGTGAGTAAGTAAGCATCTCCACCACTAGTTTACATTTTCACTCCCGGAATCTCTAATTCTACGAAATTGACCACGACCACCGTATTTAGTTTTTACATTCATAACTGCCTTATTAATTCTTTTATAGAGAAAAAAAATAATTTTTAAATAAATCTAAACTAATTCAATTTTAATTCTTAAGAGTAAAATGATAAATTTTCACAAAATATAAATAAGAAATAAATTTCAATTGTCATACAAAATAGCTTAATTTCTTTAAATATTTATTATAATTTATTTTTTAAAGATAATTACATCTTGTAAATTTTTAGTGATTTTGTATGACATTTATTTTCTCTAATGACTAGCCCAACAAGTTTATATGTAGTGTAGAGACTATGTTATAAAAAATGAAACAAAAATTGCAAGCAATAGAATATTTAAAAATGATATAGAAGAAATAAGTTATATGTATATATACATTTTAATTTTAATTATAATTTTTTTTTATCTTAGATAATAAATATGTTTTACAAATTAAAATTTAAAAAATACAAAATAATTTTTAAAATAAATAAAAATAAAAATATATATTATTTTTCTTTATAATTTGAAATAAAATTAAAAGAAAAACATTAATTATAAACTAATTTTTTTTTTATTTTTTTCATAAAATATAATTAAAAGAATAAAACTTTAAAAATAAAAGTACATAACAGCAAGTTAACAACTTAAGGTTTTAAGACAAAATGATAACTAAACAATAAGATTTTATAAACAACTTAACAACATAATCTCATGCATCAATTTAAGTTTTTAGAACAAAATAATAACTTTCACTTAAGATTTTAGAAAAAATAATAACTTAACAAGAAGATTTTATAATCAACTTAACAACAAACATAGTCTCCTGCATGAACTAAAAATAGACTGACTTATGCTTCTGCATCGAAAAAATTAGAGCTTCCGCTTAGAAAGTCATGCATAAACAGAAAATCACTTCACGCCTGCATGTAGAAATGTAGAAGTTGTTGCCCTAGAAAGTAATGTATAAATAGAGGACAAGTTCGCATATGGTGTATCATAAAACATTTCATTTCATTTTTAGTGAGGAGAGAAATTAACATTTGTATAGCTACATGGCTCAGGCGAAGGAGATCATATATGCTGGTAAGCGCATCAGATTGATTATAAAGGGCCCTAAGCCCCCACCTCCTTCTCATATCAATTCAGATTCAGCTCAAGAAACTATTCCTCCTGTTGTTGGGCCACTCACAATCAACATTAAAAGTGGAGATGGAGATGCATCTGAGCAGGCACCTTCTGATATAGATTCAAGTAATGAAAGCGTTTCTTCTGTATTTCGGCCCTTCATAATCAAGATAAAATGTCCACCAAAGGATGGAAATGTATCTCAGCAGCTACACCCCAATAAATCAGTTAAGAGCTGTCGTGTTGCTCAAAACACCAAACTGACGTCAGAGGCAGATGTTCGCCAAGGTGGGCTCAATGATGGGGAAGAAAATTAAGGTAAATGCAAGAAGAGAAAAGTCAGTGCAAACAAGGCCAAAGGCAGAGGGATGATTATGACGAAGCCTCTAGTAAAACAGCATGGCTCACTTTCCAGGAGGTCTGACAAAATATTCAGCAAGCTCAAGGAGAAAAACAAGAAGGCGGCAAACTTTTTTCAGAATAAGAGGATTTTTGTCTAGCTCCAACTTATTTGAGTAGGAGGATAGTAAAGATCCATCAAAGAATATCATATAGACCTATCGATATAAAGGGTTCCTATTAAGGAATATACTATTACAATTGTATGCTATGAAAAGTTATGAATATATTTACATTGTAATAGATGCAAGACTTTTTTTTTTTTTCAAATATCAAGATCTTTCCGCTCATCTTTCAATTAATTTACTGTCACTTTGGTATAGACTAAGGTAATTTTTGTGGAGTATGCGATTTGTTTCGGTTGTGAAAGTTTGATTAATATTTTACTACACATATATGTGATTTTTTTTTGGTTGTTAATGTTTTGTCAATCAACTGTTCTCTTATATTTTAAAAATTCAAATGGTAATAATGAATTTGATTTGAGCGCTTTTCTCCCCTGCTTACCATGCTTAACATGCGATTTTGTGCTGCTAACTTCAAAATAATCAGTCGGAAGTTCATTGATTTGTGTTGACTGTGCATAGTCTGCGAGTACAAGACATTTGTTTCTGTCAACGCTGTTAACATAACTGATGCTTCGATAATCTGCATGTAACTCCATCGCCACTTGCAGTTTTAGAAACTCAGCTCCACCGTTTCTCCTATGCAATTCGGTGACCTGAGAATCATCTTAATTTCTTGCATATCCATATTTTATTGTTTAGATTAAAAATTGTTCAATTATAAAAATATCTAACAAAAACAAAAAACCAGCAACCCAGAACCTGCCAACTTCAGGAACCAGAAGCCACATTGAGCGCCTTACAGGCCTCATCAGCATCCTGTTTAGCAGTAGAGATCTTTTTGATGGCAGCATTAAACTCTGAAAGTTCCTGGATTCTATCGTGTATCTTCTTCTTCCTCGCTGATCTGGTGCGTTTGCTAGGGCCCTCGTCGTCTGGGTTATCTTCCACATCCTCTAGTTTTTTAGTAGGAGAGCCATTGTCTAGCTCAAACTTAATGATCATGAAGCAGTCCATCGCCGATCCCATAAAGGTATTGTTATCATGCATGTGCTTTTTCATGGCTGTCTCCAGGGTTTCCATTCTATCATTTAAATCCTGTATTTTCTTATCATCCTCCTCGGTGGCCTTCTCTTCCCCAATGCCAGGGATATTCTCCAGCTAGGTCTGCATGGTATCCACTTTCGCAGCAATAGCCCTGTACTTCAGATTAAGGCTTTTAAGTTCCTGAAACACCCATTTTATGAGCCTAAAAGAGTAAATGGATGCGGCTTTAGCAGTTTGAAGGATTCCGAAAGGGGAGTCAATTTTGTCTTCCATGTCTTCACACAGAAGCTGGACGTTCCTCTCCTGCAGGTCCACAGTTTTCATAAAGGGAATGTGCCGAGAACTTGCCAAATCAGTATCATCCTCCTTCTGAGGAACAACTTGGTTCTTGCCTAGGGAGGTGTGTATCTCATCCTCCTCATTTTGTATGTTCTGTCCCACATCCACCACCACATCGATCCTAGGGGATATCAGCATGTCATGCTCTTGAGAGCTGTCATAATCAACCAAAATTGACACTTTTTGGCCGCCTTCATCTTCCTCATCGTCCTTCTCTTCCCCTTTCTTCTTGCTGCTAGAGGTATCACCTTTCTCCTTGGTACCCTTCTTCTTCTCATTCTTATTCTCTTCAATAATCTTTTTACTGGCAAACATTTTACCCTTTCCTTTAGTCTCAGTAATTTCCTCATTAGTATTGTAGTCCTCCTCTGAGGTGGAGTTGGAAACAGAGGAAGAGGAATCCCCTTCCTCAGTAGAATCCACCATGTTATCATATCCTTCCTCACTTTGGGCTGAGGTTTCCATGTCCAAGTTCTCTTCCTTCTCCTTCTTGGCTTTCTTGCCATAAGAACTTTCCTCCTTCACAATAGTATCCCTAATTCTTTTTTTCCCAGAACTGGACTTAGAAGGGGAGATACTAGGGCTAATTCTAGCCATTTTCTTAATATGGTCCACTATTAGCCTAATAAGCCTTCGTGGAGAATAGGTTTTTTATCATTTTTCTTGTGTTGTGAAATACTATGGCGGAGCGATTGCAGGATATAAAAAGGCAGAGAAATTCTGATTTTATGCCTAAAATGGAAAATAAGCACATGATAAGAATGGGCTCTCTTAAACCTACCATCTAAAGTAACATAGTCCATGATGGCCATCATAATCGTAGCTCAGATTTCTTTGAAGGAGTCAACATTGTAGCAGCCTCCACTTTCTTTTATCAAACTTTTTCTCTCCAGCTTCCCCTTATGAAATTGACGGATGGCTCCAAGAGATCTTCTTGTCACATAAGAATTTCATCCCCTTCGTGCTCAGCCCAGAAATTTCAGCTACAAATTCTTCCATGATGTTCATAGTTACCCCTTCAATGGTAACTATGCTGTCTCTCCATGAGTCCAGAAAAAGCTTGGTGGCCGAATCCATCGCCCCCCATGCAGCCTCTCCATATAATTCGTGAGCCCCCCATTCTTGAAAATTTCCCACACCTTTGGCATGTTCTTCCACTTAGAGCATTCCTTTGGCTCTCTCCTATTCAAGCTGCCACCCATCTTGAAGTTTGTAGGGTTTTTGAAATTAGCAGAGAAAATAGGACTGTTACTGTGAATAGTAACCTTGGGATAAAAAAAGGTGAAATCATGCTTGCAGCTAATGATCTCGGGAAAGCCCCCACTTTCCATGATGATGCTCTTTCAGTAATTAAAGGGATGTCTAATCATCATAACTTAACAAGATTTTCCCAATCCACCATTCTACTATGAAGTCTGTTGTAAGACAACTTGGCCTTAATATCGACGGTTAGATTTTCTTGTCCTCTCCAGATCATGATTTCATTTGCTTTGACAACGATATTAGCTAGGTCATCTGTGGTACTGTTCACTTCCCTATAAGCATGAGAGATGATGATGTGTTTGAAAGTATTAGTTATCTTTCTGGCCTCCTCCATTATCCCCTATATCATCCATGATAGTTTAGCCTTTGCATTTATACTTTTGAGGATATTCTATGAATCCCCCTCAATCCAGACGTTCTAAGCCATATTAGCCTTAACCAGTTTCAGAGTTTCGAGGAGGGCCATCACTTCAACCACATGGTTATTTTGAATGCCAATTGGAAAAGCAACAGCCACCAGGCAATTAGCCTTGTCATCATGGATGAGCCCTCCACTGCCAGCAGGTCCGAGGTTTCCCTTGGCAGCCCCGTCAAAGTTGATTTTAATCCATCCTAGCAGAGGAGAAAGCCAAATAGCATTCTCCCAAAGGTGCTGGTTTTTGTTACCAACTTTCTTACCCCAATCTCCACCATAGAAAGCCAGGGTTCTGCCAGTGGCCATTTTGAAATTCTCTCTTATACTCCTTTTTATCTTCTCCACTATGACCTTTGGAGGGAGCTCAATATTCCTGAAAACTCTATCATTTCATTCTCTCCATATTCTCCATATGACATGAGGTGGAATAATGTTCCAAAGGGTGGGCTCTATGGGGGAATTAGCTTTGTGCCACTGGTTGTAGAAGTTTTCCAGACAATTAGGAAAAAACCACCTAATCTCCCAACACTGTAAAAGATCCGACCAGACCTCCCAAGCATAAGAACAGTCAATAGCTAGGTGAGAAACAAACTCCTCCACCTTTTTACATAAAAAACATCTATTAGTCAAGATCATTCCCCTTTTTTGGAGGTTATCCATCGTTAAAAAATTTTTCTGCAAGAGAAGCCAAAAAAAAATGTTAATTTTTGGAATAAGAGAGCTGTCCTAGAGTTGAAACCAAAAAGGGATAGGATTCGGTTTATTCAAAAGGAGCTCAGAATAGGAGGCAACCGAAAAGGTTCCTGAAGGCCGAATTCCCCACAAGAGCCTATCTTCTCTAGAAATCTTAATCATCCAAACTCTAAGATCCTAGATAAGAGGTTTAAGGTTTTCATTAATAAGAGTGAAATTGATCCACTTATCATTCCTCCAACAGTCAATGACCATCAACCCATACTACTAGGTGTACTGAAGAATAGCGGGTTGGAAGGTAGCAACAGTGCTAAGGGGGTGATCTTTTATCCAGCTGTCTTCCCAAAAATGGATTCTTCTGCCATTACCCAAAACCCATCTGGCACCTTTAAAAGCTGCCTCCTTGGCCAGCTGAATACTATTCCAAATATAAGATCCTTTCACCTGAAGGTTATTTTTCTAGAAATTAGAAATGTGAGACACAAAGTAAAGATACTTATTATGGATGATCTCATTCCACTCTCTTCTTTCTCCGAAAATTCTCTAGACCTGTTTAGCCAATAGAGCTTGATTAGTAACTCTAATAGGCCAAATGCCAAGACCTCCCCATTTTTTAGGAGTGCAAACCTTATCCCAGGAAACTAAGGCCAGTCTTTTCTTCTCTTCAACTCCCGGCCATAAGAAATTCCTTTGGATTCTTTCTATAATATCTGCATATTTTCCAGGAATTTTGAAAAGGCTTAAAGCAAAAACAAGGAGACTTTGCAGGGAGGCTTTGAGGAGCTGGAGTTTACCCACTTGACTGAGAATGGCTCCTTTCCAGCCTACCAATTTCCTGTTAAAACTATCAACAATCCCTCTCCAAAAAGAATCTAGAGGCTTGAATCCCAGAGGAAGACCCAAATAAGTAGCCGGGAGAGAGTCAATCCTGCAGCCTATAATTCTGGCAATCCTGAACTGCCTTTCCTCAGGAGTATTGATGAAATATAAAGAACTCTTATCCTAATTGATGAATTGACCAGAGCCACTAGTATAATCTTTCAAGGCTTTTTTGATAGCTTTCGCTTCTTGAATTGAGGAGAAACCCATAATGATGGTATCATCAAAAAATTGCTCATGGGAGCAATGTCTGGATGAAGAGGAGGGAGAAAGACCTTTGAAAGAACCAAAAGAAGCAAGCTACTGAAAAAGATGACCCAAGCATTCTGCAAGAATAGAAAAAAGAATGGGTGAGAGGGGATCACCTTGTCGAAGACCTCTTGAGGGTTTAAAAAACCTAGAGGGGGAACCGTTAATCAATATAGCTGTAGTAGAGGTGCTAATCATGTAATAGATAATCTGAAGGAATTTACTGCCAAAACCAAAAGAGCTAAGCACCTTAATCAACATATCCCAATCCACCCTGTCATAAGCCTTGGAGAGGTCTAGCTTGAGAAGAAAGCCTGAAGTGGAGGAGACATGAGTCAAGTGAATAACTTCATGGACTTTCATAATAGAGTCAAGAATCTACTTGCTAGGCATGAAGCCAGTCTGCTGGGGAGAAATAATGTTTGGAAGAATAGCCAACAACCAAGAAGTAAGAACTTTGGACAAAATCTTATAGATAGAATTGCACAGGCTAATGGGTCTAAAAGCATCCACCGAATCAGCACCTAGTTTTTTTGGAATAAGAGCAATAAAGGTCGCATTGACTTCTTTTAACAAGGATCTAGAGCCAAAAAATTCTTTGATAGCATTACAGATATCTTCTCCAACAATATGCCATAATTTCTAAAAGAAAAATAAGGGAAAACCATTCGGACTTGGGGATTTATCACCTTCAAAAGAGAAAGTAGCAATCTTAATCTCCTCCTGAGATGGGATAGCAGTGAGAGCCCGGTTCATGGGGACATCAATGATGGAAGGAATATTGCTAATCAGAGAAGCCTACTTATCTAAATCTAAATTCAAGTCTTTGGAGAGTAAAGAATAAAATAAGTTAATCATTGCCTCCGAAATGTCTGAATAATTAGAAACAACTCCTTGATCAGTATTGAGTCTAGAGATTCTATTGGTTGCTCTATGTTTGGAGGTAGATAAGTGAAAAAATCTAGTGTTCTTATCTCCTGCATTAAGCCATATAGACCTTGATCTCTGACGCTAGTAATCTTCCTCCCTTGAGATAATGTTGTGAGTTTTCACCAAAATGCTTTCCTCCTCATCTCTAAGTTCCACTATGAGACCATTATGCTAAATCCTATCTTGAATAATATCCAAATCCTTTTTAAGTTGATTTTTAGTTTTGAAAATATCCCCAAAGATAGTTTTTCTCCAAGTTTTAACATTCTGTTTAACACTAAGAAGTTTTTTGACCACTCTAAACATGGCCGTTCCGTGAACACTAATATTCCACCATTCTTTAATATTCTATTCTATATCAAGATGATCAATCCACATTTTTTCAAACCTGAAAGTCGGACGTCCCATCTTAGAAATTGGATTTGCATTGAAGCAAATCGGGAAGTGATGAGAGCCCACTTTCGAGAGAGAAGACAGAGTACACCCAAACTTATTCAGCCATCCTCCATCAACCAAAGCATAGTCCAGGTGAACTTGAATAAGATCTTGACCAACATGCCTATTGGACCAAGTAAAGTTGACTCCCTGAAGCTCCAAATCAAAAAGAGCCTGAATGTTCAAAAAATCCATCAAATCCATCCTACCATCTAACATATTCTGAGAATCACTCCCTCCAAATTCCTCCATATCTTTTAGAGGATAGTTTTAGTCCCCAATGACCATCCAGGGGAAATTCTAAAAGGCTACTCTGTGTTTATCTATTCTTTTCCATAAAGAAAATTTGCTAGTTCTAGAGTTAGGGGCGTATATTGTAGTGGCAACCCACTGAAAATCAAGTTTAATGTGAAGAAAATTGATGCTAAGGTAGTTAAGATCCTCCACAACCATAGAACCCCTAACTAGATTTTGGTTCCAAAAAATAGCAACCCCTCCTAAATCCCCCTTAGAGCTAATGCCAACAACTCTTTACTCATCTTTTCAACCTTATCTTTACTCATCTTGGTTTCTTGAACAAAAAAAATATCAGGTTTATGATCTCTTACTAGATTTCTGAGAATGTCTTGTTTATGAGGGGCATTCAGCCCTCGAATGTTCCATGAGATAAGCTTCATCTTTTAACTGGGGTGCAGCTTTCTTGGATGGTGAGTTTGCCATCCACGATTTCCTTTTTGCTTTCCCTCTCTTTGATTTCTCTATTTGAGTATCTTCCATGGGATTTTCTATGGGATCCAACATCTGCCTTCATCTGTATGCCTCCTTCTAATTTACTTTGAGTAGTTACTCCTTTAGATCCTGGGGTGACCAATTCATTCTTTTTTTCTTTTCTTTTCTACTTTCTCCCTCTTTGGGTTTTCCAGGTTCCAGTCTCCTCAATATCTTCGGCCAGCAACTCCCCATTGCTACTACCAGAAAAAGTCTTAGGGATGGAAGAGGAGTCACAATCATCCACTTTGGAACACTGTAAAGGAGGTTTGTCCTCATCCAATCTAATGTTTGATTCATCTTTAGAAAGGGGAACCAAGACCACTAATGGTGATGGATCCCTGGAAGGAGCTGTCCTATCCGGAGGATCAGTAATCTCAGCAAAGTCACTCATCTTTTTTGAAGCATCTTCCTTTATTGGTTCTATAGTTGAGGCTGACACATGAGATACCAATTCTGCTATTTCCCCTTCTTCCAAGACTGGGGTCTCATTTGACTCCAAGAATTCAAGGGGGGCTTTACTGCTGTTATCCCCTTTAACCTCCTTCCAAACTTGTCGTGACTTTTTGGGTTCAAAGGTCTCTACTTGAGGGGTCTTAGAAACTTTTTTTGGGCAATGTTTTGCCTAGTGACCCATTTTGTGACAAAAAAAGTAGGCAAAAGGAAAGGATTCAAAGATAACCTCCTGTTTGTGCTGACCTAGTTTTGAGTTGATATTGATAACCTCAGGGAGATTATCAAACTTGGTAATATTGACACAAATTTTGGTGAAGACTAATCTAGACTTCACTGTCATCATGGGATTGACTGAAATAAGATCACCCCCAAAGGACGAGGCTAAACCTTTAAAAACTCCGTTCCAGTATTCTAATGGAAGCCTCAAAAACCTGACCTAAACTGGCATCGCCAAGAAAAAGTTATCAGAATAATCCAGATTAGGGGTCCATTTACGTAAAGCCATTCCATTCTTCCAAACATCCAGGGGCCGCCACAAAGGACATAACCCTGATCTTCCTTATTAGAAAAGGAGAAGGAAAGAAAACCTTTAGGAAGAGTTGCAATATCCACATGGCCCTTCAAGGCCCATTTCTTTTTTGCAAACGTCCTAACTGCTTCAATATTGGGTCGTGGTCCAAGGAAATTACCAACCAACATTAATTCCATGGCCGAAATAGATCTGTCCACCATTGAATCTGGTACAAAAATGGCTTTCTCACCGTCCTAGAGAAAAGCCTTAAACAGTTCTATCGAGAGTAGGGAACCCTCTTCCTTCTTATCTCCCACCAAATCCGACCACTTTTTTGGACTATGGTTGTTGACTTTGGCATTACCAGAGTCCTGTAAACTTTTTGACCCCACTTGTGGGTCCTCTGAGGAAACTCCCTCAATATTCATGGTCTTTGGAAATGGGACTGACCCTTCTCCCAGAGCTTTTTTGCCAACAGACTCAACCCCCAAAGACATTCCCTTCGAGGGAGAGCTTGTGAATCTCTATCATAAGCGGGAGGTACCACTGCCCCCTGAAAGAGAATCTGACACCCTGTCCAGTACTAGAGCCGAAGGCATTCCCAGTACCAACGGTTCCAAGTCCCCATCGAGACTAGCACCAGCACCAACTCCCTTGGCCGAAATGCCAAGATCCTGCAAGTGGAAAGAAAGCCCGCCATTCCCACCTGCTGTCTGCATAGTATCCCTGCCATTCCCTCCCGCTGTCTGCTCTTTCCCGCTCAAATCTTCCACCATTTCTTTAATTTTCAATTATTTTTAGTCTTAGTAGCTTAGATGCATTTTTTAGCTTAATTCAAGTGATATATGAATTTGTAATCATACATGATTTATAAATTAATAGATGAATTCATAACTATTTTAACTATCAACTTGTTTTATTTGGCATTCTTTTATTCATTTAAAAAAGACTTGAAATATGATTTATTTCATTAATATGGTTGTGTATTATTAGATGTTGATAAATGAAAAATCAATCTAATAAAGTCAATCCAATGAATAGTTTATATTGTTCATTTATATTAGTTTTAAGTTTCTAGTACTTTAATTCAAATTTCTTCTTCCTATAGATACAACTAATTCAAGAGAGTACAAATTGTAATTTTCATTCTTGTGTTGAGTTCTTAGACAATGATTGGCATGAAAGATAATTTTTTCTATGACCAATACCATAAGACATGCCATGCACTCCATGCACCTTGTCTCATTGAATGGAGGATACTCATAAACTCACTAGGATAGTCATGGGATAGTTAGGACAATAATATGAACATGGGGCACTTAAGTGTGAGCATTGATATAGTGTAATGGAGAAGGCTCATGATTCTTGGGAGACAAAACATGACTATGCCAAGAATATACATGTCCATATTGGCTCTACAAAATTCAAGGCTAGGACGAACACTACAAAAGTTGGATAATCCATGCATCTAACAACTTTTGGAGTAGTAAAGAAATATCCACCACATCCATATGGTATGGATTATTCAAAAACTAAGAGAGGTTGTTGTAGAGATGCCTCACACAATATTTTGGCTTCAAATAGAATGTTTATATTTTCAATCATCTTTGAGATATAGCTTGTCAAAGTTTGATAATTTTTGTACTTAGGGCACTTAAGAGAAAGTGCCAATACAATGTAGCATATAATGTTCAAGAGAGATGAGGTAGAATGTAGATATAACCAACCTAAAATGTTGGAAATGATAGTTCAAGCTCAAGATGAACATAAAAAACTTTGAGCTACCTTGCACCTTAACAATGCATCCATCTGATAGTGTTTGTGGTAGTAGAGAAACATTGGACATGAGCATATGGATTGGATTCTTTGAAAACTAAGAGAGGTTATTGTATATGATCATAACACGACCCTTTACATTCATGTGTCATACATTTTGAGAAATGCTCCATCATGTTTGGTAGTTTTTGCACTTTTTAAAGAGGAGGATATGTTGATACAATGTGGCCTAGAGAATTCATAAGGATTGGAAAGAATATAAAGGACATATATAACATAAAACTTCCCACCCTAACTCATTGGCCTTGGTGATTTGATCCATAAATAAGAAAAGTGAAAGATATGATATATTACAACTTTTTGTTGAACAAAATTGACACTTTTTTGCAACTATTGAAAATACTTCTCCATGAGAAAATATATTGGAGTCTTAAAAAACTAAGAGAGGTTACAATAGATTGTCTTAATATGACCCTGTATCATCAATTTTTTTTTATGTGTCATAGATTTTGAGATTTACGCTATGCCAATTTTTGGCAATCTTTGCACCTTAGAGGATATGTCAATACAATGTGGCACACAACGTTGAAGGGACTTGGACGAGATACAAAAGGGCATGTATACCATAAATGCATCCACCTATACATGTTTGTGCTGATAGTTCATTCTCACAATGAGTAGAATGAAAGTTATGCTGTATTGTAATTTTTTGTTGAACAAAATTTATACTTTTTGCAATACTTAAAAATTTATTGTTATGAGAAAATAGATTGGAATTTTTGAAAACTAAGATAGGCTATTATAGATGGTCATAGCATGAACCAATATCCTTTGATAGAATATATATATATGCCATAGATTTTGAGAATTGCTCCATCAAACTTTTTAAAAAGAGGATGTGCCAGTATGATGTGGCGTAGCATGTTTAGAGGACTTCACAAGAAAAATAGTGGAATTCACAGCATAAAATCACTCACCCAAATGTGTTGTAACTAATATATTGAGGAAATGACATGTATAATGTACAAGTTATGCTATATTGCACCTTTTTGCCGAGTGAAATTGTCTCTTTTTCCAACAATCAAAAAGTTGTCATCACAAGAAAAAAAATTTGAGCATTCAAAAATTGAAATAGGTTATTGTAAATGGTCATAAAATGAGCTTTTACCTTAGATAAAATATTTTTATTTTCCATATATTCCAAGAAACACTCTATCAAAGATTGGTAGTTTTTGTATTTTTGGTGCTTAGGAGGATGCACTAGTATGATGCAGCCTATAATGTTTAGGAAGCTTGGTGAGAGAAACAAGGACATTCTTGGAAAAATCCCATAAACCCAAAAAAATACATTAGTTCTAGTAGTTTGTGCTAATGATGAGAAAAATAAAAGTTATGCTACATAGCAACTTTTTGTTTCGTGAAGTTGACACTTTTTGCAACTATCAAAAAGTTGTCATCACAAAAAAAGGATTGGAGTTTTGAAAAATTGAGATAGGTTATTTTAGATGGTCATAACATGAAATTATATCTATAAAATGAACATTTTCGTGTTCCATAAGTTACAAGAAATGCTTTTTCAATGTTTGACAGTTTTTACACTTTTTGTACTTAAGAGGAGGCATTGGTATAATGTGGCCTAGAATATTTGGCCAACTTTGCAAGTGAAATAGTGGAATTAATAGAATAAAAATACCCACTTATATGCATTGGAACTAATTGTTTGTGGCCATGGAAAGCAGAATGATTTAGTTATTCTCTATTCTAAACTTTTGTTGACTAAAGTTCACACTTTTTGCAATAGTAAAAAACTTATCATCCAAGAAAATAATTTGGATTATTTAAAACCTAAGAGATTTTATTGTAGGTGTTCATAATATAGTATGTCCATATGTTTCATAGATTCTGAGAAATGATTTTTTAAAGTTTGATAATTTTTGGGCCATTGGCACTTAAGGTGATGTGTCTATACAATGTGGCCTAGGAAAATTTAGATAAATTATAAAGAAAAGAAAGGGATTGCTTGGCATAAATATGCTCACCTTAATGTGTTGGAATTGATGATTTAAAAATTTAATGAGCGTAATGAAGGTTATGGTATATTACAAACTTTTCAGTTGACACTTTTTTCAATAAAAAAGTTGTCATTGCAAGAAAATGGATTGGAGTCTTCAAAAAATTAGAGATTTTATTGTAGGTGATTGTATCATGAATATGTAGCCTTAGAAAGAAAATTCATATGTGCCATGTAGGTTTTGATAAATGATCCATCAAATTTTGGTAATATTTGCACTTTTACAACTTAATGCATCAATACAATGTGGCATGAAACATTGGGCTACTTGGTGAGAAAAATAGGGGTGTGTGTGGCATAAAATTACACACCTAGATGCATTATCATTGAAAATTTATGCCTATGATGAGGAGAATGAAATTTATTCTATATTGAAACTTTTTGCTAAGAAAAGTTGACACTTTTTGCAATAATTAAAATTTTCCACCATGGGAAAAAGAAATGGAGTCCTTGAAAATGTGGAGTTTCATAAATTGAATTATAAGTCTAACCATTGAGCTTTATGGTTATCCATTTTGATGGTCATTTTTGTTGCTACCCCTGATTCCAAATGGTAAATCAAACCTCACTAGTGCAGCCTGAAAACATACTAATTTAGCTTACTACATTATCAACAAATTAAGGACATAAAACCCCAACATTGACAAGGCCACAAGACCTTCTACACTTAGAGCTCCAAAAGACTCAAGAGGGTGCACCTTTAACACATCTACCTAACCAAAAAACTCTATGAAACCTTCCTAGAAGATATACATTTGTGTATAGTTCTCTAAACATTGAACTCATTCTGAGTAATCAAGATATAATTTACCATCAAGAAAGAAAATGGAGGGTTTATATTTTGAGATGATCACCAAATAAAATTTCATACTTACTATGACCAATGCTTAATCCACAGGCTAGGATTTATCAAAGATAGCATATACTTGATAACATAATCAATTGCATACAACTCTAAAATTTAAGGAATGAAGTATGCATTGTTAGGAATGGGAACACTGAGAGGGGGGGTGAATCAATGTTCACTATATTTTAACTTTCTTACTTTAATCTTTATACTGAACTTAAATGCTTAAGTACAAAATTAAACATTCACATAAACATGAAACATGAAATCAACACATGACACCAATATGATTACGGGGAAGCCCAAATAGGTAAAAACCCCGGTGGGAATTGACACCCACTAATATTTTGTACTAATGTTTTGTGATCCTTGTTAGAAGATCCTAACCTTGTTAGGATTTGCTTTACAGTGCTTTAAGTATAGTAGACCTTGTCAAGGGTCAAACCCTATTAGGAGTCTTTTACAATAGTCCTTGTTAGGGGAGTGGACGCATTGTCCTAGAGCTCACTGCTTAAGTAGTGAAGGCTACAACCTTCTGATCTCAGATACTCACTATATCTACTGGATGAACTGTCACTGTGACACTGCTTGTCAGATCAGTTTCTTTGATGCACTGATGCTTTGAAATCTAGCAAAGATCTAATACATCTTATAGTGTCTTCACACACTTCTGCTCTACTTATCACAACTCTTTCTCAACTTCCATACCGAATACAACGGGTGCATCTTATATTTATACGCGCATACAAAATAAGCAACTAGGTTGGCCCTTAAACCTATTACATACAATACTTCCAAATGAATTGGTTTAAGTGTGTTTACAAACAAAAAAGTATACATTTTGGAAACCTAAATACAATAGGCACATAGCCTTTACAACATTACATTATATCTGCAAACCAAAATACTAACTGTCAGCTTCATGCTTTGTTCTTCTCTGGCACTCACTAGTTGTGCAACTTCAACTGTCTGTAACTTTCTCATCATTGCATATCTGATTATGTGCTCATAGACTAAGCATGAATATAGTCTAACCAACATAAATTCCAAGGTGCATACCATAATTCCACCGTACACATGTGCATTGATGCTCTGAGCTGTAAGAACTATGTACACTGTTCAATCTTCAACACTTAAACTGATTTATGATCTTCTCTTCAAGTGCCCTGACTCTAAATTGTTATATGACTTTGTTGCCATAATGACAACACTATATCAAGTCATATACATTAGTATATCCAACTTGCCAACAATCCCCCCTTTTGTCATTGATGGCAACAAAGGAATATGGCCAAGTTGCTAACTGTCCTTAATACAAAAAACTTTTGTCATCTATACTTATACTTATATCTCCCTATACATATTATGATCCATATTCTATACACAACTCCCCCTTTGACATTAATGACAAAGGTGTTATAAAAAACTATATCTATACATACTCTCTGAGGGAAAACATCTGGATATGCAACCTTTAGGTTCTGGATCTCCTTCTTCCATAATGTGATCAAAGAGTTTACTATCTGGAGATGGGCGCATAATACATATTAAAGCTTCTCCGTCTTCTTCAAATCTATGGAAGGACCTTGATCATAATTTATCATGGTGGTATCAATCTCCTTGACGTTCTGATTTAGGATGTCTAATGAGGGCGCAAGAGCATTCCTCAACTGAGTCTGTCTAGCCCTTAACTTTGTCATCTCATTTTCTGCCTTCTCAATTTTGTCTATCTAACTTTGGTAGACATTATTACACATGTTCACATATGTGGATGTGTCTTTCACAAAAATCTTCACTTGCTCAATCATAGCTTCAGCCTCTTTTATTTTCTTGAAATGAGTATCGGTGAGATTATCTTGATCCATGCATTCTCCAATGATTTTTCTTCCTTGATCTGCAAATTCTTTTAGGGATGCTTGACTAGTCTTGAGAGAGCTAAGGTCAAGTGAAAAGTTGTTCACCAATTCAGTCAATCTTTTCTTTAGATACTTTTCTTCTACAACTATGGATGCAGATTCTTCAAGGCTTGAGAAATTTCTTTTGAAATGTGAGATGACTGTACTCACATCATCAATCGAGTGTATCTTTGACACTTTCTTGTCCTCTGGTAACAAATTGTTGAAAATGCTTACTGATTCTACCATGAGGGGATTCCTCATTACTTTCTTTTCTTTGGCTTTCTCCATAGCTAAGACGCTGAACTTAATAAGATCTTCTTCTCTCCATGAGTTTGAACTGGATGTGTCAGGTGTCAAACTTGACAATAATGTTGCTGAAGGAGTGATGGGAGTGTTGTCCAACACTTCTTTCTCTATTGACATTTCATCCTTTTTCTCACTTTCTTTTATCTTTTCTTATTCTTTCTTTTCTTCCTCTTTTTCTTTTTCTTTTTCTTCTTCTTTCTCATCATCAATCAATACTTCTTCTTGATGAGTGGGAGGTGTGTTTCTTCATAACATTTCAGCTTCTTGTGTGCTCACAAAAGCTTCCTCAAACTTGTCCAACTAAGTGTTAGTGGCGGCCATGGCTATCTCAACATTATCAATGATAATGGTTTTATCCTTGAGTGACTCTGTCATGGGCGTAGACTTAGAAACTCTATTTGTGCTTCCATTGCAGGTGATGAATCCTGAGGACCTATAAATGGTATATTGGAGGTCTCTGTTGCTTTGTCTTGCTCACTAGGTGCTTGAGTGATGGGCACAGACTTAGGTTTCATGTGCTACTCTAAGAATACCTTCTCAAAGGCCTTCTCTATTTCTTTAGATATCAGCTCATAGTCTTTGTTCATGAGGTGTAGTGTTCTCATCTTTATCCTTAAGTGCGGCTTCACCAAATTCAATAACAGTGACTTTTCTTCAATAGAACATACTGGAAGAGTGGAATCAAGTGTTTTTTCCCTTATTCTAAAGTCTTCTTTAGTGGCTTGTCTCTTCAAGGTATCCATAATCTCCCACACCTTATCAGGGATAGCTGTCTTCAATTCAAGAACTATCTTCTTGAATTTTATCATGTGTTTGATTAGCATCTCATGAATCTATGACTTATCAATTTCATGATATTTTTCATAAAACTTGGCTATCTGATCTAGCCTTCCTTCTTCTACTATTCTAGTCCTTAAAACTTGAAGACTAGGTATGAATCCAACTTCCGAAGGTGACTGCACATTTTTCAATTTGCTTCTTGTGGCTACACTTATAGCTGAAGGGTGGTTTGTGGAAATTTGTTTTCTCCTCTTGGGCATCTTAGGAGATGCATCTATGGATTAAATATCAACTATAGTAGGGGTGTAGGACTGATATCATCAATTTTACACTGCTTATCCTTTGGATCATTAGTCTTCTCAATCTTTACCTTTTTCATCTTAGGATCATCAGACTTAGCTTCCATTGTGGATGCGCTCTCAATTTCCAAAGCAATATTTTCTTCCCTTGCTTTGTCTAGGTCTTCTTGTGTTACTCCATGAATTTTGAGTATCTTAGATGTAATCTTAGAGGCTTTCCTCTTAGTTGCTGCACTATTTAGCTTGGCATCTACTTCTCTTGCCTTCTCCTCATATGTTCCCCACCTAGGTTCATTAGGATCTTTAGGGGCTGATAGTAGAACCTATGCATATGCTTCAAGGACTTGTTCCTCTACCTCATAACCAAGTGGATGAATCCACTTAGTTCTTGGCTCAACAACTTCCATAAAAGTTGTGTCTATCTCTACCATAAAGAAAATAGTATCCTTATACTTTTCAACAATGTTTTTTGGAATTCTATACCTCATTTGCATCTTGGCCTTGAAGGTCTTCAACTCCAATGTTATATAATATCTCAATGTGCTCTTAGTGGATGCTTTTTTCGATATCTGTGGCATGGTTGGAATGGAATTGTCGAAATACAAATCTGATATTTTTCCAACTATATGAAGGTACATGTAAATGATCAATGACCCAAACTTGAATATCTTGGTCTTGTCATGCTTGATTTCCTTGATGTTATCAATCAACTGTGCGTGCAAGATCTCACACAAGTTGAACTCTGCATCTTCCTTTACAAGTCTAATGGCTGCTAGAATTATGCCCACAGACACACTATTCACCCTGCTGGTGTGATGAAACATGTACCCAAGTATCATAGACATCAATTTGATGTCATCTTTCTTAATAGGCTTAATTGTCATCCCGCGCCTATCACTCCTTGACTTACAAGTTTTCTCAACCATTTTCCTGACATCCTTGCCCACAGGAAGGATGATGCCTATCCTAGAAAGGCCTGTTATCTCATATATTAGGTCACTGGTAATTCTGACCGGCACATCACCTATCCAAAATAGGTCATCATGAATTCTGATCAGTAGTATCTTAATCCATTCAGTCTCATAAAATTCATATGCCATAGCATACTCAACTATAGGGTGATCATTTGATTTAACATATTCATCCATGAATGTTTTATCTGGTATCAACATGGTATCCATGTGCGCCCTTAACCTATCCAACCCTACTGGTTCTTTCTTGCAGTAGATGTAAGCCCTAATATCTTCCACATGCATAACACCCATAGGCATGTGGGAGAATGCTCCTTCTAAATCATCTAGGGTTGACTTAAATGGATGCTTCTTAAATACATATCTCTTCTTCTCTACAACATCAAAAACTATGGGAGTGGCCATGACTTACTTCTTTAATTGCTTTCCAACTATACTCTAAGATGATCCGAAGACTTCTGAATCGATGCGTCAAACTAGGGTTTCTGCAACCGACCAAATGCACTGCTAATTGCTGCAAATAATTGATAGATCACTCTACAAGTCTTCATAATAACTTCTAATGCTCTTTCTGCTCTCCTATCACTCTGAATTTGAATGCAATGAGTAATCAAACAAATTTCTATGTACTTAAAGTGAAAATTTTGCCATTAATGTTTGCCACATAAACCAGGTTGTCACTTAAACATTTCCAACTTGAGTTTTTCTAACAATCAGTATGTGTGCTCTTGCACGAAGGTTCCTTAATACTCCAAAAGCTTAAGTCCAAAGGTGGATACTTTGAGAGTTAGTATACCCGCCACACAAGGGTCTAGAGCTAAATTAGCTCCCCCTATGAACTTGAGGGACATTCATCCAAATGTAGAGGGTGCATCCACTGCGGATGCATCCAATACATTCTCACCAGTCTTGTCCTTCTTTTTCTCTGACCAAATCAATCTCGCATCATCTAAGGCTTTGACAAAATTAACTTTTCCTTCGGGATCCAAAATTGGTTCTTTGACCTTTTTAGGGCTTTCCTGACCTTGCGTCCTTGATCTACAGAACTTTGAGATATGTCCAACCTTGTTACAAGAGTGACAAATGACTGGAGGTCTTATATTCCTTGACGCATTGACATGAGTCACCATTTTACACTATCTAGCTAAGTGAGCATTATAGTTACATATCTAGCATGTAACATTTTGAGAACTTATTACATTTGTCTGATTTTGATTTCTCTGATCATGCTGAATCCTGTTCTTCTTACTAGTCTTGCAATTCATAGCTCTATGATCAAATTTATTGCATGAATAATAGTAACCATTAAAAGGTCTTACCTCTATACAGTTCCTTGCAATGTGTCCATGCTTGTTACAAGAAAAACAAGTGCGGTCTATAGGCTTATGCTCATTCTTAGGTGGTTCACCATTATCTTTGGTTTGATCTCCAGTCTCATTAGTAGAGTCCTTTTGTGAATCCTTTCTTGCTCGCATGTTGTCAATTTGATTTTGTGCTTCATTGTATCCAATACAACTGGTGTCTCCTTTGGCTCTTCTTGCATACAACTGAGATTCTATCAAATCATAACTAGTGTGTAATTTGTCAATATGATTCTTTGCTTCTTTCAATTCAGATTCCAGGATTTCTTTGCTATTCCTTAGTGCCAAGATTTCCATGTTTGATTGCCTTAGTTCTTCATTGAGTTGAAGGTTCTCTTTGACTTGTTCATTGTAGACTTCCTGATTATTGATCAACTTATCATCAAATTCTTCAAGTAGTTCTTTCATAGATGCATTTTCTTCATTTAGCTTCTTGACCTTTGCTCCTAGATCACTGTTAGAGAATTCTTTCAAATCCTTTCTTAGCCTTTTGATAACCAATTGTGCATCATTGACTTTTTCTTTTAGTTCTTCAATTTCTCTTTTTGATTTGTCCAGGTCTTCAATAGAAGCTTCAAGATTTCTTTTCAGATGTTTCATTTCTACTTTGTCCATGATCTCCTCAAGTGGTTAAACTTCTTTTCTGAGGACCAGAGCTATGATACCAATTGTTAGGAATGGGAACATTGAGAGGGGGGGGGTGAATCAGTGTTCATTGTATTTTAACTTTCTCGCTTTAATCTTTATACTGAACTTAAATGCTTAAGTACTGAATTAAACATTCACATAAACATGAAACATGAAATCAACACATGACACCAATATAATTACAGGAAAACCCAAATAGGTAAAAATCCTAGTGGGAATTGACACCCACTAATATTCTATACTAATGTTTTTTGATCCTTGTTAGAAGATCCTTAACCCTGTTAGGAGTTTCTTTACAATGCTTTAAGTATAGTAGACCTTGTCAAGGGTCAGATCCTATTAGGAGTCTTTTACAATAGTCCCTGTTAGGGGAGTGGACACACTGTCCTAGAGCTCACTGCTCAAGTGGTGAAGGCTACAACCTTCTGATCTCAGATACTCACTATATCTGTTTGATGAACTGTCACTGTGACACTGCTTGTCAGATTAGTTCCTTTGATGTGCTAATGCTTTGACCTCTAGAAAAGATTTAATACATCTTATAGTGTCTTTGTACACTTATGCTCTACTTATCACAACTCTTTCTCAACTTCCATACTGACTACAATGGGCAGATCTTATATTTATATGCGCATACAAAATAAACAAGTAGGTTGCCCCTTAAACCTATTACATACAATGCTTCCAAATGAATTGGCTTAAGCATGTTTACAAACAAAAAAGTATACATGTTGGCAACCTAAATACAATAGGCGCATAGCCTTTACACCATTACATTATATCCGCAAACCAAAATACTAACTATCAGCTTCATGCCCTGTTCTTCTCTAGCATTCACTGGCTGTGCAACTTCAACTGACTATAACTTTCTCATCCTTGCATATTTGATTATGGGCTCATAGAATAAGCATGAATATAGTCTAACCAACTTAACTTCCAGGGTGCATACCATAATTCCATCGTACGCATGTGCACTGATGCTCTGAGCTGCAGGAACTCTCTACACTATTAAGTCTTCAACACTTAACTGATTTCTGATCTTCTCTTCAAGTGTGTTGACTCTAAATTATTATATTTTGTTTCCATAATGACAATGATATATCAAGTCATATACATCAGTATAGCCAACTTGCCAACATGCATGACATACAAATCTTCACATATATGAAACATTATCATCAAATTTGATTTTAATGTCAACTTTTACAGTGATCACTTTTAGCATATTTAATTATTTCCTTGATAGAAAGTATAAGATGAACAACTCACATATTCCATACACCGAGATGAATTGGAGACATAATTTGAGATTTTGTATTCAATTCATGTAAAAGTTCAAATTTGATACAAAGACAATAATAGAAACTTCTCTCATTATGAAATTAAATGTTCAGTAACTATCAAGATATAATCACTAATTATAGAGATTGTATGACTTAAAAAATTCTACTATGTTGTTGATGCAAGAGAATCTTGGTTTCTTGGCAATCTTGCATCAACCAAAATAATTATTTCATCCTGAGAGAGTCAAGCAACGATCTTTCATCTTTGAGATATATTGGTTGTGGTCTTAACATATTTTTCAAGACTCTCTATAGTTCTTATCATCCAGATCACACCTCATTTGGTTTTGTACTGCTCGAGTAATTCAAGTTTTCCTTCCTATGTGGCTATGCTCTGTTCCTTTGGTTATCTGTTCATGGTGATCCTATTCATGGTCATGTGTTCATATATTTCTTCAGTTGCGGTCATCATTTATTAATGTGGACCTATGTGGGATCCTTTCCCTTTGATCACATGTGTTTGGATCAAAGACCTTCATGTTTGGAATCTTTTGGTTGCTTCAGGTAGCATTTTCCTTTCTTGCCTAGGCCACCCCTGGAGATTGTGTGTGCAATTGTTAATATTTATTGTTAATGTGTGTGATCATGGTGCATGATTATTGGGTCATGTGTGGACCTAAATCTATGTTCACACCTTCTGTCTTTTCTTCTAGTGGTCTTGTGAACTATTTTGGGGCCGTCTCTTATTTATTTATACATGTTTCATTTTGAAATGTAATTCTTGGCCGACCCCATTTGTGTGGTTGGGTATATGTACTCAATTTGATGTAATTCTATAGGAAGAAATATTAGAGTAGCAATTTGATCGATCATGAAGCACCGAGATTTCAGATTTGAATTTATTTTGTAGATGGCCTAAACTAGGAAGGCCTTACAACCTGACATGTATGATGTATCTAATTAATTAAATGATTGATCCAGCATTCTCCCTCTCTTAATTTATATGTATTTATTTTATGTGTCTTTATATGTGAGGTTGGACATCCCATCTTGGGGTTCTCAACCTTGGTATGACATTACGTGTTATCAAAGAAGGAATTTCTTATGAAAGCCTAGTTGATTTGGTTGTAGGGTGGCAGGTTGCAATATGACCTACAATTGCAGAGGGTTGCAAAGATGGTTCATGGAAGGAGAGATGAAGATCATGTTGATAATGTTGTGATGGATATGTTAAGGAAAATTTTTACAAGACTTGAATTTGTTGAGACAGCCCAGAGAAGATGATGACCTATTGAGAATGACAGTGAAGATGAGGGTGAAGAAACTCAAGAAGGAAAAGCACCAACACTTGTTCTGGAACAAGGAGAAGAAATATTCTTGAGATATTTGACAAGAATTAATTCCAAACCTCACTTTAATCCTCTTGAGTATAGTAGAAAATTAGATTTAGATGAGAGGATAAACTAGATCTTTGAGATGGAGAAGTATTTTGATTATGAGAACATACAAAAAGACAAGAAGGTGAAGGTTGCAAGCACCAAATTGAAGGGACATGTATCCTTTTGGTTGGAGCATTTGCAGACTGATCAAAAAAGGAGAGGCAAGGATAAAATCAAGGTAGGGAAAAGATGATAATAAGTTGAAAGGTAAATTTCTACCTGGTGATTATCAGATTATCCTATTAAGGAGAATGCAAAATTTGAAATAAAAGGATAGTTCTGTGAAGGATTATACTGAGTAATTTTATAGGTTAGATATCAGATCTATACATGTAGATGATGAAGTTGAAAGGATTTTTAGGTGCCTGAATGGTTTAAGGACTTCTATCCAAGATGAAATTATTTTGGTCAAGATGAACACAATTGAAGAATCCTATCAATTTGCATTGATGGTAGAGAAGAAATTGAACAAGAGGCAAGAACAAAGGAAGAGAGGCAAAGGTAGAAGATTTCCCAGAGGCAAAGGTAGATCCTATGGGAAAATAGTAAATTAGATTAGGATAAGGAAAATTAGGATAAAGGAAAATCAGAGTGGAGAGGAGAAAATTCATACAGAGGTCGAGGAAGTGATTCAAGAGGTGTTTACTCTAGATGTAATAATCAGAGGAGAGAAGACAAGAATTGGTTCAAGGGAGCTTGTTTCAAGTGTAGCGAAGAAGGACATAGGGAATTTGAATGTACCAATGGAAATTCAAACAAGAAGACTGATAGCAGTATAAGAAATGCACTTGTGAAGGAATATTCACTTGATTAAATGAACAAACCTAAGGATGGGGAAAATATGATGATCAAAAGAGAATTATGGAATGAAGGCACTGATGAATATCTTTTGAGGAAAGGCTTATATTCAAAACAAGATGTAAGGTTGAAATAAAATGTTGCAAAGTGATCATTGACATTGGAAGTTCAGAGAATTTTGTGTCAGAGGAGTTGGTTACAAAGTTGTAGTTGCAGAGGATGAAGCACCCTAAACCCTATCAGATCTCATGGATAAAGGATGAGCACAAACTTTTGGTAAGTGAGAAATGTCTTGTGAAAATTAAATTTGGGAGTTACCATGATGAATATCTTTGTGATAGTATGCCTATGAATTATTGTCACATCTTGCTAGGTAGACCATGGCAATATGATAGACAAGCTTTACATGATGGAAGGTGGAATATATATACTATTCTAGTGGAAGGAATGAAGAAAGTTTTGTTACCTTTGATTGAATCATCTAAGAGTGAAAATTATACTTTTGTTAGAGTTTATTTGATTGAAATAAGATAATTCATAAGAGATTTGAAGACGAATGATGTTTTTTATGCTTTAGTTCTTAATAATATTTTTCAAAAATCAGAGGATGAAACATCTTTTGAAGTCAAGAATTTTCTAATAGAGTAGATCAAGAGATTATTTTTGATAATGTACGAGATGGTTTACCATTGGTTAGAAGTAGTAGTCATTGTATGGATCTAATTACATGAGCTATTTTGCCTAGCAAATCACCTCACTGGTTAACACTAGTAGAGAATGAGGAATTGAATAAACAAGTTCAAGAATTGTTGAAAAAAGGTTTGATTAGAGAAAGAACTATTGGATTGCAAAGAGGGGGGGGGGGGGGGGGGGGTGAGTCAGTAATCCAGATCACAAAATACCTTAATTAACTTTCTCTTCTTAACTCGATAACTAATCGGTAGATACATAGTTCTTTATTTACCGAGAATAGTAAATAAACTATAAATTTCAGTAAATCATTCACACAAATCATTCATAATGTTTGACATAGATATTTTGTTAGGAATGGGAACACTGAGAGGGGGGGGGGGGGGGGGGGGGTGAATCAGTGTTCTATAATATTAATGTTTTTTTGCTTCTATTTAGGAAATGTGAATACAATAATTGGATAAGAATGTGTGTTCAAAATGCAAACTTCTGCATAACTGTTTCTTAGATAACCCTCTTTCTTATATCTCAATGGTTATTGGAATGATAATATTAATATTGAGTGCATGAATCAAAGAGCATAGTGAAAGATGTATATCTAGGTATTGATCATGGATTTAGTTCTTCTATCTCATTTTGTATCAATTTTTTTTCTATTAAACACTTTTCATGATCTATTTTTCAAAATCCATTTTTTCTAAAGACTTTTTTCTATTGATCAAAAGTTACAGAGAAACTTACAAGACTATGCCAGAATACAAAAGATAATTTACAAATTTCATTCCATTGTGATTTATGCAAATATTTAATTGATTTCATTTTCTATTTGTTGTTTGAGACACAATTGATCTTCTTTTCTAGGCTGACATTTCAAGCACGTTTAAATCTTAGTCATATTTACCTCAAAACTATTTTTTTCCAACCAAATTCATATTTGCAAACTATTTTATTTAGTCTCCATTCTCAATAATGTCTAGTAAACTTTGAAATCTTGAATGGTATTTAATTTTAATCTTTATGTTCTTAATGTATCTTGAAATATTCTTTAGTTTCAAAAAATGGGATAGTAGGGAAAGAATTTGAACTTTGAATAAAATGTACTTACAACTGGTGTAGAAAGGCCTAAGCTTCCTGGTACACATGCATGCAAAATGGTTGCAAAATGCTCTCTCCTGTCATGTTTCTTCTATCGTTTCCTACTTGTAATGGTTGTGGTTATAGTTAGAGATTGATGTGGTCTTTTCAACAAATTTTTTTTCATCGTATCATGCAACAATGCATTATTTATACTACATTACTTTGGGGCATTATAATCTTGATGAATAGCTCTTATTGCTTCCTTATTTTCCATGTAAATTTACTAGAGCAATCAGCCCACTTTTATTTTCATGATATATAACTTTGATACAATTTAGTGAGCATTTAGGTTTTATTTAACAATTTTTTTAATGATCATCTCATAAAATGTATAGCAATTAATGTCATCATTAGTCATATTTTAAATTTGATATCTGCCTTGTCTAGAATGACATTTTGGCTATTAGAATCTATTTATTTGTGTGTCACTTTAAATTTTTAATAGCTTTAATGGATTTTCCATATTTTTCAATGGTTACTTTTGCTACTATTAATTTATGGTTAATCATATTTATAAAGTATTTATGAGTCAATCTTGAAATGAATTTCTTCCAGCAAACTCAATTTTTGAAGAAATTTAACTTATTGTTATAATATTAAAATTTTATATGTGATTTATATTATTTTAAAAGGAATATTTTAATTCTAATCATTAAAAAATTAGAATTTATTTTTTCTTACAATATAAATGATTTGAAATAAAAGAGGAAAAAATAGAATAGAAAGTTTGTAGATTTTATTATTTACAAGTAAATAAAAGAGAAGATAATTTATTTCCATGTCAAAATATCAAAAAATAGAATGTAATGTTTATTGATTGTTTATTACTTAAATAATTAGAATAAAAAAAGGAGAAAGAATAATAGAAGGTTCATTACAAAACAAACTTAAAAAAATGTTTCTAATAATTTAAAAAAAAAAGAAAAAGATTTTAATAAATTATTATAATAGTTTTTTCATCTATTTCAATTCTTCTTTAAAATTCTTCAAAAATCATACTCCATTTTGAAGTACCTCTAGATGTCAATATTTCTATTGAATACTTGTTTATTTATTTTCTATTAATCAACCACTTGCCTATACCCAATCAATTGCCCATAGCCTTTGAATTTATAATTATTTTTCAGTAAATTTTTATATTATTTAATTGTTTTTTTTGTATAAGATTAACTTCAACAATATATTTTTGTGTAATAGATTGTGATATTATAACATAAATAGTTATTATAATTTTTTACTAAAACTAGACAAATTAAATTATTTTATTTATAATTTTTAAATTTTTATTATATTCGACAAAGTTTCATTGCAAATAAGAAGGTAGTAGAAACCACTTAGTGGCACATTCTCTTGTATATCTTGGAGAGTTATATGTATGGCATGTAATTTAGAGATGTTTCTAGTTTTTTCAAATTTAAGTTGAATCTTATGAACTGGAAATTATTTTATAATAATTTGTTTAATGTATTTTCATTTCTTTTAATTTTATTTAATCATTCATTTTAGTGCAGGTCACCATGGTTGAAAAGGAAATAAATCAAAAATAATGGAGCATGTCATACATCTTCTGAATTTGTAATGATTTTGTATGACATGATTAGCCCAATAAGTTTAGATGTAGTGTAGAAACTATGTTATAAAAAATGAACAAAAATTACAAGCAATAGAATATTTAAATATGATGTAGAAGAAATAAGTTATATGTACATATATATTTTAAAATTTAAAATTTATTATAATTTTTTTTTTTTATCTTAGATAATAAATATGTTTTATAAATTAAAATTTGAAAAACACAATATAAATTTTTAAATAAAAATATATATTATTTTTCTTTGTAATTTATAATAAAATTAAAAAAAATATATTAATTATAATCTACAACAAAACAATATTCTTTTTATAAAATATAATTAAAAGAATAAAAATTTAAAAATAAAAGTACATGACAGCAAGTTAACAACTTAAGGTTTTAAGACAAAATGATAACTAAACAATAAGATTTTATAAACAACTTAACAACATAATCTCATGCATCAACTTAAGTTTTTAGAACAAAATAATAACTTTCACTTAAGATTTTAGAGAAAATAATAACTTAACAAGAAGATTTTATAATCAACTTAACAACAAACATAGTCTCCTGCATGAACTAAAAATAGACTGACTTATGCTTCTGCATGTAAAAAATTAGAGCTTCCGCTCTGAAAGTCATGCATAAACAGAAAATCACGTCACGTCTGCATGTAGAAAAGTAGAAGTTGTTGCCCTAGAAAGTAATGTATAAATAGAGGACAAGTTCGCATATGGTGTATCATAAAACATTTCATTTCATTTCTAGCGAGGAGAGAAATTAATATTTGTATAGCTACATGGCTCAGGCGAAGGAGATCATATATGCTGGTAAGCGCATCAGATTGATTATAAAGGGCCCTAAGCCCCCACCTCCTCCTCCTCATATCAACTCAGATTCAGCTGAAGAAAGTATTCCTCCTTTTGTTGGGCCACTCACAACCAACATTAAAAGTGGAGATGGAGATGCATCTGAGCAGCCACCTTCTGATTTAGATTCAAGTAATGAAAGCGTTTCTTCTGTATTTCGGCCCTTCATAATCAAGATCAAATGTCCACCAAAGGATGGAAATTTATCTCAGCATCTACACCCCAATAAATCAGTTAAGAGCTGTCGTGTTGCTCAAAACACCAAACTGACGTCAGAGGCAGATGTTCGCCAAGGCGGGCTCAATGATGGGGAAGAAAATGAAGGGAAATGCAAGAAGAGAAAAGTGACCAGTGCAAACAAGGCCAAAGGCAGAGGGATGATTATGACGAAGCCTCTAGTAAAACAGCATGGCTCACTTTCCAGGAGGTCTGACAAAATCTTCAGCAAGCTCAAGGAGAAAAACAAGAAGAAGGCAAACTTTTTTCAGAATAAGAGGATTTTAGTCTAGCTCCAACTTATTTGAGAAGGAGGACAATAAAGATTCATCAAAGAATATGTGAAGATTTCTATTTGGTATCTCATATAGATTGAATATCAAGATCATATAGAGCTATCGATATAAAAAGGGTTCCTATTAAGGAGTATACTATTACAATTGTATGCAATGAAAAGTTATGAATATATATTTACATTGTAATAGATGCAAGACTCTTTTTTTTTTCAAATATCAAGATCTTTCCGCTCATCTTTCAATTAATTTACTGTCACTTTCGTTTAAACTAAGGAAAATTTTGTGGAGTATGTGATTTGTTTCGGTTGTGAAAGTTTGATTAATATTTTACTACACATATATGTGATTATTTTTTGGTTGTTAATGTTGGTCAATCAACTGTTCTCTTATATTTTGAAAATTCAAATGGTAATAATGAATTTGATTTGAGCGCTTTTCTCCCCTGCTTAACATGCTTAACATGCGATTTTGTGCTGCTAACTTTAAAATAATCAGTCGGAAGTTCATTGATTTGTGTTGACTTTGCATAGTCTGCGAGTACGAGACATTGTTTCTGTCAACGCTGTTAACATAACTTTTGCAGTTGCAAGACATTTGATCGACATTTACTAGGTTTATATCACCACTGTTAACATAACTGATGCTTCGATAATCTGCATGTAATTCCATCGCCACTTGCAGTTTAAGAAACTGAGCTCCACCGTTTCTCCCATGCAATTCGGTGGCCTGAGAATCATCTTAATTTCTTGCATATCCATATTTTATTGTTAGATTAAAAATTGTTCAATTATAAAAATAGATCTGCAGTTAGACACCAGTTATGATGTGCAGTGCAAATAAAGCACGTGTGATTTTAAGTTCGGTCTAAGTGTTTTGATTTCTTGAAGTGTTTTCAGTTCTAGATCCGCATGTGATTTGGCATTGGGATATATACTAGATTCGCAGAGGTCTTCGTGGATTCAAAGATATTTGTCCCACATCGACCATGCCACTAGAACTTCTCCTGTTTTATAAGACAGCGACTCAGAGTGCGGGTTAGGTTTTGTTCCTTTAGGATTCGCACATTCATGCGCATGTGAATATATTATCCGGAAGTTTCGTGTGGTAAATGAATCCTTCTGCTTGTGAGGATATTTGTAAGATAGCGGCACATACCTTCTCTTGGTTGATGTTCATAGGCTTCACACATTCATGCGCATGTGAAATACTATCTTGTTGTTTTGTGTGGTAATATTATGTTGTTTTGTATGGTAATATTATGTAGGTAAATGAAAATTGGTTTAATTGTGGTATTAAACTTTAATATTCAAGTTTTGTTTGGTTTAATTGTGGTATTATTTTTAATATTCAAGTTTTGTGTGGTTTAATTGTGGTATTAAATTTTAATATGTGACATTTTATGTCTATATGATTTTTAAGAAGTCTGTATCACTTTATTGAATATATTTCCTAAAAAATTGTTAGTAATTGTACAATTGTTATAAACAACCTAGGCATTTTTAAGGGGTAGCCCACTTCACTTTAAACAATACTGGTAACTTAATATTTAAATGTAGACATGACTATGTAGTAGTTATAGATGCATGATAGTGAATGTTTTATATTTCAGATCATGGTTATTCTTTTTTTTATGGGCCTATTGTATAGAGACTAGAACTTAGTACTAATATATGTGAAGAAGGAATTATTGATAATCATGTGCTATAAGATTTTCAATTATTGTTAATCTTAGTATCTTAGATGTATTTTTGAGCTTAATTCAAGTGATATATGAATTTGTAATTGTACACCATTTATAAATTAATAGATGAATTCATAACTATTTTTAACCGTCAACTTGTTTTATTTGACACTCTTTTATTCATTTAAAAAAGACTTGAAATATGATTTATTTCATTAATATGGTTGTGTATTATTAGATGTTGATAAATGAAAAAATCAATCTAATAAAGTCAATCCAATGAATAGTTTATATTGTTCATTTATATTAGTTTTAAGTTTCTAGTACTTTAATTCAATTTTCTTCTTCCTATAGATCCAACTAATTCAAGAGAGTACAAATTGTAATTTTCATTCTTGTGTTGAGTTCTTAGACAATGATTGGCATGAAAGATAATTTTCTCTATGATCAATACCATAAGACATGACATGCACTCCATGAATCTTGTCTCATTCAATGGAGGATACTCATAAAATCACTAGGATAGTCATGGGCTATTTAGGACAATAATATGAACTTGGGGCACTTTAGTGTGAGCCCCAATATAGTGTAATAGAGAAGGCTTGTGATTCTTGGGATGCAAAACATGACTATGCCAAGCATATACATGTCCATGTTGGTTTTGAAAAATTCAAGGTTGGGATGAACACAACAAAAATTGGACAATCTTGCAACTTCACATTACATGCATCTAACAACTTTTGGAGCAGTAAAGAAATATCCACCATGTCCATATGGTATGGAGTCTTAAAAAACTGAGAGATTTTGCTGTAGAGATGCCTCACACAATATTTTAGCTTCAAATATAATGTTTATATGTTTATATTTTCAATCATCTTTGAGATATAGCTTGTTAAAGTTTGACAATTTTTGTACTTATGGCACTTAAGAGAAAGTGCCAATACAATATAGCATATATGTTCAAGAGAGATGAGGTGAAATATAGATATACCCAAGCTAACATGTCGGCAATGATAGTTCAAGCTCAAGATGAACATAACAAAATTTGAGTTACCTTGCACCTTAACAATGCATGCATCCAATAGTTTTTGGGGTAGTAGAGAAACATTGGCCGTGAGCATATGGATTGGATTCTTTGAAAAATAAGAGAGGTTATTGTATATGGTCATAACATGACCCTATACATTCATTTGTGTCATACATTTTGAGAAATGCTCAATCATCTTTGGTAGTTTTTGCACTTTTTAACTAAGAGGATGTGTCCATACAATGTGGCTAGGAGAATTCATACGGGTTGGAAAGAATATAATGGAAATATCTATAATAAAACTTCCCACCCTGACTCATTGGCATTGATGATTTGATCCCACAATAAGAAAAGTGAAATCTATGCCATATTACAACTTTTTGTTGAAGAAAATTGACACTTTTTTGCAACAATGGAAAAGCCTTTTCAATGAGAAAATATATTGGAGTCATAAAAAACCGAGATAGGTTACTATAGATGGTCTTAATATGACCTTGTAACCTCATAATTTTTTTTTATGTGTCATATATTTTGAGAAACACTATGTCAATTTTCGATAGTCTTTGCACGATAGAGGATCTGTCAGTACGATGTGGAATGGGGTGTTCAAGGGACTTGGACAAGATACAAAAGGGCATGTATACCATAAATCCATTCGCCTAGACATGTTGGTGTTGATAGTTGATTCTCAAAATGAGTAGATTGAAAGCTATGTTGTATTGTAAATTTTTGTTGAGCAAAATTTATACCTATTATAACAATAAAAAAGTTGTTATGAGAAAATAGATTGGATTTTTTAAAAACTAAGATAGGCTATTATAGATGGTCATAGATTTTGATAACTACTCCATCAAATTTTTTAACAAGAGGATGTGCCAGTATGATGTGGCATAGAATATTTAGAGGAGTTCACAAGAAAAATAGTAGAATTCATAGCATAAACTCAGCCACCCATATGTGTTGGAACTAAGATATTGATCACATGACAAGTAGAATCTAGGTTATGCTATATTGCACCTTTTTGCTGAGTAAAATTGACACTTTTTCCAACAATAAAAAAGTTGTCATCACAAGAAAAAAAATTGAGCCTTCAAAAAATGAAATAGGTTATTGTAAATGGTCATAACATGACCTTTTACCTTAGAATATTTTCATTTTCCAAATATTCCAATAAACACTTTATAAAAGATTGGTAGTTTTTGTATTTTTGGTGCTTAGGAGGATGCGTTAGTATGAAGTCCTAACGCATGACCCCTATGGACACATTGAAATGCTAAAGTGTGTATTAAGGGGTCCTACGACCCCCTCAAACACACTTGATCATTCAAATGTGTAATAAGGGGTCATGGGGATGTCCTAGGGGTCTTAGTACACCTTATCACGTGTTAGGACCCCTAGGGAGTCCCCATGACCCCTATGGACACATTGGAATGCTCAAGTGTGTCTTAAGTGGTCCTACGACCCCCTCAGACACACTTGAGCATTCAAATGTGTTAAAAGGGGTCATGGGGACTTCCTAGGGGTCCTAGTATGCCTTATCATGTGTTAGGACCGCTATGAAGTCCCTATAACCCTATCAAAACTTTGGAATGCTCAAGTGTGTCTTAAGGGGTCCTACGACCCCCTCAAACACACTTGAGCATTCAAATATGTCAAAAGGGGTCATGGAGACTTCCTAGGGGTCCTAGTTCGCCTTATCATGTGTTAGGAAACTTAGGAAATCCCCATGACCCCTATGGACACATTGGAATGCTCAAGTGTGTCTTAAGGGGTCCTACAATCTCCTCAGACACACTTGAGTGTTCAAATGTGTCAAAAGGAGTCATGGGGACTTCCTAGGGTTCCTAGTATGCCTTATCATGTGTTAGGACCCTTATGAAGTCCCCATGACCCCTATGGATACATTGGAATGCTCAAGTGTGTCTTAAGGGGTCCTACAACCCCCTCAGACACACTTGAGCATTTAAATGTGTCAAAAGGGGTCATGGGGACTTCCTAGAGGTCTTAGTATGCCTTATCATGCATTAGAACCCCTAGGAAGTCCCCATGACCCCTATGGACACATTGTAATGCTCAAGTGTGTCTTAAGGGGTCCTACGACCCCCTGGGACATACTTGAGCATTCAAATGTGTCAAAAGGGGTCATAGGGACTTCCTAGGGGTCCTAGTATACCTTATCACGCGTTAGGACCCCTAGGAAGTCCCCATGACCCCTATGGACACATTGGAATGCTCAAGTGTATCTTAAGGGGTCCTACGACCCCCTTAGACACACTTGAGCATTCAAATGTGTTAAAAGGGGTCATGGGGACTTCCTAGGGGTCCTAGTACACCTTATCACGTGTTAGGACCCCTAGGAAGTGCCCATGAACCCTATAGATACATTGGAATGCTCAAGTGTGTCGTAAGGGGTCATACTACCCCCTTAGACACACTTGAGCATTCAAATGTGTCAAAAGGAGTCATGGGGACTTTCTAGGGGTCCTAGTACGCCTTATCACCCGTTAGGACCCCTAGGAGGTCCCCATGACCCCTATAGACACATTGGAATTCTCAAGTGTGTCTTAAGGGGTCCTACAACCCCCTCAGACACACTTGAGCATTAAAATATGTTAAGAGGGGTCATGGGGACTTCCTAGGGGTCCTAGTGTGCCTTATCATGCATTAGGACCCCTAGGAAGTCCCCATGACCCCTATGAACACATTGTAATGCTCAAGTGTGTCTTAAGGGGTCGTACGATCCCCTCTGACACACTTGAGCATTCAAATGTGTCAAAAGGGTTCATAAGGACTTCCTAGGGGTCCTAGTACATCTTATCACATGTTAGGACCCCTAGGAATTCCCCATGACCCCTATGGACACATTGGAATGCTCAAGTGTATTTTTAAGGAGTCCTACGACCCCCTCAGACACACTTGAGCATTCAAATGTGTTAAAAGGGGTCATGGGGACTTCCTAGGGGTCCTAATATGCCTTATCATGTGTTAGGACCCCTAGGAAGTCCCCATGACCCCTATGGACACATAGAAATGCTCAAGTGTGTCTTAAGGGGTCCTACGACCCCCTTGGACACACTTGAGCATTCAGATGTGTCAAAAGGGGTCATGGGAACTTCCTAGGGGTCCATGGGGAAGTCCATTAACATCTACTTATTAAGTATTGTCAGACTGCCGACATTACAAGGAGTTTGTAGAAAAGGGGTCATGGGGACTTCCTAGGGGTCCATGGAGAAGTCTATTGAAATCTACTTATTAAGTATAGTAAGACCACTAACATTACAAGGATTCTATAGAAAAGGGGTCATGGGGACTTCCTAGGGGTCCATGGGGAAGTCCATTGACATCTACTTATTAAGTATAGTCAGACCACTAACATTACAAGGAGTCTGTAGAAAAGGGCTCATGGGGACTTCCTAGGGGTCCATGGGGAAGTCCATTGACATATACTTATTAAGTATAGTCAGATCATCAACATTACAAGGAGTCTGTAGAAAAATCTTGTGATGGATACTTTCAAGAGGACTTGGGGCTGAAACTGTCTGTCATCAAATCAACTGTGCAGGTATTTTTTTGAATACATTATATATATATATATATATATATATATATATATATATATATATATATATATATAATACATTAATATATAATACCTTATATATATTATATACATTAGTATATAATATAAATTATATATATAAAAGTTCAATTTTTTCATTTACCTGGAAATATCGGGTACCCAATTATTGACTGGTCATATTTGACCAAAATATTCCCCGTCCCCACAAACCAGAGAAGCACAAGATTTCAGACTTTTTTCATAGGTTTTTGGATTGTATGGAAAAGAGCGGAATAATTTTATGTCAACATTTTTTTTGCCTATTTAGAAATGGGAACTCGAAACTAGAATATTTACCTATCCGTTTAGAAGATTTACCCGTCTTAATGACCTCCTTAAAATATTTTGAATGAAAATTGAGATTTTTCATCATCTTCAATCCCACGATCTTCCTTCATTCAACACAAAACTCTCTTGACAAAGGGAAACTGCCAGACAAAACCTTCTTCACACTTCCGGTGGCATCAACTTTAGGATTTCATAGTAGAGCGCAAATGTTAGAACCCTCATTTTAGAGTTATGTTTAAAGAATAACCAATTTGCAGGCGTGTAAAGCACTTATTAGATCAACTGGGAGTCAAAAATATCATGTGTATGATATTTATATATAATATAAACCCAAACCCAAAACATGAGGAGATTTGATTTATTCCACGGGTTTTGGGTACCTAAAAAAATTAGGTACCCAAAAAGGCTTGTACTTTGGTGTTAGGTTTTCCTAGGTGTACTGACACCCAGGCCTACTAAAAAGTCAACATACATTTTCATGCAGTTTTGGACGACTGAAAAGTGGATTTTTTACATCACCACTTTTTGGCCCCTCATGATCTTGCACATACCCTAGTGGAAGTATAGAGAATTTGGCATTAGAGGAGTTGGTTACAAAGTTGTAGTTGGAGAGGATGAAGCACCCTAAACCCTACTAGATCTCATGGATCAAGGATGAGAAAAAACTTTTGGTAAGTGATAAATGTCTTGTGAAAATTAAAATTGGGAATTACCATGATGAAGTTCTTCGTGATATTATGCCTATGGATTGTTGTCACATCTTGTTGGGTAGACCATGGAAATATTATAGGCAAGATTTACATGATGGAAGGTTGATTAGATATAGTATTGAGCTAATGGAATGAAGAAAGTTTTGTTACCTTTGATTTAAGCATCTAAGGGTGAAAATTATACTTCTGTTATAGTTTATTTGATTGAAGTATGACAATTTATAAGAGATTTGGAGAAGAATGATGTTTGTTATGCTTTAGTTCCTAAAAATCTTGTTCAAAAATCAGAGGATGAAACTCCTTTTGAAGTCAAGAATTTTCTAACAGAGTATATTGAGAGATTATTTTTTATAATGTACTAGATGGTTTACCACCAGTTAGAAGTATTAGTCATTGTATGGATCTAATTATAGGAGCTATTTTTCCTAACAAATCACCTCACCAGTTAACACTAGTAGAGAATGAGGAATTGGATAGACAAGTTCAAGAATTTCTGTAGAAAGGTTTGATCAATGGAATCTTGAGTCTATGTGTGGTTCCAGATGTGTTAGGACCTAAGAAAATTAGTGAATGGAGAATGCGTATTGATTCTAGAGCTATAAACAAGATCATGATGAAGTACCAATTTCCATTACCTAGGATGGATGACATCATGGATTGTTTGAGCCGAGAAAAATACTTTACCAAGATTGATTTGAAGAGTGGTTATCACTAGATTAGAATTAGAGAAGGAGATGAATGGAAGACTACTTTCAAAATAAGATAAGGTTTGTATGAGTAGTTGGTTATGCCTTTTGGTTTAACTAATGCACCTAGTACTTTTATGAGCCAGATGAATGAAGTTTTGAAGAAATTATTGGGACAATTTGTGATTGTATATTTGGATGACATTCTAATATTTAGTAAGAATAGGGAAGACCATTTTTTGCATCTGAGATAGGTATTTCAGAGGTTGAAAGAGGTGAAGTTATTGATTGACTTGAGGAAATGTTTTTTCATAAAAGAGGAGATAGTTTATTTGGGATTTTTGATCTCCATTGATAGTTTGAAGATGGATCTTGAAAAGATTAAGATAATATTGGAGTGGCCTAAACCTGAGAGTGCTAGAGAAGAAAGATCTTTTCATGGTTTTTCTAGTTTGTACCAAAAGTTCATCAGGAATTTCAATTCTATTTGTAATGCTATGACCAAGATAATGATAGGAGACAAAAATGATTTCAAGTGGACACATGGAGCTAACAAAAGTTTTGAGACATTGAAGTAAAAGGTATAAGATTTACGTGTTCTTTCTTTGCCCGATTTCTATAAGGTATTCCAAGTTGATTGAGATGCAAGTGGTAGTGCAATCAGAGAATTAATGAGTCAAGAGGGTAGACCAGTTACTTTCTTTAGTGAAAATTTGAATGATTCTAAGAGAAAATATTATGTTTATGATCAAGAGTTCTATGCTTATATTGTTCAAGCTTTGAAGAAGTGGAGACACTATTTATTGCCTAAGGAATTTGTGTTGTATACTGATCATAAAGAATTGCAATATTTCAGAAGTCAAAGTAAGTTGAATTAGAGACATATGAAGTGGGTTGAGTACCTACAAAAATTTATATTTATGATGAAACATGGAAGTGGATTGTCAAATAGAGTTGCAGATGCATTGAGCATAAGAAGATCTTTCTTGAATGAGATGAGATTTGAGGTTCTTGGTTTTGATGATTTAAATAATTTGTATGAATCTGACCCTGACTTTGCAAAATCTTGGAGAAAATGTAAGACACCTATCAATGATCAATAGAGAAAGTGGGATGATTACTTCATTCAGTAACGTATGTTGTTCAAAGGAGTTTAGTTTTGTATACCTAGAGGTTTAATGTGAGATAATTTGGTAAAGGAGAAACATAGTGGTGGATTAGCATGACACTCTGAAATTGATAAGACATTGAGTTTTATTAAGAATAAATACTTTTGGCCTCAGTTTGAAAAGGATGTTCAGAAATTTGTAAGGAGTTGTAGAATTTGTCAAGTTACAAAAGGAGTAAGTCATAATACTAGATTATATACACCATTACCTATTCTTAATAGACCTTGGGAAGATATCAACATGGATTTTGTTCTAGGCTTACCTAAGACTCAAAGAGGTAATGACTATATTTTTTGTGGTGGATAGATTTTAAAAAATTTCACATTTTATTCCCTGGAAGAAGACATCAGATGTAGTTCATGTAGAAGACCTTTTATTTAAGGAAATTGTAAGATTGCATGGGTTACCTAAGGGCCCGTTTGGACCATGGCATATCGGCTGTTATTCTCGAATTACGTATTCCGAATTTCAAATTCATTGTTTGTGGTCGACATGCACGGATAGAATTGGAATTTTGATATGCCAATTTTGCCAAAAAAATGAGCATACCGTCTTCCACTTGAAAAGGTGGAATTGGAATATCGGGCTCGCATGCCAGTTTCATATTCCAATTTAATTTTCTTGTCGGGTCCACGTCCGCGTGCAAAGTTATTTTTTTACGTCCGCGAGTGGTTTTACATCCAACTTGCGTTTCATTCGGCTCCGCGCGTGGTGTCAAGGGACTGCGTGTGAATGGTTTTTAATTCTCAATTGTAATGGGTATCCGTAGATCTGATTTGTTTTGCAGAACAATTTGTAAGCACACTGAAGCAAACATTTTCCTTAATCCCCATCATATCACATTCTTGAATTACAGCGAAAAAGAGAGAGAAATTATACAAATTTTTTAGTAGTAGCGATAGTGGGTCAATTCATTCATCCAGTGCGGGGGTACATACACATACACAAGCTTAGGAGCTGAAAAATCTAATGAAAAAAAACATAGGAGTAATAGGCTTTTCCTAACTATAGACAAACGCGATATATCTTGAAGTCTCAGGGCTCCGACATAAATTAGGGTTCATGTTAATTTACCAGCGGTAACGTACGTAACTAAAAATAGACTATGAAAGACGTTACAGACCATGGAACGTATATAACAAAAAATGTAACTCACTAATAAGTCATACCAGGTGCGTCCAAACGGGTTGAAATATATTCTGGATATCATTTTGAAGATATAATATTCTGGATATCATTTTGAGGATATGATATTCCAGAATTGACTATATTTGGCATTCCGTATGCCTGCGTCCAAACGGGCCCTAAGAGTATTACCTATAACTAGGATAGAGAATTTGGTGGATACTTTTGGAGAACACTTTTGAAGAATTTTGGTGCATATTTGAATTTTAGTTCTACCTTTCACCTACAGATAGATGGAAAAATAGAGGTTGTGAATACAAGTTGGGGAAATTTTTTGAGATACTTAGTTGGAGACAAATCCAGAAATTGGGACTTAGTATTGGCACAAGAAGAGTTTGCATACAATAATTCAGTGAATAAGAGCATGGGTAAAATACCTTTCAAGATTGTTATAGGCATGCATCCTAAAGCTATATTAGATTTGAGGACACTTGGTTAAAAAGAGAAAAGAAGTACTGAAGGAGAAGAATATATAGATTTCATGAAGACTTTGTATGATGAAGTGAAACATAAATTGGAGAAGAACAATTAAAACTATATACAAAACCTAAATGAAGTTGGTGATGAAGTCATGGCTCATTTGAAGAAAGGAAGGTTTCCTATTGGAACATACAATAAGTTGAGGATGAAGAAGTTTGGACCTTGCAAGGTTTTGAAGAAATTTGACATAGGTAATGCATATGAAGTTGAGTTATTGGTTGATATGGATATATCTCCTATCTTCAACATTTTAGATTTATACAAGTACCACGAGTCAGCTGAAGAGGTAGATGTTCTTAAATAATATCTTAAGAAGTAGATAGAATAAATTGAACAGATTCTAGATAGAAGAATTGATAGAAGTACAAGAGGTAAAGAGGACATGGAATATTTGGTGAAGTGGAAGAAAAGACCGATTGAGGATTCTACATGGATTTCTCAATCTAAGTTGGATCATTTTAATTTATCTTAGGTTGCAAAAAATTCCTTATTTAGGAGAATCCTTTTATCAACCTTAGGTTTCTAATGCAAGAGAACCTTAGTTTCTTGATAATCTTGCATCAACCAAAATAGTTATTTCATCATGAGAGAGTGAAGCAATGATCTTTCATCTTTGAGGTATTTTGGTTGCTATGTTAACATTTTGTTTAGGACTCTCTGTAGTTCTTATCTTCCAAATCACACCTCATTTGGTTTAGTACTATTCAAGTTATTCAAGTTTTCCTTCCTTTGTGGCTTGTGGGTAAAAACACAATTTCCTATCGCACTTGAGGCTAACTCGATAGATTCGGCCAAGAAAAAATTGGCCAAGTATTACTCGACTAAGTAGCACTCAACTGAATACATGTATTTTTTTGTGGTGCCTAATGGTGCATATGTGGCCAAAGGTACTCCACCGAGTGGGACACGACTGAATCCCACTCATCAGAGTTTCTCTGGTTTTAGAAAAACCCCATAATGTAGTTTAAGCCCCTCATTTGCATAGTGAGGGTATAGTAGAGAAGAGAAGAAGGTTTGAGGACATTTGGCCAAGTGTGAGGTAGGGCCCCAACTTTTTAGCATTTATTTGATTTTTTTTTCTATTTTTTAAAGTATTTTTTGTAATTATATGGTTAAAAAGGTGATTTTTTAATTTTATATTAGTACCAAATGTTTAATTTTTCATGTATGGTTTTAAATTATTTTGTAATGTTATATTAGTAGAAAATGTTTAATTTTTAATTTTGTATAAAAATGCTATTTAAATAATATTTTATTCTAAAAACTAAAACCTTAAATCATAAAACTTAAAACTCAAACCTTCAACTTTAAACCTAAAGACTTAAACCTACATACTATGAAACCTATAACAAAACTTAAACCTTAAAACTATTAAACTGAAAAAAAAACTTAAATCATTAAACTATTAAACCTAAAATAGAGCTAAAATGATCATTTAATTATAGATGATAACTTTTTATGACAATACACTCCCTAGTAAATCATGTGACCTAGGCATCAATGCTCATCTCACATTATCGAATCCATCAACCTACATATCATGTCCATCTTGTCACATCATACAAGCATAGAACACAATTTCCAATATTGACATCATATTCACAAAGAGACTCAAATGTGAACCATAAATTATAATATATCATTATCTCAAAATACACTCAATTCATGTAATATTAATTAGATAGAGCATTTATATAATCTCATGAATATACATGTACCAAGTTGAATGGAAACCCTAACATTAAACCAAATTGGACCCTAAGACTAAACCTATTGAAGATTAAGCCAAACTAAACATTAACCGTAAACTAAATTGGCATCATGTTGAACCTTAACCCTAATGGTAATACCAAAAAAATTAAAACTAATCCTAAACCTAAATAAACATTAAATAAAATGAGGAGTAACCTTTTACCAAATTGAAAATGACATTATAAAAAATGAGCACTAACCAAAACATAAACCTAATTAAACCCTAATTGACACCAAATTAAATACTAACTTTAAATATAATTGAATAATACTTCAAATTGAGCCCTAACCATAAACTGGATTAAACACTATATAAAAAATTCTTAACTCCAAAACCTTAATACAAAACAAAATTTAACCTCAACCTTGACATTTAACCACATTGAACCCTCTCCCTAATACTACACTAAAATTAATTCTTTCCCTAGACTTAACTAAATATTACACATAACCCTAAACTAAATTGTATTGAACCCTAACCCTAACAAAACTAGATTAAAGTCTAGTAATAATCCAAAATGAACCCTAGATAAATTATACATAATTTGATCCATTAACTTGTGCCAAATTTAATTAATAGCCTAAACCAAATGGAACACAAATCCTCAACTAATGTAAAACCTGTATGAAATATATCTCACAACATGTTGACATTACAACAAAATTTGTATATTTGATTACTTCAAGAAATGTTAAATACATATTTTCATATAAAACAACATCTTTTGTTAGATCATGATATTAGTAGAAACTTAAATGTGACTACATGTTCTTTGTTGGATCTACTCCTTTAAAATATACTGATGTAATATGTAATGATCCAATCAATCTTAAGGGGATACATACTACATGTAATGATTTGAATGCCTTAGGGAAATGAAATTGCTTAATTTTTTTTTATGGGTAATAGGCCAAAGCCAAGATCAACATGGGGTTCAACAAGACTTGAACCCAAGACCTCCCAAATGAGAGGCTCACAACTTACTGTTGTGTTGTGGGGTGTTCCCCGAAATTGCTTAAATTAATTTGTACAAGGTTTTTAATCTTTTTTTTCAATGTATGTGTTGTGAAATTTAAGTGTAAATTTGACGATTTGAATGTATTTGAAAGGGATCTGTAATATGTTTAATTATTTTAAAGTCTTAAGGGGATTTTTTAAATAAGAAATGCTTTGAATGTCTTAGGGTTCAATGAAAACATTTTTAATTTACTTGAGGTTTTTATATGTTTATATAATTAATGTTTAATTTTAGATCTAATTCAAATGTTAGTTTGTACATACAACGTACGCACACACACACACACACATATCAACTATTTTTTTAATTCTATTTAATGTACATGTGTACAATTGTAGTCTTTATCTATATTTGTACATTATCTATCATATCTATACATTATGGCATCCATTATTTTAAAGCCTAGCATTCATCATGATAATGATCATGCCTCATATACAACATCTCATGGTTCTCCCCAAAGTAGGGAGAACCATAGACAATAGATTATTTCTAGATTGCACGCTACTCTAGCTCACATAGAGCGAAAGTTGAAAAATACCATTGTCTACCCTAATAGGGAGAGATTAGGATCTATTGACAATGATCTTATGAGTATGATTCAGAAGTTTGAATCATACAACCCCTATGATGACACCTCCATTGACACACTTTATCAAATTTTAGCTAGTACAGTGGTAGGGACAATCAGATGGAGGACTATTGAGATAGATGTTTTTATGGGAAATGTTAAGGCCACATTTCTTGATTTCCTAGAGAAGAATATTTTTAGAGCTTATAGAGTTACAAAGTGAAAGGATGACCTTGTGGTCCCCTTCATATATGCTAGATTCCTAGGGCCCATCATATGTGGCCACAAAAGCATGAGTTATCACTCTATTTCTGCCAACAATTGTGTGCAGAATTTCATTTAGGGTAGGATGTTGATTATACAAAATTTCTATGACATGCAGGTTAGGGGCGAGACAAATTTGTAGATAAGTTAAAATGGCCTGAAGTACCATAGATCCCTAATAAGTGGGTATTGGTAGGTCAAAATATTTTGGTTCTTCAAAAATGTTTGGGGGCTCACACTAGAGTTGGAGATTCTGTGGCTGAGGACGCACACCTAGATATGTACTCTAGAATTACCTCTATCATAACTCAGGCTTACCAATTAATGTATGATCATGTGGGTAGGTACATGCTACGATCTCGTATGAGCCTAGTCGTTGATCATTTAGATCCTTTTTATGATCCTTACATTCACTACCAGCTCCCCATGCCTAATGATGTAGGACAAGAGCCTAAGGATCATCTGCATGTGATGAGCTCCATGTTAGTGAGTGATCTCCTTGATGATTATCATGGGTACTCTATATTGCATGGGGTCACTCTGAATGAGATGCTTGCATTCATTTGACAAGTGGCTAGGAGATCCTCTACTTCTAGTAGCTAGGAACATGGAGATGCATAGGTAAGTACTTCCATATATGAAGACATTATGATACGTCCTACAACTTCATGACATAGTGCAGTTGATCCTACACCTCCAGAGTAGACACCTCTATAGCAAACACCTACGACCTCAATAGTTTAGATTGGATTCTCATCTCTTCTTATGGATGACATGATTGATCTCGATGGTGTGTCCTTACACTCTTTTGAGTTATCAAACATTGGACATGCATTTCAGCTAAAAAATTAGGTAAGAAACCAAATTTTGATTTTCATAATATATATATATATATATATATATATATATATATATATATATATATATATATGTGTGTGGAGATTTCAACTATATATTGTAATACCCCAAAAATGGGCTATAAGTTCATTAATCTCCTACATCGACAAATCGAATGAAATCGACATCGAAGTCCTAACCTAAGGCACATCTGCACATCATTGAATCCTAATTGATTATCTCAACTTCTGCATCGGGGAATATTCCTAGTAATATTCCTAATTATCCTAATTATCTTTAATTTAATGATTATTTGGCGATAAATCCTATTTATCCTAAAGTTTGATTAATTGAATATTCTCAATATTTAATTAATTAGATTTAATTATACCACTTAATTGTTTAATTGAAGTTAATTCTATTTATTTCTAAATTGTATTATTTAATTTTGACAAAAAATCAAAATTCCTATCATTAATTGATTAAATTCTTATTTAATTGATTAAATCAAGTTGTCATATTTAATGATATTATTTTGGAATAAAAGTTTGATTTAATAATTGATTAACCCATAAATCAATTATTTTATTTTCAAAATCAGTTAAGTTGGAAATAAATCACTTTATTATTAAATTAATTCATAAATAAAACATGCACAATAAAAAAAGCAGACAACTATCAATTATCAATTAAAGCTAAACTCTATTTTGAGTTGAACTCTGCTTTTGGATGTTTTTGTGAGTTAATTATCTTTTATTTAAAAGTAACTCAAAAATCAACCTGAGTTATTTAAGTGATTTATGGCTTTCTTCCATGCATCCTCAAAGCCCTGGATTTCTATAAAATCAAGGCTTCAGCTCTTCACAAATCATCCATAGAATCCACAGAATCCACAGAATTTGCATACTTACTCTAGAGAATCGACATCTAAAGAATTGAAGCTTCTTGCGAATCAACAATTTTTGTGAGATCACCTTTGTTTTCATATCATTGTTAGAATTTTTGCATATCAATTTTCATATAGATTTTAGATTTTATATCCAGATTTTTCATTCTAATTGCACAGAAAAACCAAAAAAAAAAGTTAATTGCATTCAATCCATATCTAGATTTTGCATTCAAATCCTTCATTTAGGTGTCATCAATGTCACTGGTCTCGGTATAATTTGAGAATACATACTCGCATCTACTAGAAGGTAGTAAATCGCCTGGTTAGTTTAGTTTTTCATTTATTGCACGATTTTGATTTTAACAAACCTCTAATGTTTTATTGAAGTGTTATGTCTACAGCTAGGTACAAAATTCATACACACATTTCTGGCGCCCACCGTGGGGCCCTGAAACGGGTTTCACTTCATTTCTATCAATTTTCTATCTTTTGAGGTTAAGGGTTTCAAGGGTTCTGGTATACTCTACAGGACATTATTTTTTGTTTCTTTTTTGCCTGCAAAAAAGAATTTTTTTTTTTTTGGCACTTTTTCTATCAAAATTGTAATTTTTAATTTTCTGTCCATACTTCCATACATCTCTGCACAAATTCTTGCGTGAGATTTTACATCACATCACATGAAGTTTTGCTGGTTTTAGCACTTCCTCGCGCAAGACTTCATCTTTTGTCATGCAAGACCGTACTTACTTGCGTGAGATTTCATCCTTCGTCGCGTGAGATAGTGTTTCCTCATGCGAGACCACATCCTAACTCGCATGAGATTTTGCTACAGAGACACAAAATTTTTGAATTTGTACTTTCAGATTATTGATTTCTAACACTTACGGTTTGCTGTTGATTTGTCTTGAAATTGTAGTTTCAGATGTGTGCTAAATTCTGGATTGTAGAACATTGGACCTAAGGTATTCTTCTCAAGCTGATAATATTTTGATTTGGATTAAAATGAACATCTTGCGTGTCTAGCTTGAGTGCTTTTCTTTTCCATATCACACATTTCATTTGGGCTCTAAAAATGAACATAGATTTTCTTTTAGCATCTTTGTTACACATAGTAAATAGGCCCTATGAACACTATTCATGGCTCTTGAGAGAGTGAGTTTCCAGAAAAACTCTTCTCAATGAAGGAACCCTTGTAGGTGTGTGCTATAAATGTGTCACACTTATATGGATCATTACATGCAAGGAGACTCAAGAATGAGCCCTCACAAATCGATCCATAGCTCCCTAGGCATGGAGTGCAAGGGTTTTAAGAATGCTCTCAGCTAGAGCTATTTAGCCTATAACCTTGCTAGTAAACCATGCAATGGGAGATTCAATGAAGACAAGGGCAAGAATGCCAATATCCTCAAGAATCAAGAATGAAAATGCAATGCAATGCTATGCTAGAAATGGAAATGCAAGCTAAGCTATGAAAATGAAAGATGCAAGTGTTACAACCCAAGCTAATTAATCTATGTGAGCTAATCTAGAGCATAGAAATGAAGCTAATCTAAGAAAGCATAAATATGAAGCTAAGCTAAGAATTCAAGAATGAGATGTAGAATGCAAGAATGAGATGTAGATGCTAAGAATGCTCCAAATCTTCAAAAACTCCAAAGTGACCTAGAAGTCATGCAGCATAATATTAGCATAAAAAGTTGGGGATCTAGAATGAAGAAGAGAGCTCTTCTTTTATAGGAAATGAGGAGAAATGGACTATGGAGATTAAGAGGCAAAAGATTTAATGAAGGGTGGAGCTTGAAAGAGGAGCAATCCATGTGCACAAATATCCTCCAATGAGAAAATAGGAGTTGACTTTTGTGTCCATATGAGACAAAAAGTGTTTTTTCCCTTTTTATAAAATAAGAATAATGCTTTATTTGTGCAACTTAGGATTAGAGAAAAAGTGGGGGCTTTTTATTTATTAAAAGGGGAGGGAATATTCATTTTAATAAATAAAGACTTAGGATAAGATGGTTAGCCCATAGAAAATAATCAAATAAATGATAGAACTAGGATTTGATCAAGAATAAACAATTGATGATTTAGCAAATGGGGGCTAATAGTCTAGGTGACCATTTTTAGGTGTATACATTTGCCCCTCTTTGACTAATGTGTGATTGATCTGGGAACACATGTAATCAAAGAATGAAGTTGAAATGTGAGATCGATCTGGGATCACAAAGCAACTTAGATCAGCCAAGAAAGCAAGAGATAGCCAAGAAGGCAAGCAAATAGCGATCTGACTCCAAAGAATGAAGTGTAGAGAGATAGCAAATCCTGCATGGTCAGCCTGGTAGCGACAGTACTGAACACTTAGGAAAGAGATAACCAATAAGATATGATGTGTCTGCCCCCTTGGGATCAAAAGCAAAATTCGGGTAGAGGGAATGTAGAAGCAAGAGAGACATGATCAAATCACTAGAATTCATAATCGAAGCTGAAGAGAATAGAACAACCATCAAGTAGTGAAGGTATGCCCACACACATGGGATCCGGGGCACGAACCAAGTGGTCCCTCAACCTAGAAACACCACGGAGGGGGATTTGAACTTGGGATTTGAAAGTGAATGAAAGATGGGAAGTTTGAAAGAGATGGAGATGAAGAGGTGAAGAATGCCCCAGCAAAGATCAAAGGATCAGGCCTCAAAAAGGTTAGCCAACTACGTGGAAGAGGGGGAAAAGGTGATTTGGATGATCAAGGTGATCTTAAATTTCAGTTTCGATCCTGAAATGAATAGAAAATGATGGGATATGAAAGACAAGAAGTGAAAGACATGATTAGGAAGAAGTGAAAGGTGAGCGAAGTTGATTAACAAGTCCATGAAAGATGAAAGGAGAGCTCTCTCCATATGCAAGATGCAAAACTAAACTAACATGAACTTAAGAATGCAAGCTACATGAAAAGTGGTTTACTTGCAAGGTCACAAAGCCAATAGACATCTAATATTCATCATTGAGCATTATTGGTAGTGTCGCAAGATCATACAATGCACACTAGCATAACTATGTGAATATGAATATGACCTATATCAGATAGAAATGTGGAAATCTCACCTAAGCATCAAAGACATGTAGGTCAAGATGACTAGTGCAGTGAGATTACCTAAGTTTGATATAGCAAGATTATGCTCGCATCGAGACACAAGAAAGTCAAGATGACTATAAGCATGCACTTGCAAAATAGTCAAGGATAATACCTTGTAGGTCCATAGTGTCAAGTAAGACCAGCATAAATGCTCATGACAGTGAGGACCAACAAGATATACCCACAAGCAGATAAAGAAATAAAACATGTTCTCATACCCTCAGTCTTCTAGCTATGCATCATCAAAAACAATCATAGGGGGAGAACACTCAGCAAAGAAATCATTATAGACAACACGCAAAGAAATAAAGTCAAACAAATGTCAGCAAGTCAAGTGCGTGTGTGTAGGTCATAGAGTCAAACTTTGAGTATCACATCTGCCAGTGAGAAAATTACATCATCCAAGACGGCGGGAAGGATATCTGATAAGTGTTAAGAAACACTTGATGCTAGGGTAGTGTTGAAAAACACAGTTGGGGTGGTGTTGAAAAACACCATTTGCGAGGTGCCTAAGAAACCCAGACGCACAAAGAGACCCAAGATAAGCTTAAAACAATGTATGCCCCCTAGACTAAGACAAGAGTCAATTCCAGGCCAGGAGAGGCAAAGAGAGAAGTGGAGCAAAGGAGCACCATGCAAGACTGATAGACATAGGTGCAGAGGGTCTCAAGCAGCACCTGTTTCCAAGTTTTCACCACTTGATAGATTTTTTTGCAATTTTTTCAGGACTTTTTATAAATTGTTTTTTTATTTTTTCTACCAAGGCGACTATTTCCAGGTTTTCACCAAGGCACTTTTTCAATTTTTTTGGTGAGACATCAAAGTGCCTATTACTAGGTTTTCACTAGGATGCTCATTTTTTCAGTACTTTTTATGCTTTTTAGGATTTTTTCAGCATCATATATGAATTTTTTTGGTATTTTTTCAGGATCATAAAATATGTACAAAGGATGCCCCAGACAAAAATGGGCATCAATAATCTGCTTCCTCTGATGTAGAGAACTGATAGGCCCCAAGCCCAAATGCTGCAACTATGACAATAGGAGGTCTCAACCAGTTCGACCAATAATAACCAGACCTGAGCAATGTCTGAGCTAGCGGAGGATCGTTAGAATGTGATCCACATATGCCATCGTGGATTTCAGCTAGCACTTTTTCTGACTCCTCTATTTCTAGACACTTAAGGAGAGTTGCATCTAGACCCTTCCTATACAAGTCACCAGAGACAAAGGAAAAGTGTGAGGGATGGCGGATGGAATGGCATGGTGGATTGCAAGAGGAATATGAGGTGGAAGATATGAAAAGATGGTAGGATTGTAAGATTTGTGAGCAGGATAGCGTAATTCATCCACCAGGAACTTGAAGAGAAATTTATGCTTTTTCATTTGTAAGATGGATGTTGAAGTAACCAAGGCATTAATAACTTTGTTCTTAGCTCTAGGAATGGGCTGAAGTATAATAGATATGAGATCATGCTTGAGGCAGTGCATCATTTTTTTGTAGAGAATTAGCTTGTCATCTTTTATTTGAGAATCATTATTTTTGAGCAGATTTTTATTTTTACTTTTCTTAGGTATGGATACCACCACAATGTGGTTTTCACCATCTGACCATTGCTCTTTTCTTTTGACTTGATGACCGTGATGTTTGATTGTTGATTCAATCTTTTTTGTTGCTAGTTCGCTAGTGGAAGAAGTAACAGGTGTTGATGTGAGATGAAATGAAGTGATTGGTTCAATAGTATTTATGTGAAGGATGTCATCTCTGGTGACACGAGAGGTTGAGCCTATAGAGTAAGCTCCAAAAGTAGCTAGATCTAGACTTGTCATAGAAGAACCAGCGTGGTCCACTAAGGAAATACGAGGAACAAACTCATCAGACCCCACACAAGACCCATCAACCATGTCAGGTGGGTTACGAGAGGTATGAACCACATCAACATCCATATCTGTCATGGGAGGATCTTCTGGAAGAGGCTTAAGATGCTGAGAAGTAGAGATACTCATGTCATTATGTGAGAGATCACCTCTTTCCTAAGTGTTCAGTACTGTCGCTACCAGGCTGACCATGCAGGGTTTTCTATTTTTCTGCACTTCATTCTTTGGAGTCAGAATGCTATTGCTTGCTTTCTTGGCTATCTCTTTCTTTCTTGGCTAATCTGAGTTGCTTTGTGATCCCAAATCGATCTCACATTTCAACTTCATTCTTTGACTACATGTGTTCCCAGATCGAACACACATTAGTCAAAGAGGGGCAAATGTATACACCTAAAAATGGTCATCTAGACTATTAGCCCCTTTTGCTAAATCATCAATTGCTTATTCTTGATCAAATCCTAGCTCTATCATTTATTCGATTATTTTCTATGGGCTAACCATCTTATCCTAAGTTTTTATTTATTTAAAAGGAATATTTCCTCCCCTTTTAATAAATAAAAAGCCCCCATTTTTCCTCTTATCCTAAGTTGCACAAATAAAGCATTATTCTTATGTTGTCTCATGTTCCACTAGATCCGTGTGTATTCAACTTTTGATCGATGCATTCTCTCTCCGGAGATGTTGATAGATCATAAGGGGTTGACGTCATAGATCTTTGTGAGATAATCTTGGTCTTAGCGTGTCAGATTAATCTATCTACTTTGTTTGGGTTAAAAGTGAAAAGGCTAGGGGATTATGCTCTACTTCATTTTTGGATAGTACCAGAAACCCAAATCCTTGAATCTGGAACTAGTCTCCATGTGGTATATCTTGTGAGTCACCTTTAGAGAGGGTTAACCGTACTGGAAATTCTCTTAATTGGGTCAACCATGTTGATGGAACCTCAAGCGGTAATAGCCATTTTGATGTGGTAGTGACAACCGCTATATAAATGTCCCATTGGAAGAAATCTCCATAGGTGTGGTCTCTTGTTGGGCTGTCAGATCTCCCTAGCAGATCCTGAAGATTAAGTTCTCAGACTATTTCAAAACCTCGGTGCGCCTGGATTGGAGTTCCCCCTCTTGGATCATAAAAGTTGTAGAGTCAAACCATTACTAAAAATGCTAGTGAGGCCAAATTTTCATTTTCTAGGAATATGTGTGTTATTGAAAAACTTTTTGGAACATACACAAGTAGTATTTTTAGGGATTAGCACAATAAGTCACTATTGCTTTTTCATGTGCAAGGTTGCTTTTTCCCTTGTTCATTATTTTTAGATGATTTCTTGGCTCCCTTGCTTGTTGTTTTATATGCTTGATATCTTCTTGGTTGCTTAAAATGAACTGTTACATGGATCTTCAAAATTTTACATAACAATCTGATACTGAAACACTCAACAATTGCAAAATCTGAGCAAAAATCCTTTTCTGGTGAGAGAATTGAATATTCTATCAGAGAACAGCCAGCGTTGTGTCTCAAAATTTGTCTTGAAATTTGTACCTCAAAATTTGTGCCAAAATGATCAAACTATCCTTTTATCGTGTGAGATTTCAACTTTTTGAGTATTCTTTCGCACGAGACAACACATTCTCACACGTAGCTTGGTACTTCCTCATGTGAAATAGCATTCTCTCACACGAACCTGTCCTAAAATTTGCAAAACAAAGAGCTTATTACTGCTAGTTGGTCAACGTTTTATCAAATCTAATTTTTGTCGAGGGTTTGTATGCCTATTTTCTTGTTGCACACTATCTAAAACTGCATGTTAGAGTTGAGAAATACATCTTGGAATCTATCAAACAAATCACTAAGTCAAGAATAGAGTAGAGCTTATAACGAATCCAATCATTTTCCTAAGGTGGCCTTTTGAATCTGATTCAGCCTTTTGTTTAATTGATTTGAGTCTTTTTCATCTTGTGTCAAAACCTTGTCATAACTATCAATCTTCAATCAACTATCAAAACAAGTAAGTGTTGTGATATCTTGTCTACTATCTTTTGGGCATGTTCCCATACATCTAGGGCACAATATCCCTCATCTAAGTCAAATCCAAGCTTCAATCAATCAAAACCTTGACAAGGTTGCGTCATCTAGTCATCTTGATTCAATTCATTCTTCAGTTGTCTTCATCTTATTCTTTTGCTTCATCCAAGGTTAATGGTGGAAACTAGAGCTTCCTCTCACAAGAAATATGGGGAGGTATCTCATACTTTACCTTTGACTCATATCCAAAGTCCATCTCTTGAACAACTTTTAAATTTTGGTCTTTACAAAGATGACGATACCAGAAACCTTCGATTAAAAACTGGTTACATTCCTCCTTCATCAACTCATGGAGGTAATCAACAAACTCCTCCTCAATCTATCCCAAGTAGAACTCCCACCATGTCTCAAGTAGGGAGAAACTTTGGCTCTCAAAGAGCTCAATCTCAACATGGTGTAGATCAGGAACCCACACTTGAAGAAATTGCTCAATATCAAAATGATGATAACTTCAAACGAATGATGAAGCATTTCTTGAAAGAGGATCCTAAAGATGCCCTTCAATATTTCTTCCACTTCCAAACATAAGGCTGTTTCTAAATCTTCCAATCCTAAAGATACGAGGCCTACATCTTATAGCATTGTTCAACAACTCCAATACACTAATGCAAAAATCTCCATGTTTGAGTTGCTTTGAATATCTCTAGCTCATAGAGCTATTCTAGACAAAGTTTTTCTCAGATCCAATGTTCCTGATGACCTCAATTTAGATAGGTTCCAGACTATGGTTGGACATCTTACATCTTCACAATATATCTCCTTTTCAGAGGAAGATGACAACTCCTTGAGTCACCCACATAACCAACCTTTGCATATAGAAGTCTTGATCCAGAACCGTAGAGTCAAACGTGTGTTGATAAAGGAGGCACTGGCCTAAATATTTGTTCTTATAGCTTGGTCACACAATTGGGATTTTCAGAATTGTCCATTGATCCTAGAAAGAAGATAACTATAAAAGCCTATGATGAACAAGAAAGATCTTCTAAAGGCACCATTGTCTTACCTATCATAGCAGGTCCAGTTATCAGAGATACTCTATGTCAAGTTCTTGACTTACCTTTGGCTTACAACATTCTTCTAGGGAGACCATGGATACATGAGATGAAGGCTATCCCTTCTACATTTCACCAATGCTTGAAATTTCCTTATGAAGGAGTAGAGGTCATCATTCCAGCAGACACATCCACCACTTGCAATACATTGAAGGAAAGTGAAAATAAACTTGTGCCTAATAACAAAGAATCTTCCATTGAGCCAACTCAAGAAGCATCCACATCTAAAATGGAAGACATTGCAAAAGAGGTCAATATCAAAGAAAATGGTATGGGAGAATATACTATAGAGCCAGTCTTATCTTTGACATCTCTCCCTATCTCACCTAAGTCTTATGTACAATCTTTAAAACAGTCCAAACTAGATTCTAAAGAACCTCTTAAGGCATATAAAAAGAATTTTGTAGTAGAAAAAGTCTCCAAGAAAAAATTTGAAGAGGATGAAGCTGTTCTTGCATGGCTTTATAAAGATGAATCTAAATCCCAAGTTGTCCAAACTAGTGATTCTATAGTATCCAAGATCCCTTCTAAGGTATATGGTCCATGAGATAAATGAATAGCTAAGATGGAATATTCAGGTAAAGGACCTCTAGGATTCAGAGGAGAAGGTCTTATAACACCTCTTTCACATACTAGTAGGGCAAACAAAGATACTATCAGCCTAGGCTTTAAAAAGAAACCCTTCAACCTCAAAGGTAATTGTTCTCATGTCATAAAATAGATCACACCAGGAGAACCTCTTCTTCAGAAGGAAGAAATAAAACCATCAGATAATGATTCAGACAGCTCTGAACTTATCCCTTATGAGTGTTTGCCTAAAGAAATCAAAGACCTTCTTGATGATAAAGATGATCCAATCAAAAGAATTAATGTAGTAGAAACACAAGAACCTACTATCAATCAAGAGATAGTTGCAACACAAGAACCAGCTAATCTAAAAAATAATCAAGAAGAGGAAGGTGGTAGTTATTCTGAGACAGATTCTCATGAGTATGAATTCAAATCAGAATCTGAGGGTAACCCTTCTTGGGGTATTCACCCTAACTTTATTCATGTTCTCAGAATTCCTAGAGGCATAGATGAAGAATCTAATGCCTATAAATGGGGAGCCATTCCAGAAGAAGATGAGCTTATTACAGAGAAACATGTTGATGTCATTCACCAATATGCACCCACACCCAACATAAGTCTAGAGAGAAATAATGAACCTATCGAGTCTAATCCACCTATGGCTGAATTGGACTCCCACAATGACATTGAGCCTATTCACAAATTAAATGTCTTAAGTTGCAATATCACCTTTGAACTTGAGCATCGGGTTAGGACCAATGATGATAGATCCATATCCATAAACACTATATCCCAATCTTTCCGCACTTTGACTATCCAATATCGAGACTTATTGATCAAACCTCCACAAATCTGAGCCATGGTATTTATACCTTCCCAAATGACTATGCACTTTCTTCTTATCTCAATGCAGTTGAGCCTATGAGTACTTCCATCAATGAACCGAGTGTTAGCATGATGGAGTCAGACATCAAGTATCTTAGTCAAAAAAATAAGAATAAGAATAAAAAGAAAAGGAGTTCTGAGGGTGAAAACCACTTTGTGGTAGTCAACCTACAAAAGTAAAAATAAAAGATGTATCCAAAGGTGAAAACCTCTTTGAGGCACCTAAGAATGAGATATTTGATGTCCTTTTGAGTCATTTATAGGATAGATCTCCAGTTCTAATTGAGCCCACTCAATCCATCAATTTGGGAACAACAGAGGAACCACAATTGATCCATGTAGCAAAATCTTTATTAGAAGAAGAAAAGAAAAAATTTACAACATTCTTAATAGAAAAGAAGATCAACTTTGCATGAAAATATTCAGATATGCCAGGGTTAGATCCTAATCTTATAATGCATCATTTATCTATAGCTCCAAATGTCAAACCTGTCAAGCAAAAATTGAGAAAGATGCATCCTCATGTTGCACTCTTGGTAAAAGCTGAATTAGAGAAGCTCCTAAAAGCCGGATTCATTTGAGTTATTGATTATGCAGAGTGGATCTCTAATATTGTACCTATTTCAAAACCAGATAAATCAATCAGAGTGTGCACAAACTTTAGAGATGTAAACAGAGCATGCCCTAAGGATGATTTTCCTCTACCTAACATTGATATGATAGTGGACATGACTGCGGGCTTTGAGATGTATTCTCTAATGGATGGTTTTTCTGGATATAATCAAATAAAAATTTCTCCAGAGGATCAAGAGAAAATTGCTTTCACATGTGCATGGGGCACCTTCTATTGGAATGTCATGCCATTTGGGCTTAAAAATGCTGGTGCTACATATCAAAGAGCCATGACATCTATTTTTCATGACATGATGCATAGGACTATGGAGGATTATGTTGATGATACTTTAGACTAAATCCTAAGAAGTGTGCTTTTGGTGTCACTTCTAGAAAGCTCTTAGGATACATAGTTTCAAAGAAGGGCATTGAAGTTGATCTAGCTAAGGTAAAGGCTATAATGGAAATGCAACCTCCAAAGAATATTAGTCAAATGAGGACATTGCAAGGCAGAGTTCAATCTATCAGAAGATTTATATCACAGCTAGCAAACATATCACAACCTTTTACAAAAATATTACATAAAGGTGTGACCTTTGCCTGGAATGAAGAATGTGAGAACAACTTTAACCATATCAAGAAGTATCTATCAAATCCACCTATCTTGATGCCTCCTATTCATGGGAAGCCTTTGATCTTGTATGTCTCCACAATAGATACATCACTGGGGGCATTTCTAGCACAACATGATGAGAACAAAAAGGAAAGAGCTATATACTATATCAGTAGAACATTGGTTGCATATGAGAAGAACTATTCAATGATTGAGAAAGCTTGTCTAGCTATGATTTTTGCATCACAAAAATTGAGACACTACATGTTAGCTCATACCACACAATTGGTAGCTAAGATTGATCCACTCAAGTACCTACTAAGCAAAGCTACCCTCATAGGTAGTTTACCTAAATGGGTCATGCTCTTAAGTGAATTTGACATTGAATATGTGGAACAAAAAGCTATCAAAGGATAGGTTATTGCTAATCAATTAGCAGATGCACCTATGATTGATGATACACCAATGCAAATGGAATTTCCAGATTCCTCTATCATGACTCTTTCTTCTAGAGAATGGCAGTTATTCTTTGATGGCTCCTATACATAGAATGGATTAGGAGCAGGCATATTGTTAATAACTCCTCAAGGATACTCAATCCCAAAAGCATTCAGATTAAAGTTTCCTTACACGAACAATATTACAGAATATGAAGCTCTTTTGAATGGTATGAAAATAGCAATTGAGTGGAGAAAAATAGAATTACACATTCATGGAGACTCACAACTTGTCATTCATCAAGTCAATGATGTGTACCAAACTAAAGATGAAAAGCTCATTCCTTACAAGAGAATGGTAGATGATCTAAATAAGTATTTCCTATCTATCACATTTGAGAAAATACCTAGAATGGAGAATAAGGCTATTGATGTAATGGCAATGCTATCTACTTTATTACAATAGCCTGAACATGAGCTACACTATGAGTTCCTAGTGGAAGCACTATCTTATCCTGCATATGATTCCCCTGAAACCCGCATGATTTGCACTATTGTTGGTCATGATTCATCTAGATACAAAAACCTATTTTCCTATCTCCAAGACCAAATCATTCATGATACCTTCAACCATGATGAAAAGAGATACCTTATCCGAAATGCCTCTTGATATGTCATCATTGGTTAGGATCTGTACAAATGAGGTCTAGATGGTACACTACTTAGATGTTTAGAATGGGAAGAGTCTCAACATACATTAGAGGAAGTCCATGATGGTATTTGTGGGTCACACTCGAATGGTTTAACACTAGCTCAAAAACTTATTAGGGCGGGGTACTATTGGCCTGAAATGGAGAAAGAGTCTATCAAGTTTGCTAAGAATTGTCAAAAGTGTCAAGTACATGGCAACCTAATTCATGCTCCAGGGAGAGATCTAATTCCCTTCACTACACAATGGCCTTTTCACCAATGGGCCTTTGATCTTATAGGAGCTATACATCCTCATTCTTCCAATGGACATACCCATATAATCATAGCTATAGATTATTTTACAAAATGGGTAGAAGCAGTCCCTTTGACACAAGCAAATGGAAAACAAATCTCTATGTTCATATTGAACTATATCATATGCAGATATGGGATACCTCATTCTGTAATCATAGATAATGGTGGACAATTCAAGAACAAAGATCTAGATGATCTATGTGCCAAATTTAGTATCACACAATATTGGTCATCTATCTACTATCCTTAAGGGAATGGACAAGAAGAGGCTTCAAACAAGAATCTGTTAAAAATCTTACACTGAACAATTAATAAAATAGGAAGAGACTGACATCTCATGATCAATCTAGCTCTCTGGGCCTACAGAACAAGTATCAGAATGCCTATTGGGGCTAAATCTTTCACTTTAGTTTATGGGTCTAAAGCGGTACTGCCTATTGAGGTTGAAATCCCATCACTAAGAATCAGAATGCATGGTCTAGTAACTGATCATGACTACAAAGTGTCTAGGTTGCAAGAACTTGAATTACTAGATGAGTGCAGACAAGAAACATATGATCATCTCAGAGTATATCAGAAGAGAATGTCTAGAGGTTACAACAAGAAAGTCAGACACAAAGAACTTCAAGTTGGTGATCTAGTCTTGAGAGAGAATCCTAAAAATCAATCACATCGAGAACACAAGGGGAAGTTTGAACCCAACTAGCTGGGTCCCTTTGTTATCATTGCTACTTTTAGCTTTGGTGCTTATCAACTCTCAATGGCTAAAGGAGAACAACTCTGAGAACCAATCAACATTCTCCATCTGAAGAAATTCTATGCCTAAGGCATTCAGTGTATGGTAAAATGTCCTGAAAAAAATATTAAAAATTGGAAAAAGTCCTGAAAAAATGAACATCTTGGTGAAAACCTAGCAATAGGCACCTTGATGATTCACAAAAAAATTGAAAAATATCAAAAGTATAAAAAAAAAATTGAAAAAATGAAAAATTAAAAAAAAATGAGAAAAAGAAAAAGCGCCTTTGTGAAAACCTGGAAATAGGCACCTTGGTAGCAAAAATAGAATCTCTGCCAAGATGGTGAAAACCCGGCAAACGGGCGCCACTTGTTTCAAAATGCTCCATCTATCAGCACAATCTTGGTCTTTCCCAACTTTTAGTCTTGCTTTAATTTGTACATATCTCCTGGTTTGTTTCTGCATTCCTATTTTCAATAAGTCAGTCTGTACACCAATCAGTTCAAGCATCTGTATCCTATCAATGCTTAAAACTTGGAGGCAATCAATGTCATATCCTATGGCCTCCAAATGCATCTTATATGAGTAATGTCTAGTCAGAGTCCTTTGAAGCTTCATCCGAGTCAGTTAGTCAGTCTTGTCTCCAGAAAGGATTTTGCATCTACAACAACGCAATCAACTATCAAACACAAACTGAAAACAATCTGTTCTTTTTACATGCTTTTATCTCCTTGTATGCTTACTGATTCGCATTGAGATTTTTGCATATTTTGTTCCCATGAGCTCTTCGATGATGTCCTTTATAGGATTTAGAGAGTGATGACTGGGAGCATAATCTTTTCTTTGTTTTCTTCTTGTATGTGAAAATCTAACAACTTTGGAATTTCTAGATCAAAATGGTGTCCGACTGTAAGAGCCTCTATCTCGAATTGGATGGCCATGCATACCTTGACCATTGATACCCAAAAAATTCAAGGAAGTTTGATCTAACTATTTTGAGTGAGTTCTTACTCCTACTGTGAAACACAATCTTACCTAAGGATGTGAACAATAAAGGGTCACTATGGGTAATTCACATTAGATTTAGAATAATCTCTTGACTATTTGATATGTTTGTAACGCAAGGTGTGTTCAGGTCATCATGATGTTTATGTTTTGATGCTTATACAAATCGCTATATCAAAATGGACATGATATTCAGGTCATCCTAGCGTTTGTGCCTTGGTGCTTATATCTAATCTGACATTCTGAAAATAAAATCAATATTCATATGTCCATGGTTGCCTAATTAGTGGGTGTTGTATTGATTCTTGCGTATACAAATTGATATTCATATGTCTATGGTTTCATAACTAGTGGGCATTGTATTGATTTATCCGGTTACCTAAAAATTCAATGATGAGAATGACTGACACATGATCAGTGACTAGGTCCTAGGTCTTAGGTTGCATTTCATTCTGCATGTCTCTTTGCATTTTGCATGTTTGCATGATCTCACAATGGCTAAACAAACTTCAATGCTTAAACAATTCTCCACTTGTTTCTTCAAATCTAACAAGAGCTGAATCTTACACGAATGTCCTCCAACAAAATAGTAAGTAGAATCCTTTTTCGGGATCAAAATCAAAATCTAAGATCATTCATATTATTAACTACTTGCATAATCAACCTTCAATCATCACAGAAATCCAGTATTCAACTTAATTGATTATCTTACATCAAACTATCAAAATTTTAACTTGGTTAACCATGGTCAACTCATGGTTTAACCTAGTCAAACTTGGTCTCCAGGACCTCTAAATGATGTAGAATGCATTCTTGAACGTGTTTAACCACTTCTCCAATCAATTAGCATGCTTTTGAACTATCAACACTGAATTTTCTTGTTAGATTTCAATTTTAATCCCAGAGGGGGCATGGTATTGCACATCATTCAAACTCTGTAACCTAAATCTGAAATCATATCTTTCCTTAGTAATCAAGACAACATCCATGTCTAGTTTCTGATTCATCGAAAGACCTCATCGCTCAAGGAAAATCAATCATCACTCGGGGCATATCAGATTCATCGAGATCCATATCAATTTGGTATTCTCTTAATCTTGTAAATTGTATCAATTTTTTACAACTATCGGTTCAATTGTGTTATTTCCTTGGTTCTTCAGAAATTGAAGGGTTCAGATGTGATACCAATGTGATTCTTATTGACAATCCGGTCTAGAATCGATCACTCCTTCGCAATCATAATGTTCGGAATCAGACGTTTTGACACTTTTTTGCAATCATTGGTTCATTTGCTGTTATAGTTAGCATTATCTTTGGTCATTCAGGACCTATTATCTTCATATCAAATCTTTTAATCAGCTTCTATTTCATATCAATATCAATTTCAAACATCAGTTTCAACATCATACACAGACTATCTTTGAACCACTACGCTTCGCACAACAATTCAAAGAGGGGCAAAATGTAATACCCCAAAAATGGGCTATAAGTTCATTAATCTCCTACATCGACAAATCGAATGAAATCGACAACGAAGTCCTAACCTAAGGCACATCTGCACATCATCAAATCCTAATTGATTGTCTCAAATTCTGCATCGGGGAATATTCCTAGTAATATTCCTAATTATCCTAATTATCTTTAATTTAATGATTATTTGGCGATAAATCCTATTTATCCTAAAGTTTGATTAATTGAATATTCTCAATATTTAATTAATTAGATTTAATTCTGCCTCTTAATTGTTTAATTGAAGTTAATTCTATTTATTTCTAAATTGTATTATTTAATTTTGATAAAAAATCAAAATTCCTATCATTAATTGATTAAATTCTTATTTAATTGATTAAACAAAGTTGTCATATTTAATGATATTATTTTAGAATAAAAGTTTGATTTAATAATTGATTAACCCATAAATCAATTGTTTTATTTTCAAAATCAGTTAAGTTGGAAATAAATCACTTTATTATTAAATTAATTCATAAATAAAATATGCACAATCAGAAAAGTAGACAACTATAAATTATCAATTAAAGCTAAACTCTATTTTGAGTTGAACTCTGCTTTTGCATGCTTTTGTGAGTTAATTGTCATTTATTTAAAAATAACTCAAAAATCAACCTGAGTTATGTTAGCACATGCAAAAAATTTCATGGCTTCATCATCTCTCCCCTGGTCCATGCAGTATTTTTCATGTCTCTGGCCTTAAACCCTAAGCAAATATTCAAAAACTAGCCGTTGCATGAGAACCCTTTGTTTTACCCTAGCCTTGTTCTATTTTAACATTACTTTTTCGGGTCACTTATGTTCCTTAAGGTCCATGTGCTTAATATTTCCCTAAGTGTAGCACCCGGCGAGCTTTAATATTTCCTAAGTCCTAATGATTTAATTCTTCCTAAGTTCTTGCGCTAAATTTTTCTATAGTTTTGGCCTTAATATTTCCTGGGCCCAGCTCTCTGACACCATCTTAATCCTATGATTGTCGTAAGTTCACAAGGGTTTTGTTAGAGGCTTGCGATCTTACGATGACCGTTGATTCTCTTTCATGACATAATGCTTCAGATGGGCAGGTCCACTGCCACATAAGCACAAATGGCAATTCCTCATTGGCTGAGAGAAATGATGATATGGTAGGGTGGGGTCAGGCTTTCATGATGACGACAAAGATTTAGAATCTATAGTGGGCGCATGATCTCAAAGAATCTTTTGAACCCTTGAGATTATGTGCCAGCTGTTTGATTCTCCATGTGTGCAGGATGACTGTTGTGGGTCCGCTGACAGGTGTTAAAAATGGAGCTTTCTTATTGGTTGTGTCAGTGGGACCATTTTTCATGTGTTTCTAGAGTATTCTCTTCTGATTGGTCTGTGTGGTTATGATTGGGCATGTGTCAGTGGGACCTAGTTTTCAGCTTGTCAGAGGGTCCTGACATCTGCACAAGATCGACGTCTGGCGTAAGTTCTCATGAGATGTGTTAGAGGTTTGAGACCTTACGCTAGCCCTCGATCTTACTTTTCTCAAAGGTGATAAAGTGACATGGGTCCACTGCCAGGTTGGCATAGTTGGCATTCTCTCATTGGTTAGTGTGTTGCTGAGAAGGATCTTGTCAGTGGGGCCTACAGTGAAGGTTTTTAAATCTATGGTTGGTGCATGATCTCAAGGAATATTCCTACCCCATGAGATCATGCACCATCCGTTGATCTCGAATCTTACTTGGATGTGTCAGTGGGTCCTATGTCAGGGGTGATTGAGTGACTGCAGTGAATGATGTGGTGACATGTGGCAGGTTTTCAGGTGGGCCCAGGGTTATCAAGAGTCTAGCGGTCCGGATAAAAGTGGTTAGTGACCCAAAATTTTTTAAAAGGATTTGCGTAATCGCTAAATGAATTGGTGGAGGTAAAAAGTGTTCTGCGAACTGGCAAAAACCTTTGTCACCAGTTCGCCAAATGTAACTGGGGTAAGTTTATTTTCCTTTGTTCACCAGTTCGTGGGGTTAAGTGGCGAGTTAGTATTTCATTTCGCGAATAGGAAAATGCTTTGTCGTGTGTTCACTAGAGGTAAACCTGAGGGTAGCAGTTGAGTTAAGATGTAAAACCTGCGAAATAAAGGGATCTGATGGTCAGGACTTAAAGTTGACCTAATTTCAAATGTAGGCTGCCGATTCACTACTGGTGCTATGAAACTAACCATTGAATTTCAAATTCAAATTTGCAAAGGGTTTCCAGCGATAGAAAGTACCAAAATTTATGGTTTTTGGAGTTGATTTCGATTGGTTTGGTAGCATTGGTTGTTGCCGACTGATCTAAGGGTCTCTGTGGTTAGTGGCATGATGTTTTGGTACTAGGAGAGGTATGGTTTTGTTGCTCAAGGCATGTTGCAGGTGGCTAAAAGGACTGATTGACATAGAATTCCATGATTTGTAGTACTTTCTCAGAGATCTATCATAAGTGCAAATATTTCTCAGGCATGCCCGACTAGTTTTCATCCCTTGTAATAAATTCTTGACTATTTCAGTTGGTTTAGTGGGTGAAACCCTAACCCTAGTCATCCGTAGCTTGTTGCAACCTATTTTGGGTTTCCATGATGACTAGGGGGTATATATTGTAGCTTTTTTGACTTAGTGGGGGTTCCAAAACTTTATTTTTGGTCCCTGGTTGTTGATGGTATTATACTGAAAAAGGAGAGCTTGGATTTAGGGTTTGTCTCCTTGCATTTTATTGTTTGATAATGTATTGATCCTGCAAATTTTAATGAGAATACATTTGGATTCCAATCTCATGTTTGTGTATGTCTTATTTTGTTCTTGAGCTCATATATGTTAATTTCACAAAGTGGGTTATCATATGGTAAACAAAGAGTATTTTGAAATTATCTTTGAGTTCCTAACAAACTTAGGATTAAAGTATTTTAGGTAGTTTCAGTGAGTTCATGGCTAGATAAGGATTTGATGTCCTGATATGTGAGTGAGAACGATAATAGGCAAAGCACTTATCCTGAATTCAAGTGTATTTAAGTTAGGGTATAATTGATATATGTTATTAGGTGACTCTTTGCCCTTGGTTAAGGCACTGGTCCATTCTTTGGTGGTTTTCCATCATCAATCACACAAACAAATTAAATGATAAAATCTTTCAATCAGTTAGTAAGGGGTATAGTTGTATAATATTTCAGATTCCTTTGAAGAAGTGAATCAAGGGTACACTCGCCTGAGCATTAAGGCTCAAAGTGTAGGAGGATCTCATTGTTGATCCTTGTTAATTGGTCCTCTTCCTTGTAGACTTTGGAGTGGTGATAGAGTCAAAGTTATCTTAAAGTTATCCATCAAAGTATAAATCTACGAGTTGAAGATCAAAGGGAACTCCCAAAAATTTATTTGAATGATTTATGGCTTTCTTCCATGCATCCTCAAAGCCCTGGATTTCTATAAAATCAAGGCTTCATCTCTTCACAAATCATCCACAGAATCCACAGAATTTGCATACTTACTCTAGAGAATCGACATCTGAAGAATTGAAGCTTCTTGCGAATCAACAATTTTTGTGAGATCACCTTTGTTTTCATATCATTGTTAGAATTTTTGCATATCAATTTTCATATAGATTTTAGATTTCATATTCAGATTTTTCATTCTAATTGCACAGAAAAACCAAAAAAAAAAGATTAATTGCATTCATTCCATATCTAGATTTTGCATTCAAATCCTTCATTTAGGTGTCGTCAATGTCATTGGTCTCGGTATAATCTGAGAATACATACTCGCATCTACTAGAAGGCAATAAATCACCTGGTTAGTTTAGTTTTTCATTTATTGCACGATTTTGATTTTAACTAACCTCTAATGTTTTATTGAAGTGTTGTGTCTACAGCTAGGTACAAAATTCACACACACATATATGTATTTTAAATATATTTTTATATATATATTAAATATATAGTGTACAAAAGATTGTGATGGCTGCTGTATACGGGGATTTATAGGCACCCATTGATCTGATTCATCAGGATACACATGTAAATTAATTTATTTTGAAAAACATGTACACATTTTTCATTTTTTTTCAAGTTTAAAGGTATATTTCAAAATTAAATATTTGTTCTTGTTAGATAAAATAAATTGTAACATATGGAATTTGTGTATGTTTGTACAGACCCCTCGAGCAGGTGGAGGATTGGGTGAGGGACTGGGTGGTGACGGTGCCTTGAGTTAAAGTTTCATATTGTGTCCATACATTTCTATGTACCTATTGGTTCTAGTTACTTCAGACATTACGTTTTTGACATTATGTTATGGATATTGATCTATTTGATACATTTATATGTTGTCGATCTATATTTCTATGTTTTTGATAAATTTATAGATATATTGTTGATAGATTTCTATGTTGTTCACATTGATCTATTTGATACTTTTCTATGTTGTGGATCTACATTTCTATGTTGTTGATACATTTCTCTAGCTACATTGTTGATAAATTTCTATGTTGTGGATATTGATTTATTTCATACATTTCTATGTTGTGCCTAAAATCTACATTTGTATATTGTTGATATATTTCTAGATACATTGTTGATACATTTCTATGTTGTGGGCATTGATATTTAATACATGTTTTTAGATATAGATATTTACATGGACTCATTCTAAAAGCTTAATTTAAATAATGTAAATTAAGATACCATATTTATATTTAAGAAAATGACATATATAAGTAATTTAAATATTGATTTAATATTCATAAAATCAATGACATTTATATTTAAGAAATGTTTCACAATTAAATTTTCATATATATAAGAAATGTATTTAAAATAACATATGACATATATATAAGGTCAATGTATATTGAAAACATAGGTCTTCATTTCAAAGATAATTCAATGTATATAACTATTGTAACTAAACTAATGACACATAATAAATGATACCTATCTAAGTTATATTGAAATAAATGGAATATAAAATATGTATCTCTACTCAATTTGTACATATAAATAATGTATCAACCAATGTGACATATAACCTTTATATATAATAAATGACATATGTAAGTAATGTATCAATAAATGGTGCATGTAACTAATGAATACATAAAAAATGAATACATATAACAAAGGAATACATCAACTAATGACATATATTAATTAAGATACATTAGGACCTATTAAGGAACATAAGGACCTATTAAGAAACATTAGGGCCTATTAAGACACATTAGCAACTATTAAGGAATATTAGCACCTACTAGGACCCGTTAGGTACCCTTAAGACACATTAGGACCTATTAAGGCACATTAGGACCCCTAAAGCCACATAGGGGTCCTAACTACTACTAATGTATCAAAAGAGATCCTAATGTGTTGAATGACCATTTAGGACCCATTAGTACCTAATAAGACACCTTAGGGCCTATTAAGACACACTGGGACATATAAAAGAATAGTAGGACCTACTAGGACCCCATAGGCCCCTTAAGACACATAGGAGTCCTAAGGGGTACTAATGTAGGATAAGGGGACATAATATCTTGAACAAACATTTAGGACCCATTAGTACCTAATAAGACATGTTACAACCTATTAAGACACATTATGACTTAGTAAGGAACATTAGAACATATTGAGACACCTTAGGTCCCCTTAAAACACATAGGAGTCCTAAGTGGTATTAATGTATCATAAGGGGTCCTAATGTGTCATACAAACATTTAGGACCCATTAGTACCCCATAAGACATGATAGGACCTATTAAGACACAATAGGACTTATTAAGGAACATTATGACCTACTAGGAACTCTTAGGTCCCCTTAAGACACATGGGGGTCCTAAATGGTACTAATGTATAATAAGCAGCCCTAATGTGTTTTACAACCATTTAGGACCCATTAGTACCTAATAATACATGTTAGGACCTATTAAGACACATTAGGACCTAGAAAGGAACATTAGGACCTACTAGGACCCCTTAGATCCCCTTAAGGCACGTAGGGGTTCTATCTAGTACTAATGTATCATAAGGAGTCCTAATGAGTCCTACAATCATTTAGGACATATTAGTACCTAATAAGACATGTTAGGACCTATTAAGACACATTAGGACTTACAAAGGAATATTATGACCTACTAGGACCCCATAGGTCCCCGTATGAAAAATAAAGGTCCTAAGTGCTACTAATTTATCATAAGAGGTTCTAATGTGTCCTACAACCATTTAAGATCCATTAGGACCTAAATAGACATGTTAGGACCTATTAAGACATATTAGAACCTATAAAAGAATATTAGTAGCTACTAAAACCTCTTAGGTCCCCTTAAGACACATAAGGGTCCCAAGTGGTAATAATGTATCATAAGGAGTCCTAATATGTCATGCGACCATTTATGACCCATTAGTACCTAATAAGACATGTTATGATCTATTAAGACACATTAGGAACTATTAAGGCACATTACGAGCTACTAGGTCCCCTTAAGACAGATAAGGGTTCTAAGTAGTACTAATTTATAATAATGGGCCTAATGTGTTGTATGACCATTTAGGACCCATTATTACCTAATAAGATGCATTAGGACCTATTGAGATACATTAGGACCTATAAAGGAACATTCAGACCTAATATGACCCGTTAGGTCCCGTTAAGACACATAAGGGTCCTAAGTGGTACTAGTGTATCATAAGGGGTCCTAATGTGTTCTACGACCATTTAAGACCCATTAGTACCTAATAAAACATGTTGGGACCTATTAAGACAAATTAGGAACTATTGAGGCATATTAGGACCTACTAGGTCCCATTAAGATACATAAGGCTCCTAAGTGGTACTAATATATCATTATGGGTCCTAATATTCTATACAACCATTTAGGACCCATTATTAACTCATAAAACATGATAGGATATGTTGAGACACATTAGTACCTATAAAGGAAAATAAGGACCACATAGGACCCCTTTGGTCAAGCTCTTCTGTTTCAGGTTCTACAATTTCTTAAACAAGTCAAGCTCATAGTCAACCAGTATTAACTTAGCTTTCAACTTAGTCACTATCAACCTCCACCGATTGATCTTTGTTTCACCTTCATCTTCTCGGTCTTTTTTTAGTTCTTTCCACCAAAGAGCAGCATGTCCTTTCAAATTTGTCTGTGCTAATCTCACTCGAAGAGGATCTTCAATTTCTTCCAACTCAAAGAAATCTTTAAGTTCACCAATCCAATCAATCAGATTGATGAGCTTCAAAGTACTAGACAAAGTAGAAACTTCCATTCAATAATTACTAAACTGAGCAATAGATCTAGGTAACTGAGTAGTTCTATCTTCACCAGATCTGTTCCTTCACTCATCACCACTAGATCCATCAGTTTCAAATTCTTCAGAAGCTTCTTCATAGCCATCCTCAGTATGAACATTCCAAGGTATACTAGCAACAATTCTCATGATCTCGGTGACCATGTCATTCTTCATCAATTCCATATCAGGTCTAAAATATGATTTCACCTTCTCTATGATCTGGGATTCAATAGTATCACAAAGATCAGAAATAACTCTAGGGTCCAATATTCTAAGAGGAATCCTTAAGAGAAACCCTTTGCAACAAACCGTCACCGACCACCTTATGACAATTTCCAAGTTGTAAACAAGTCATATCTCAACTTGAAATCTTGTAAACAACTAGGGCACAATTCCACAAGTTCAGTGCTTCACATCTGCAATCCAGATTGTGCACAATCTCTTTGCCAACAAGATCAACTTCGTAAGATCAGCCTTCCTAGGTCAACTTCCTACTTGAACAAGATCTAACCTCTCACTCTGATACCACTTGATGTAGTCAAGGTAGGTGGATCCAATTAAGGACAGTCCAAACCTTGCAACCAACAAAATTACACAGCGGATTACTCAAAAATGCAACACTAAGTAATTATTTAACATTGATTTTGATTAACATGCCAGGCTATAAGGCCTTCCGGGTTAGGGCCAATTAAAATCAGAAAACAATTCTGTAAGATTTGAGAAGATCCAATACAATCTCAGCTAGCTCATCTCTGAAGACAATCAGAAGTTGATGGAAACCCTAAGGAAGATCTAAAATTGAGCTCATAAGCCTCCAAGAAATCTCCTTGTCTCCAAGTATGCAACCCCTATCTCTGCTACACACAAATATTAGATATCAATCTAATCTGTAAGAACATCAATAACTTTTCCACAAATTCACCAACTTCAGCTCTCAAGATTTGCATCTGACATCCCAGATCTACTAAGTTGTCTCCCTAAACATCTACCCAAGCACTCCTTAAATACTGATCATCAGTCACAAGTCAGCAAGATGAAACCCTTAACTATCCCAAATAAATAATTAAATGCCATACAACTCAGCTTACAAATGTATACAAACATTTAATTCAACATGTCAGCCTATAAAAATAGCTACCAACAATAAATGCACCAAGTTAGCTCAAAAAATTACACAGAACTCTAGTCGGTAAACAAGAACTACCAAGCGATAGTGAATTAACCAAGAAAGATAGGTATCACTAAGTACCAGTGTTGACCGAGCACCACAGGCATGATCAAGCAACACTTTCACCAAGCACCAGAGACTACCGAGTTCCTTTAGTGACCGAGCTTCCTTCAATTACCGAGACCATCGATCAAGGCTGCAATCAAGTAACACTGGCCAAAATACTAACACTTCATGCAAATTCATCGAGGACACAAAATACCCTACCTTAACCTTGGATTCCCTTGCATCAGACACCCTAGGTTCCAAAAGATGTTCATATGTGAGAAGAAAATCTTCTCGGATTCAGCACATAAATCGTAAACTGGTTCTTCACATACAAGTCCTCCACCTTTTCTACTTGCAAATTCTTCCACTTCAATTTCCTCTGTCTCTTCAAGTCTTTTCTTGACAATGTATAGGTCAGTTCTCCATACTGATCATTCATTTTATATGGATCCACAATCTCCACTCGGCTACCAATACTCAGTCTTCTCCTACTAAGCATTATATCCATCAAAGGCATCAATGAAAACTTGTTGTCATCCTTCTCAAAAATAAACATATTCCAGACATAGTCATAAATAGCTCTACAATCATATTGCCAAGGTCTATCGAGAAATGTATCACAACTATTCATCTTCACAATATCACAAAGCACAAGATCCTTGTACTGGCCAATCTAAACATCAATGAAGCATTATTCTCTAACTTCCAAAGCATGAACATCTTGTAACCAGCCAAGCCTATAAGGACAAGGATGCTTCATTCAATTCAAACCAAGTTTCTGAACCAGGTCCTTAGTAAAAAGGTTATCAGTACTACCAATATAAAAAATAACATCACAAAGTTTACCTTTAGTCTTGCATCAGGTCCTAAACAAGTTACTCCTTTGATAAGGTTCATCTTTTGTACTAAGCAATGTTCACTGAAGCAACAAGTTCTTTGATTTAGGTTCATTTTGAATGTTCTCATTTTTCATAGCAGTTCGTCGATCAACCTTCTTCTATTTACACTCAAAAGAATGGTGTCCTTCCTCTCCATAGTTATAGAAAGTACCCTTAAATATAACTCTACCTATCTTCTTCTTCTATTCCATGGGTTTCTATTCATCTTCTGAATCAGTCAGTTTATCCTTCATCGAGTGATCAATCTTTTCCATCCCTCGGGAGTTACTAGGTTATTTCCTCTTCAACTTATCTTCTACCTTCAGAGCATACATATAAGCATCTTCAACAAAATCAATCTTTAGCATACCAAGCTCATCCTGAATATTGAATATTAGACTATTCACGTACCGAGCTACCTTTTCCTTAACAAGCTCTCAGTGTCTAGACCCAATAGTAAGTTTTTAGAACTCCTCGGTATAATCTTCAATAGAAAAATCCTTCTATTTCTAATTCTAGAACTTCTTAAACAAGTCAAGCTCATAGTCAACCGGTATGAACTTAGCTTTCAACTTAGTCACCATCTGTTAGATTTGACAAACGCAAATCATCCCAAGAACACCTGCATGCAAGACTGTCACAAAGAAGAAGCAAAAAGACAGAAAGCTATGGCGGCCAAAAGGCCAGAGACTGCAAAACCATGTTGCAAGAAAATAAGCTTCTATTAAAAATGATGAAAAAATACAATCTCCTTATTGAAATGAAAGAAGTGAATCCTTATAAAAGGAAACACGAAACCCTAAAGGCTAAAACCCTAAAGAATTATAAAGCGCCTAAGTGAAACTTAAGCCTAGAGTATGATAAACTAATAATTAAATGATTTAATTATTAGCTAACATAAGACTACTCTAGCAGACAAACGCAAATCATCCCAAGAACACCTGCATGTAAGACTGTCACAAAGAAGAAGCAAAAAGACAGAAAGCTATGGCGGCCAAAAGGCCAGAGACTGCAAAACCATGTTGCAAGAAAATAAGCTTCTATTAACAATGATGAAAAAATACAATCTCCTTATTGAAATGAAAGAAGTGAATCCTTATAAAAGGAAACACGAAACCCTAAAGGCTAAAACCCTAAAGAATTATAAAGCGCCTAAGTGAAACTTAAGCCTAGAGTATGATAAACTAATAATTAAATGATTTAATTATTAGCTAACATAAGACTACTCTAACACCCCCCCTTAAGTGTAACTTAGGGAGAAGCAAAAAAAGCTAAACTACTGCAGAAAGCAGGAAAGATGGGTCCCAGCAACTAGGCCTGATCAGGTACCCAAACATAAAGCAAAAGATGTCCCAGAGAAAGGAACAAGAAGAGAGCAAGAAACTCCTCTGAAGCATGTCTGAAAACTCTGTCAGAAGATACTGCTGGAACCCCCACTGAAGTGCATGACCAGGTAGAGAAGACAAGTGTCTGAAGAGCTGATCAATCGAACCAGGAAGCAATAGAACCAACAGGTGAACCCCCCCATAATGATGAACTGGGAGAGGTGACAGGAACACTGAAATGCGATGCCAAAAACAGCTGCAGAAGAAGAACCAGGAACACCAACAGTGCAACAGAAGCACACACACAGGATAAAGGGCGGTGTCATAGACACAGTCTACATGGGCTAATGTCGTGGAAGGTACGCTCACTTGACAAGAGTGGATGCGCCTATAGTGGCAAATGCATCAGAATCCCCCCATGACACTTTATAACTGAGTGCGAATACTAAAACTGAACCAGGTGAAAAAGATCCCAGAAATGCAGAAGAGGGCACTTTATCTTAGTGCGTTTACAGAACAAAGATACATCAGAAAGAGCATGCAAGCTCAGAAGTCAGAAAGAAGAGTGCACTAAGAAACCAGAAGAAGAGATCCCCGGACCTGTAGAACCAAGCACACCACCAGAGGGCATAAACTGCATAACTCAGAGGAGTGAAAACCTGGAGCAGAATCTGGAAGAAATACCTCTGCCACTGAATAGTACACAGAACCAGCTTTCCGACGATATCTCGTTTGCCGAAAAAGGAGTCCGGATGAGCCAGATATGACTCCCGGAAGGCAAAAATAGACATCAGACTTCAACAGAAAAAAAAGCTATTGAAAAGGTAGAACCCAAAATCCTAACCTCCATCATAGGAAAGAGCTCGGAAAGAGCTTTCCGACGATATATGGAAGTCAGAAAAAGACCCCCGTATGCTCCCTGTAGAGCGAAAAAAGCCCAGGTACCCCCAAAAAGGCAAGATAAGAGCCCCAGGGGCTAAAAAAAATAGGCCCCCGGGCGCATGGCGCGCTCCGGGGGCTGGGCCACAGCCCCTGGTCGGTCATATGACCGTGCTGCTGCGAATAGCAGCCCGCGGGGGCTGAAACCGGCCGGGCGGCGGCTGGGCGGGTCGGAGCGGGGCTGGGAGGCGGCGCTGCTGCCGGCGGTGGGCGGGCCGGCGAAGCGGAGGGCACGGGCGGCGGGGCCGAGGGCGGCGAAGGCCGCAGAGGGCGGCGGAGCAGTGGCGGAGCCGGGGTGGGCGGCAGCTGGGCGGGCCACGGGTGGCGCGGTGGCGGGAGCCGTGGCTGCGGCAGTGGCGGGGGCCGCGGCTGCGGTGGCCGCTCGGGCGGTGGCCGCGGCTGCGGTTGCTGCTGGGCGGCGCGGGGGTGGCCGCTGGGCGGCGGCTCCTGAAATATATATTTTTTAAAAAAAAAAATCGCCGTGTACCCACCTCGGAGTGCGTGCCAGGGCCGTACGGCCCTGGTATGCAAAAATTTTTTGCCTCAGATGCCACTGTGTCCAAAATGGACAAGTTTTATATGGATTTAGGGGTTCTTGGGCCTTCCGGACACAATGGTGGTGTCCGTTTTTGCCCAAGGTGAGCCAAATTTTGGCTCCCCCCTAGATCCACAAAAAAACTTCTGAAACCCTCTGTGCTTCAATAAAACTCGAACAGCGAACAACAGGAGAGCTCTGATACCATGTTAGATTTGACAAACGCAAATCATCCCAAGAACACCTGCATGCAAGACTGTCACAAAGAAGAAGCAAAAAGACAGAAAGCTATGGCGGCCAAAAGGCCAGAGACTGCAAAACCATGTTGCAAGAAAATAAGCTTCTATTAACAATGATGAAAAAATACAATCTCCTTATTGAAATGAAAGAAGTGAATCCTTATAAAAGGAAACACGAAACCCTAAAGGCTAAAACCCTAAAGAATTATAAAGCGCCTAAGTGAAACTTAAGCCTAGAGTATGATAAACTAATAATTAAATGATTTAATTATTAGCTAACATAAGACTACTCTAACACCATCAACCTCCATCGATTGATCTTTGTTTCACCTTAATCTTCTCAGTCTCTTTATAGTTCTTTCCACCAAAGATTCACATGTCCTTTACACTTTGTCTGTGCTAAGCTCACCCAAAGAGGATGTTCAATTTCTTCCAACTCAAAGAAATCTTCAAGTTCACCAATCCAATCAATCATATTGTCAGGCTTTAAAGTACCAGAGAAGTAGAAACTTCCATTCACCAATTACTAAACCGAGCAGTAGATCTAGGTAACTGAGAAGTTCTATCTTCACTTTATCTATTCCTCCGGTCATCACCACTAGATCCAATAGTTTCAAATTCTTCAACAACTTCTTCATAGCCATCCTCAGTACCAACATTTCAAGGTATACCAGCAATAGTTCTCATGATCTTAGTGACCATGTCATTCTTCATCAATTCCATCTCAGATCTGAAAATCTGATTTCACCTTCTTTGTGATCCGAGATTCAATAGTATCACAAAGATCAGAAATAACTCTAGGGTCCAATCTTCTTAGAGGCATCCTTAAGAGAAATCCTCTACAACAAACCCTCATTGACCACCTTGTGACAATTTCCAAGTTGTAAACAAGTCAAATCTCAACCTGCAATCTTTTAAACAACTAGGGCACAATTCCACAAGTTCAGTGCTTCAGATCTGCAATCCATATTGCACACAATCTCTTTGCCAACAAGATCAACTTCACAAGATCAGCGTTGCTAGGTCAAGCTTCTGCTTCAACAAGATCTAACTTCTCGATCTGATACCACCTGATGCAGTCAAGGTAGGTGGATCCAATTAAGGATAGTCCAAACCTTGTAGCCAATAAAATTACACAACAGATTACTCAACAATGCAACACTAAGTAATTGTTTAACACTGATTTTCATTAACATTCTTGGTTGTAAGGCCTTCTAGGTTAGGGCCAATTACAATCAAAAAATAATTCTGCAAGATCTGACAAGATCCAATACAATCTCAGCTAGTTCATCTATGAAGACAATCAAAAGTAGATGGAAACCCTAAGCAGATCTAAACTTGAGCTCGCAAGCCTCCAAGAAATCTCCTTGTCTCCAAGTATGCATCCCCTAGCTCTGCTACAAACAACTATTAGATATCAATCTAATCTACAAGAACATCAAGAAATTTTCCACAACTTCACCAACTTCAGCTCTCAAGCTTCGCATCTAACATCTCAGATCTGCTAAGTGGTCTCCCTAAACATCTACCCAAGAACTCCTTAAATACTAAATATCAACCACAAGTCGGCAAGATGAAACCCTTAACTCTCCCAAAAAAATAATTAAATGCCATACAAGTCAGCTTACAAATGTATACAAACATTTAATTCAGCATGTTGGCCTATAACAATAGCTACCAACAATAAATGCACCAAGTTGGCTCAACAAATCACACAAAACTCCAGTCAGTAAACTAGAACTACCGAGCGACAGTGAATTAACCGAGCAAGACAGTCATCATTGAGCACTAGTGTTGACCGAGCACCACAGGCATGATCGAGTAATACTTTCACTGAGCACTAGAGACTACTGAGTTCCTTCAGTGATCAAGCTTCCTTCAATGACCGAGACTGTTGGTCAAGGCTGCAATCGAGTAACACCAGCCAAAATACTAACACTTCATGCTGTTTCACTGAGGACATAGAATGCCCTACCTTAACCTTAGATGCCCTTGCATTAGGTACTAATGTATCATAAGGAATCCTAATGTGTCCTACAACTATTGAGGACCCATTAATACATAACAAGATATGTTAGGATCATTTAAGACAGATTAGGACCTATTAAGGCACATTAAGACCCACTAGATCCCCTTAAGACACATAGGGCTCCTAAGTGGTACTAATGTATCATAAAGGGTCCTAATGTGGTGTATGACTATTCAGGACTCATTAGTACCTAATAAGACATATTATGAGTTATTAAGACACCTTAGGACCTATAAAGGAACATTAGGACCTACTACGATCCCTTAGGTCCCCTTAACAAACATAGGGGTCCTAAGTGGTACTAATGTATCATAAGGGGTCATAATGTGTCCTATGACTAGTTAGGACCCATTAGTACCTAATAAGACATGTTAGAAGCTATTAAGACACATTAGGATCTATAAAGAAACATTAGGACCTAGTAGGACCCCTTAGGACCCCTTAAGACACATAGGGGTGCTAATTGGTACTAAAGTATCATAAGGGTTCCTAATGTGTCCTACAATCATTTAGGACCCATTAGTACCTAATAAGACATGTTAGGACCTATTAAGACACATTAGGACCTTTAAAGGAAAATTTAGACACCTTAGGTCCCCTTATGACATATAGGGATCTTGAGTGGTACTAATGTATCATAAGGGTTGCTAATGTGTCCTACAACCACTTAAGACTAATTAGTACCTAAAAATACATATTAGGACCTATTAATAAACATCTAGGACTATTAAGGCACATTAGGATCTACTAGGTCCCCTTAAGACAGATAAGTGTCCTAAGTGGTACAAATGTATCTTAAGGGGTCCTAATATGTCCTACAACCACTTAGCACCCTTTAGTACCTAATAAGACATGTTATGACCTATTATAACCCATTAAGACCTATTAAGGAACATTCAAACCTACTAGGACACCTTAGGTCCCGTTAAGACACATAGGGGTCCTAAGTGGTACTCACATGTCATAAGTGGTCCTAGTGTGTCCTACGACCATTTAGGACTGAATAGTACCTAATAAGACACAATAAGACATATTAAGACACATTAGGACCTATTAAGGAACATTAGGACCTACTAGGACCCATTAAGTCCCCTTAAGACACATAAGAGTTCATAAGGGATCCTAATGTGTCTTATGACCATTTAGGACCCATTAGTACCTAATAAGACATGTTAGGACATATTTAGACATATTAGGACTGATAGAGGAACAATAGGACCTACTAGGACCCCTTAGGGACCCTAGACACAGACAGGGGTCCTAAGTGATACCAATGTATTATAAAGGGTCATAATGTGTCTTATGGTCATTTAGGACCCATTAGTACCTAATAGGATATGCTAGGACCTATTAAGACACATTAGGACCTATAAAGGAGCATTAGGACCTACCAGGATCACTTAGGTGAAAAATAAGACACATAGTTGTCCTTAGTTTGAGTAATGTATTTGAAGGGGTCCTAATGTGTCCTATGACCATTTAAGACCCATTAGTACCTAAAAAGACATGTTAGGACCTGTTAAGACACATTAGGGACTATTAAGGAACAATAGGTTGTACTAGGTCCCCTTAAGACACATAGGGGTCCTAAGTGGTACTATTGTATCACAAAAGGGTCCTAACATGTTGTACACCCATTTAAGACCCATTAGTACCTAATAAGACATGTTAGGACCTATTAAGACACATTATGACCTATTAGGACCCCTTAGATATCCTTAAAACACATAGGGGTCCTAAGTTGTACTCATGTATCATAAGGGGTCATAATTTGTCGTATAAGCATTTAGGAATCATTAGTACCTAATAAGACATTTTAGGACCTATTAAGACACATTAGGACCTATTAAGGAACTTTAGGACCTACTTGGACCCCTTAGGTACCCTTAAGATGCATAGGGGTCCTAAGTGGTACTAATGTATCATAAGGGGTCCTAATATGTCCTATGACCATTTAAGACCCATTAGTACCTAATAAGACATGTTTGGACCTATTAAGACATAGTAGGACCTAAAAAGGAACATTATGACCTACTAGGACCCCATAGGGCCCATTAGGGGTCCTAATGTGTCCTACAACCATTTTGGACCAAATGGTACCTAATAAGACATATTAGGACCTATTAAGGAGCGTTAGGACCTACTAGGATCCCTTAGGTCCCCTTAAGATACATAGGAGTTCTAAGTGGTACTAATGTATGATAAGGGGTCCTAATATCTTGATCAAACATTTAGGACCCATTAGTACCTAATAAGACAAACTATGACCTATTAAGACACATTAGGACTTACTAAGGAACATTAGGACATACTAGGACACCGTAGGTCCCCTTAAAACACATTGGGTTCCTAAGTGGTATTAATGTATCATAAGGGGTCCTAATTTGTCATACGAACATTAAGGACCCATTCCTACCCCATAGGACATTTTAGGATCTATTAAGACACATTAGGACTTATTAACAAACATTATGACCTATTAGGAACCCTTAGGTCCCCTTAAGATACATGGGGGTCTTAACTGCTACTAGTGTATCATAAGCGGCCCTAATGTGTCATACAAACATTTAGGACCCATTAGTACCTAATAATACATGTTAGGACCTATTCAGACACATTAGGACCTATAAAGGAACATTAGGACCTACTAGGACCTCTTAGGTCCCCTTAAGGAACAGAGGGGTTCTAATTGGTACTAATGTATCATAATGAGTCCTAATGTGTCCTACAATAATTTAGGACACATTAGTACCTAATAAAACATGTCAGGACCTATTAAGACACATTAGGATGAATAAAGGATGTTTAGGACCTACTAGGACCCGTTAGGTCCCCTTAAGAAAAATAAAGGTACTAAGTGGTACTAATTTATCATAAGAGGTCTTAATGTGTCCTACAATAATTTAAGACCCATTACGACTGGATAAGACATGTTAGGACCTATTAAAACATATTAGCACCTATAAAAGACTATTAGGAGCTACTAAAACCTCTTAGGTTCCCTTAAGACACATAAAGGTCCCAAGTGGTACTAATGTATCATAAGGAGTCCTAATGTGTCATGTGACCATTTATGACCCATTAGTAACTAATAAGACATGTTATGATATAGTAAAACACATTATAAACTATTAAGGCACATTAGGACCTACAAGGTCCCCTTAAGACAGATAAGAGTCCTAAGTAGTAATAATGTATCATAATGGGCCTAATGTGTTATATGACCATCTAAGACCCATTAGTACCTAATAAGAAACATTAGGATGTATTAAGACACATTAGGACATATACAGGAACATTGGGACCTAATATGACCCCTTAGGTCCCCTTAAGACACATAGGGGTCCTAACTAGTACTAATGTATCATAAGGGGTCCTAATGTGTTCTATGACCATTTAAGACCCATTAGTTCCTAATAAGATATGTTGGGACCTATTATGACAAATTAGGACCTATTGAGGTACACGAGGACCTACTAGGTCCCCTTAAGACACATAGGGGTCTTAAGTGGTACTAATATATTATAATGGGTCCTAATGTGTTGTACAACCATTTAGAACCCATTAGTACCTAATAAAAAATGTTAGGATATGTTGAGACACATTAGTACCTATAAAGGAACTTAAGGACCAACTAGGAGCCCTTTGGTCCTCTTAAGATAAATTAAGATCTATTAAGGCACATTAGGACCTACTAAGACCCCTTAAGAAACATAGGGGTCCTAAGTGGTTCTAATGTATCATAAGGGGTCCTAATGTGTTTAACAACCATTTAGGACCCATTAGTATGTAATAAAACACATTAGGACCTATTAATACAAAAAAGGGTCCTATGTGGTACTAATGTATCATAAGGTGTCCTAATGTGTCATACAACCATTTAGGGACCATTAGTACCTATTAAGACCTGTGGGACCTATTATGACACATTACAACCTATAAATGAATATTAGAACCTACTATGACCCTTTAGGTCCCCTTAAGACACATAGGGGTCCTTAGTGCTACTAATGTATCATAAGGGATCCTAATGTGGTGTATGACCATTCAAGACCCATTAATACCTAACAAGACATGTTATGACTTATTAAAACACATTAGGACCTATAAAGGAACATTAGAACCTACTATGACCCCTTTGGGCCCCTTAAAAAATGTAGGGGTCCTAAGTAGTACTAATGTATCATAAGTGGTCCTAATGTATCCTATGACCATTTAGGACTCATTAGTACCTAATAAGAGATGACAGGAGCTATTAAGACACATTAGGATCTATAAAGGAATATTAGGACCTACTAGGGCCCCTTAGGTCCCATTAAGACACATAGGGGTCCTAAGTGGTACTAATGTATCATAAGGGTCCCTAGTGTGTCCTACAATGATTTAGGACCCATTAGTACCTAATAAGACATGTTAGGACCTATTAATACACATTAGGACCTATAAAAGAACATTAGGACACCTTAGGTCCCCTTAAGACATATAGGGGTCCTGAGTGGTACTAATGTATCATAAGGGGTGCTAATGTGTCCTACAACCATTTAAGATTGATGAAGGGTGCTCCCCTTAATACCATAAACATATAACAGAAATAGAGAAACAAAAACAATTTGCAAGAACAAAAAATGAGCTTCGTATTATCTCCACAGGTGTGGAATTACAAAGATTAGAATTACAATATGAAAAGCCACATGGGCATTTTCCTTGCAATATTCAGTACGACAAAGCCTTGAATTATTACCTAGAACTACCACCCAGAACTACCCTAGAAAATACTATTGGCCTTCCTTATATAGGCAGTTTTCCACTGCCTGAGAAGGTTCCGTAAATTTAGCCCTTAAGGCCAACTAACCTTAGAATTATTTTATTTTTCATAGTTATTACATTAGGGTTGTCTCAAAATAATTACAAATTATGTTTTTAGGTATCCCAACTTTCAGAGGCCATAACTTTTTAACCATATCTTTGTTTTTCTATTATAACAACTTTTCAAAAATTTAGTATCTATGTAGTATGATGCTATTTGGAAAAATATTTCCAATGAATATAATTTTAATACATATTGAGTTCATTATCACCTTTAAATATTACTTTAACTAAACATAGGTTGTTTGGTCATTCAACAACTTGTCTCTTTAAGACTTTGGGAAAAATAGTAAATTATAAAAAAGAAATGAAAAATATGTAGGAAAAGAGTATTTGTGTTACCTTTCTATAAAAAAAAAAAAAATAATTTCGATATACACAGATCAAGTTAGAGTGATCCAAGTGACCTTATGTCTAAATTACAGTTACTATCACTCTAGAACTTAATAGACTATGAAATATTGACCCAAAATAAATGAAACTAATTTTACCCTTTAGATATTGAAGTTACAAATATAATCTTGAAAGAATTACATCGTTATCATATTTAAAAAAAAAGTTATGTTCATCCAAGTGACAGTAACTCCTTAAAAACGTAGTTTTTCACACAAATCACTTTTCGAAGAAGAAAATATGAATTTAAATGAATTTTAATTTTTTAAAGAAAAGCATATTTAGAAACGAGAAAGAAAATTCTAAAAGACTCTAGTTTACATCATCTTCAAATTCCTAATAGTTTTGCAGCAACAGGTGTTTGAAAGTGAAGTTTTTTCTCAGAATGTTGATCTCTGTGTTAAAGTTGGCCAAAAAATGGGACACACTATTGTGGGACCACCCATTATAGTGTTAGGAAATACAATAGGGATTTTTTTTCATCAATTATCGTTGAGACATGGCCTGTCATCCCCAAGGACAAGTAAAAGGACACGAATTTTTTTAATTATTTTTAGAAAAAATATCTATGACATTGAAAAAAGATTTCAAATATAATATGGTAATATTGTAACATTGGTAGTATATTATGGAAACTATTATAAAATTATAATAAATACATTATGAGTTAGAATAATAGCCCATGATATAAGTTACATAATAGTTAGCACTAATATCAATGATTTAATTTTTTGATTTCATTGTTGAAACTTTGTGTGTAATCTAAAATTGGTAAGGATAAGATATGAAATCCCACTTTCTGATAGGAAGACATTTATTGAGTAGATAAATCATATACATATGTATATGAATTAAAATTAGAATTTAGATTTAATTTTTTATTAAATAAATTGAATTCATTATAAAATTCTTGTTTATTTATCAATTTTGATAGTTTTATTATATATAAATATAAATATAACTATTTAAAAAAAAACATATTTACACCTTTTTAATCAATATTTTATAAATAAATTTGTTTACAAAAATACACTTAGATTTCTATATAATTTTTTTTTCAATTTTTTAAAACTAAACTATTAAATAATTATTTTTAAAAAACTAACTCTTATTGCACCAAATGCTTGAAAAGACCATTTTCTTTGTTCAATAATTAATTTAAATATGAAATCACAACTGTATTTTAAATTAATTATTAAATAGACAAAATAGTCTTGCTAGACGTCTTTTTGATGCCTTTTTAGAGATTTCCTTTTTGTCCAACTCTGCCCCATTAGGTGGAACATAAAATTTAATTTGGATAGCCAACATAAGAATAGGTACATGTGAGTAAGTAAGCATCTCCACCACTAGTTCACATTTTCACTCCCAGAATCTCTACTTAAGAAACTAGTATTCCTCCTGTTGTTGGGCCACTCACAATCAACATTAAAAGTGGGGATGGAGATGCATCTGAGAAGCCACCTTCTGATATAGATTCAAGTAATGAAAGTGTTTCTTCTATATTTCGGCCCTTCATAATCAAGATCAAATGTCCACCAAAGTATGGAAATGTATCTTAGCAGCTAACCTCATCACGATTATAGACGCTTGACTAGCAATGAGGCTCTTTCTGGTCAGATATGGAACACATCTCACCTATGTAGCATAGAAAATGGGTAGAAACCATTTCATCATCTTAGGAAGGGAAGGATTAACCTCCTTGCACACACAAAAATCCCTAGATGATATTCTTTCATATTTTGATAGCTTAATCTAATGCTCATTTAACTTTGTTGTCATTGCGGGGTATAAAACATAAAGTTTTATTATGAAGCCAAGATCTTAAATGTAGTCACATTCTTTGTGTTCCCATTTTCTCTATGGATATTCATTGGACATTCCACTTAGTTTATTTTAGAAGTTTTATTCTGACATCCTTTGGCTAATGTTGCTTGTTTGGTTATCTCTGATTTATCTTTTGATATTTTCCCTTGCAATCAGCATCATGTCTTGAGTTCTCTAGTTTGACCTTTTCCATGATTAAATGTTTTTCTTTTCTTTTAAAGGAAAAATCCTTGATCTTTTCTCTTTTACATATAGGTTTTTGTCACATCGAATGTTTGTTCAAGAAACTCAAATAGATAATTGATCTAAGAAATCTGAATTGACTTGACTCCCAACCCAATGGATAAGGCTTTGTTCTGCACAACCAATTTTTTTGAGGTTCTCTCCCAGAAGGTCTAGATCTGATGAAAGTCACCAACATTGTAGACTCCTCTACATCCCCTAAAAAATACTTCCTATGTTTCCCCCTGGTCTTTGATCATGTTGAGACCCTCACAGTATTCAAAGTTTCATTGCCAGTTAACATGTGTCAGCCTGTCAAAGTTTCTAATCGTCTGTGGATAATGAAATCCTCCAAAATTATGCTAGCCTACCACATGTGCTAGGATACTTGTGATTCAACAAGTCTCACCAATTTATTTCAAGGAATATTATTTCTTAGAAAGAACTCCATGACTAATGAGTCTTCTAGGAACTTGTTCTCTTTTCGACATGTGGATTGACCTGTGCAATCATGGCATTTCTAATCAGGCTGCCATAATTTTGTGGTTGAGCTCAACTGGAAGGAATACTATGATAAACTAATCAAATTCAAACATTTTCTTGTGGCACATTAAATTGAGTGATCCACACAAAATTTCTTGGCAGGTTGATTGATTGTAACCAAATTGTAATCATTCTAAGATCATTTTCAATCAAGGGTTTCTCTATAGATCCCCAAAAATTTCTAAGAAAAAAAGGTTGGAAAATATTGGACTTGGATTCACTAGGACAAGAAATAAATTGTATCATTTGTAGGGATTTTAGTTTTATGTGAACAAGACCCTATGACTTGTAGTCTAGGGTTAAACACTGTAACACATACTTTTTGGGGCATTCTCTATTTTTTTGCCATGTTTTTCCTTAAATAATCATGGGACCGTGTGCTCAGTTCCTTTTCCTTTTATTATTAACTATGTCATGTGTTGAACTCTTATAGGTGTGGTATAGTTTGTTAATGTTTTCTATAGTGCGCTCCTCGGGAAGATGGTTTTAAGGAAGTGTGGTCTTCTCTTTTGACCCTTATATGAATTATTAATGTTTGCCTTGACATAGAGTCGTATATTATGTTATTGAAGAGAATATAGCTTTCTTTAGGAGAAATGTGCCTAAATTCAAAGCCTTGTAGTGCCTCCGACAATAAGATATGAATGTGTGAGATCTACATCTATGGATTTAGCTTATCATTCTCCTTCCAATAATAAAGGGAATGTGGTGCACCCTGTCGTGAGGGAGTGATGACATAGAGCTCTTACTGGAGAGGCCGAGCCCTTGTGAATAGCACTTGACAAATTCTTAGCCTATCCAACAAAGCTTTGATTTATCATTTTTCCTCCCCTTTTCTTAGATCATTTGATTAAAGGTAGTTCTCCTCTATTTTCCCCACGAATCTAAACATGAAGAGCCAACTTCTAAAATCCCAGACGTTGTGTTCTAGGGCACATTTCATCCCACCACTACAACACTTCTAAACTACCCCTCAATAATCGATTGAGTCACAAATTAGGGGATCAACACTAAACATTAACATGCACACAACACTACCTAATTTGTGTATAGATACTTGTATGTTGACACTTTATGAATGTATTTAAAAAATTTTTGTCAAAAAAGGGAAAAACCAGATGTAATTTTATATTAAATATAAAAATCATCAGATAAATACATTCTACCATAGTTATATAGGTCTGCTTTAGATCAAATCCCTATTTTCCAAGTTTTCTATAAATCATCTTAGAAATCCCTAGGCATCATTTATAGACTAGTGCATATAGATTCAAAATATTTCATATAATATTCTACTACAAACCATACATAGATTCTATAGATTTAAATTAGTCTCAATTGTTAACCATTACTAGAATCTATTATAATACTATATTTTATTTTAAAGAGAGAAAAAAATATTATTAAACCATAGCTAGGGTCTTTTGTTTTGTAGTTGAGGTAGATAGACCTGCACTTAGACTCAAACCTTGTTCACCTCCAATAGAATCAGCTAGGAGAATTAAGTAAGGCCTTGATTCTTCCATGTTGACCTCTTTCATGTTGTTTCTTTCTAGACCTTACACCTTAAAGATGGCCATAAACCCATCCACCCTTAAATATATCATATCTTCTTCATTATTGGATACTATTCCTTCCACTATCATGTAGTTGTGAATCCATTATGCCCCTTCATTCTTCCTCAGTTGATATAGTTTAAACAAAAAACTTACATTTTGTTTAATGCCAAATGTCCTAGTACCAAAGTGCTCAACATCTTTAATCACCAAAATGGGGAATCACAACATTGGATTTCCATTCTGAATGGTGACCATGTAATCCTTAGGGTAAGGGTGGTTAAGTCCTCACTAATGTTTCTCAAAACCTTATCTAATTCTCTAAGAAATTATTCCTTCAGAAAATATTTCACACAGATTCTCAGTATCTTCCTCAGATTTTCCCATATAGAGGATTGTGGAAATAAATACTATATAAATATTTGTGTTAACTCTATATTTATGGACAGTGGAAAATAACTCCTCACCCTAAATCTACTTCACCACTCAAATCACTTTATTGTGAAAATGAATCATTATTCGTCCTCCCATCTTTAATTTCACCAATAAAAGTCATCTACCTCTTTATTTCATTAGAAGGATGGGAGACTCCCTTAGAATTGAGATCACTTTGCAACCCACTAAAATCATTATCTCTTATCTTGGAGTCTCTAGCTATAATGTCTTTTTATTTGTAAAAAGACTATAGTTTCCAAAATTCTCAGAAGGGAGGCCAATAAATGCACTCTCATAAATATTTCATCTGTATCCATCATACATCATGCCACCTTAATAGCTTTGTCACTAAATTGTGGCCGAGTTGCTAATATATTAATCAAATTAGTTTTAGAAAATAAAACAATGAATGCCAAGGTAGTTAAATCTAGTAACATGTGTTGTATGCCACACCAAATATTTTTATGATAAGTTTAGCCTCTAATATGTATTTAATTTTTTTAAAAGCATACAATAAAATCAAAAGGTTTTATAAGACAAAATGGTTTTTCAAGTGAGGAGGGTTGATAGGTGATGTCCCCTTGTTGTTGGGTCATCCCACAATAGTGGGTTACACTTTTTGGCTTGAATTGACATTGACCTTCCAATTTTCAGAAAAACTTTGACATTCCGATGCATATTGCCATTCAACCATTCGAAATCAGAAAATGATGTAAACTAGAGTCCTTTCAGATTTTCTGTGTAGAATCTAAATATATTTTTTATTTTATTTTTTAAATTAATTTAAATCAAAATTTCTTTCTCCCACAAAAACTAGTATGTTGCTGAAAATGGCATTTTCAAAGAGTTACCATGACTGTGTAATGCATAACTTTTTTTCTATAAAAGATATCAATGTAATTCTTTCGAATATAGTTTGGTAACATCCATACTGAGGGCATCCAATTAGTTTCAAGACATTATCACATTTTTTGCATATTTTATGTATGCTCAAAGTCGACCAAGCTAGTTTTTTGACCTACTTTCATTGCGTAACGCATAACTTCTTTTGTATATATCGGATTTCAAATTTTTTTTTTTGGGTAGAAAGAAGACTCTAAGATGAAGGGCACTGATATTTTTCAAAATTTTTATTATATTTTCTACTATTTTCTATTGAACGTCAAAGTCATATGTTTGAATTGGCCAAAAAACCAACATTCATTTCATGTCAAACAACATACACCTAATGAATTCAAAACTGGTCAAGAGTAGAGTCGTTAGAAAGCTGACTCAGAGCACTTTTGCATGGACTTAAGGTCATTTTCTGAATGTTTCATTTGACCCTAGCACTTCAACCCCGAAACTCAAAAATGTGCTATTTTCTGTTGGCTTTTGATGAAAAGTCCTAGAAAGGAAGTTTCGAATGAAACTAGTTTCATTCGAAACTTCTTACTTTCATTTGAAACTACTTTCATTCGAAACTAAAAAATGCTAACCCCGGGTTGACATCTGCGTCAACATCCAGGTCAAGAGAGTTTCGAATGAAAGTTAAATTTAACTTTCATTCGAAATTCAGAGCTATAAAATAATTCATATTTTACATATAAAAAAGACATTTGAAGGTGTATTTTCCTACATTTTGTGATATTTTAGTGGAATAATCATGCAAAAGTGATGGGGAATCAGAAAAGAAGGCAACATAAGAGTGCTCGACATTACTCACCAGAAACTAAAGAGAGATTACGAAGAGAAGCTCATGAAAGGTATCATCGTGTGAGACAAGGTGTGACCCTATCTCTCTCTCTCTCTCTATGACTATATATCATAATTGATGATTAGGACATATGTTAATGAAGTTCATGTAAGCACATGATATTGCAATTTCTAATTAGACCTAGAATATATTCAATAAAGAGCATGTCTTATTAATAGCTACATATATTAGGACTTGAATAATATGTACATGTATACACTTGTATTAGTCAACTTAATCAGGCCTATTAGAGGTCTATTAGATCTATTAGGGCCTAATTAAGTTAGATTGGCATATTAGTACTGACATAGATGCAACTAGACCTATAACCCAAGTAGCTTAGATGCAATTAGATCAATTGGACCTAGTACCTAATTAGACCTATTACTTGACAAAAGGGCATATTAGACATGTATTAAGACCTAGTCAAACCTATTAGGACATGTATCAAGACCTAAAGACCTATTAAGACCTATTAGACCTATTAGGACCTATTAGAAACCTATTATGTACCTATTCTAGGACATATTAGATGTACTTATAGTATTATACATCTATTAAGACCTATTAGACCTATTACTTGACCTATTAGAGGTCTATTAGACCTATTAGACATGTGTGTATTAATACCTATCAAACCTATTAGAACATCCATGAATACCTATTTATCTACCTATTAAGCCCTATTAGACCTATATTAGGACCTACTAGGAACCTATTATACATGTTCTAGGACATATTAGATGTACTTGCAGTATCATATACATGTATTGAGACCTATTAGACCCATTAGACCTATTAGGACCTATTAGAGGTCTATTAGACCTATTAGACATGTGTATTAAGACCTATTAGACATGTATTAAGATCTATCACACCTATTAGGGCATGTATCAAGACCTAAAGACCTATTATGACCTACTAGACCTATTACCTAACCTATTAGGAAAGTTAGTTTCATTATTCTAGGACATATTAGATGTACTTGTACAATATTATACATGTATTAAGGCCTATTAGACCTATTAGGACCTATTAGAGGCCTATTAGACCTATTAGAGGCCTATTATCTACCTATTAGATATGTATCAAGACCTATTAGACAGGTATTAGGACAAAAAGACCTATTAGACATGTACTAAGACCTATGAGACCTATTAGGACATGTGTGAAGACCTATTAAGACTTATTAGACCTACTAGGATGCATTAGTAACCTATTATACCCATTATAGGATGTATATTAGATGTACTTACAATATTGTACATGTATTAAGACCTATTAGACCTATTAAGACCTATTAGACCTATTAGGACCTATTAGATGTCTATTAGACCTTTTAGACATGTATTAAGACCTATTAGACATATATTAGGACAAAAAGACCTATTAGACATGTATTAAGACCTATTAGACATATATTAGGACAAAGAGACCTATTAGACATGTATTAAGACCTATGAGACCTATTAGGACATGTATGAGACCTATTAGGACATGTATGAAGACCTATTGAGACATGTATGAGACCTATTAGGACATGTATGAGACCTATTAGGACATGTATGAAGACCTAATAGACATGTATTAAGACCTAGTCAAACCTATTAGGACATGTATCAAGACCTAGTCAGACAAGTATTAAGACCTACTAGATGTCTATTAGACCTTTTAGACATGTATTAAGACCTATTAGATAGATATTAGGACAAAAAGACCTATTAGGACATGTACTTTTATAGTATTATACATGTGTTAAGGCCTATTAGACCTATTAGGACCTATTAGAGGTCTATTAGACCTATCAAGACCTATTAGGAACTAAACTTACACATGTCTACTTTAATATCTTTAATAGATCTACACATGTCTACTTTAATATCTAGTAAGTATTAAACTTACTAACTGTATCTCCATTTGTAGGAGAAGGGTCATCACAAGCTCAACAAGACCAACCTGTAGAAGCTGGAGAAGGGGCGTCTCAAGCTCAACAAGACCAACTTGTAGACGCTAGGGAGGGGACATCTCAAGCTCAACAAGACCATCCTATAGATGCTATAGAAGGGTCATCACAAGCTCAACAAGAACATCCTTTACAATCTCAAACAAGTACACATAGATCTCTATCTCTCTCTATCTCTCTCTTTATTTAAGTTACGTACCATTGTCTTGATTTAGTCTAGATTTGAATGATTATAATACACTATGAGCTTATACATAAATAATCACTTGTTCTCCTTAAGATGAGCTATCCTAAGATATTTTTAAATATTTTGTTTGCAGTTGAATTACAAGAAACACATGACAATGTCAGCCTAGCCCAACAGTTGAAAAGAAAAATTAATCATAAAAGCATTGATCATTTACTTGAAATGGATGTGAACAAATTGAGAGAGTATGCCAAACAACCCACAAATACTACGAAGAGGACATTGATAAAAAGTCTAAGGATATAATTGCACAGTTTGAAAATCTTGATACACTTGAGAAAACTCAACTATTATCAATCACACTTCTTAAAGATGAGTTAAAGGAGCCATTGAAACTATTGGGTGTAGATGCAAGTTCAAAAAAGATAAAATTGGATGACCTAGGAAAAAATGTTGTTGAAAGTGTCAAGGAAGGTTTGCAATCCATTGGGAAAACATCTAGAGTTACAGATAGGTCCATTTCTAGAAGAGTGATATTGACATCAATTTTAAATAAAAACATGTATCATAAAAGATAGATTTCCTCACTTTCATCTCATCTCAGGTATAGTAGGAAGACAATGTCGCATTACTTGAAAAGGAGAAACATTTTGGATGATACTACATTGGAAGGTAATTGGGCACTAATGTGTCGAGCTCCTCGCTCTGACAAGATTAACGAAATAGTCAGGAACTTAGTTATAACATTTTGGACTGATCATACTCGTCCTTCATCAAATAGGAGAGATGTCATGAAAAAGAGGACAGGGCCTAAGGAATATTTGCAACACACAAAACATTGGCTGGACACCACACAACATGAATTGTATCTCTCCTTTTGCAATTCAAATCCTAACATCAAGATTGGACAAACGATGTTCGAAAGATTGAAACCATATTTTGTAAAGATAAATAAAACTTTTGAGACTTGTTGTTGTCAATATCATGTTGAATTCGATCTCTTCTTTCAAGGGTTTAGAAAGATGATAGAAGAAAGTGGTGGATCTCAGAATGATTTTCCTAAAAGACCAAGCCAATTCATAACATCGATATTATGTGAAAAGACAATTGATAGTGAGATACATGAAATAAAATGCATAAGAGGCACATGTGAAACATGTGGGGATTTAGCTAAATTTCCTTTTAGGGATGAAGATACTGACATGACAAGGATGATAAATTGTAAGAGATACAAGTATGTAAAGTTTGAAACAAAAGTTGGGAAAGAATCAACAAGGTTGGAATATGTAGAAGAAGAGATACATGCTGCAACATTTATGGAAAATTTTTGTAAATTGATTCAACCATATATACGACACATTTTCTTTGCTAAGTGGCAAGCTGAGTAGTTCCAACTACTAAGAGACACTTTTCCACTTGGAACAGTTTTATCTATTGTTGATTTTGTAGAGAATTACTCTTTTGTTTCTCAAAAAGCACTTCAATCAGAATACTACTATACAGAGCAGGTCACTATCATGGTGCATGTATGTTATCGACATGCACAATTAGATTTGGATGGCATTGAAAGTACAACTCAAGAATGAGTAATAAAGAAAGAATATCACTTTTACATCAGTGATGATAAAGAGCATGACACTCATTTTGTCGAGCACTATTTTAAAACATATTTTGGATATTTAGAAAATAAAGGCATAAAAATCAAAAAGCATTATGTTTGGTCAGATGGATGTGTAGCACAATTCAAGTTAGCAAGACCATTTTATGCGCTATGTAGATATCCTCGATTCCAAAAGATACCACATATTTGGAGTTTCTTTGAGAGTGGACACGGGAAGGGAGAGCATGATGGTGTAAGAGCTTGTATCAAACGTTCTTTAAGAAAGTATCAATTGGACTATTAGGGATATCATATAAATAATGCTCATGATGTGGTTGAGTGGTGCAAGAGACACTTTGTAGCTCCAAATCAAGATAGCACATCTTCACTACGGGATCGAGTCATACCAATTAGATTGTTTTGGGAGATATCAGGTATATTTATGAAATGCATTAATTTCTAAATTAAAGTTTCAATTTATGCGTACATATATATGTTATACTAACAACTCTTAAAAATTTACATGTGTTTGTGTATTATTCAGGTGTTGATAGAAGATCATTCCATGGATGCAAGAGGGTAGAGAAAACAAGATCCCTGCATTCGGTTATGAGTATAGATAGTAATGTGTGGTCATTATATTGTAGAGATTACTCATGCTTTTGTTATGACTGTGTTTCTGAAAACTACGGTGAATGTATTAACCAAAAAAGTGGATATGTCAGTGAATGGAATTTGGTTCCACTAGATGTTACACTACAAATGATGAAGTTGAGGATGAAAGCTATGATGATGTTCCATTGATTTCCACCGACTATGACCATATTTTAGGTTTGATCAAAATTGGTACGTGTTCTTATATACATATGCACTTTTCAATTCTTAGGGTACCCATATGTATCTCTAATAAATTTATATAACTTACAGTGGTGTAATGTTCTTTTACAGGATATGTTTTTGCAGTAATAGTAGAGTCTGATAATGTTGAAGGTGTGAATTACTATCTATTACATTGTACGAAGGAGATGATGAAGCTAACAAAGAATGAAACAAGTGATGGAATTGTGTTTCCTATAGGTTAGCATGCTATATTTATGGGTTTTGATGAATAAATTTATCTTGCATTTGATGGCCTTATTCAAATTTTTGTTCAAATTATGATACAATGTATGCATGTACACATATATATATACAAATGTTTATTTAATGCATGTTGTTGTTCAATTGTCTGTGCAGGGTCAGTTGTTGTGCAAGGAACATACTTGAAGCAAATCAAAGTAATTAAACAAGGGGTTCATTTTATTGATTATCAATTAAACAACAAGGTTTATCAATATAGTCATCTTGTAATTCCCACACAACTATCTCTTCATCCAGTGACAAGACATGGCATTCGTAAGTGGAGACTTGATATCGAAGAGCATGAGAAATTAGTGAATATTATCAAAGAGAGAGATGAACCACTTGATGTACGTAAATTGTGCATGTGCATGTATGAAAAATGATTTTGAGAAATTTTTTTAGGGCATGTGCCCTTAGTGAATGGAGCAAATTTATTAGTAGATATATATATAAATTAACTTGTCTTTTTAAAATGTATATGTGTGCATGTGCCAAGAATTAAATCTATCTCATTTTGGATTTATAAAATTAGGATACTTTATATGCATGTTAGATAGCTTAATTCAATATGTGAAATTGCTATGTTAGGATTAAATTGTTTACAAATTTAATAAATACTCTTGATTGTGATATATTGCCTATTTTACTTCCCATATTAAAAATAATAAGTTTGTAATGTACATGCAACTTAATTATCTTAAATTTCATGTGCATATTGAAATTTGTATGAATTACATTCAAATTTAACATTCAACTAAAATTTGTATGAATTACATGTACATATGTCAAATATAAACATCAAATAGTACACATGTACATATTTGTCAAACATAAACATGTAATATATGAGATCGATCAAGAAGTAAGTAATGTAAACATGAAAAAAATATACATGCATGCATCCAACTATGTCAAATGTATAGTCAATCTAGAGATCTATCAATTCAGTATACTACACATGTACATACATACATCAAGGATAAACATGTACATATATGTCAAACATGAACATTAAATATATGAAATCAATCAAGAAGTAAGCAATGTATACATGAAAAAAATATACATGGATGCATGTCCAACTATGTCAAATGTAACATCAAAGATCTCTACATGTGTAACATGTCTAAAAGAGCCTAAGAATCATCATTATGACTCCTAACAGTACGATCAGGCCCTGAGTAGCTATCATGCTGCGAGGGATGTGCAAAACCCTGTATAGACAAAGTGAGATCATACAAATTAATATTCACATCTTTCAAATGTTGATAAAATAATACTCATCTATTTTAAAAATGTAAAGATGTACGTATGCAAATTGAATAAATTAAAAACTCACCTGCCCACTGCTGATGTCATCATCGAGTGAGTCCCGACGTCATACACGATCGCTCCTTATAGGAGTAATAAGAGGCATCTCCCCCTAGATAAAAAAAATGACAAAAATTATATATACATTTATCTATAAATTTTGAATCTCCAACAATCAAAGTTTAACTAAATGACATTAAAACAAATTATACCTGTGTAGATGGTGGAGCCAGAACATGCTCTGACTCCCTCTCCTCGATCCTATCAACTAGGGTATCAATATGCTGCTGCACCTGATCGAAGCTAAACTGATCATCTACCACATGAGTAGATGACAATCGTCTCTCTAAAGATGAATGCAATGGAGAAACTAGATGTGATGGCATAGAAGCTGACTGATCATCATGTGTTAGCAAATCTAGGTAACCGGTCGCACTCATGCCAAACTCAACGTCCTCGAGACCAACATCAGATAACCGCTACCCTGCACTCACTGAAGGGTCTGTACAGTGTGCCTCTCTCTCAGCAGCAATAGACTGGTCCGTAGGAGGATCACTATGGGCATCGCTACTATCATGATGTGTGTGATGAGGATCCTGTCGCTGAGTGTATCTAACAGTACCCACATGATCTCTGACATCCACTATAGGGATACCATGCTCAGCAACTATAAATGCATATGCATCAATAAGATCCTCGGCCAAACTAGTCATGGTGACGCGTGCCATCTCTCCTGTAAGTCCCTCAAGGCTAGAAAGTGAAGGGATCCCTACTACAGAGTACAAGTCATTTGAGCTCCTACTGGAAGATGCTCCACATGATGATCTGGAGTGTCATCGCTACATCAAATACTGGCCAACCTGATCTACAGATATGGATGTCACAGCCGATGCAATGTGCCCCACACTATCAATCACACCCCGTAGCTAGGTGCTACGAACAACATCGTTTGTTACGGAACCCAACGATGGAGCAATAGCCTGTGACCTCTCACCTAGAATAACCCTGTGTGTTGGTCTCGGACGATCAGGTCGGCGAAAAGCATCTCTATCTGCAAGTCTCCCACGCCCCTGCCCCTGATGTGGTGCCAAATCTGTGTAATTAACCTGTTTCCCTAATCGCACCTCTACATAGATCTACTGTGCGAAGTATAAGGGGATTTGGTCATTATTTGGGTAATGACCATGGGCAGCTAGAAACCTAGGGTATATCAGTGCAGATATAGCTGGATCCTGACGCTTCGTAACCTGATATCCCTTCACATATTGTTTCTCTATGTACGATGGCCAAACTTGGGTTTTAAGAATCTCTTTGGGCACTAGTTTGGCCACCTCCTTGAGAGAAAGACCAGAGCTAACCTCTCATCTCTTTCTCTCAAGAATAGACTGTACAACATCTGGGGAATATGCACTAGTCCTCTGTATGTTATTCTGGATAGCAATTAGGCTATCTAGGATGGACTAACAGGTGTTCCTATAAATAGTGGAGCTGGAGGGACTATCAATAAACTCTTGCAATTTTTGAATTTCCTTATTTGTGCGGTCAAATAGGTTCTCAGATTGTTCCCGATCTTGAGGTGAGATAGGTGCATCTGCCATGTGTAATGTCTAGTAATCTAGATGTATAAATGAACTATCAAGATATGTGCACCTGAAAGAAATTATATTTACAGTGTCAAATAACTACATGTACACATGCACTAAATCATATTTTTTGAACTTCACTAAATAAAATTAAAGTACACTTCTACATTATTCAATAAAAATAAAGTGTAAATAACTAGACATTAAATCTGAACACAAATTATAACTGCTTAACTACATTATTCAATCAAAATAAAGTTTTTAAAACTACATTTAAACTCATTAGAGACTTATTATCTAACATGTAGGTCTATGTACCTATGTATAAACATGTACCTATTTATACCCATTTAACATGTACCTATGTATACATGTACATGTGTATGCATATATGTACATACTTGTACACATGCATTGAATGCATGCACCTATGTATACATGTAAATTTACATGTATATACATGCATATATACATGTACATAAATGTATATACATGTAAATACGTGCATGTACACATGTACATACATATATGTACATGTGCATGTGCGTGTGTACACATGCATATATGCATGTGTAGACACGTGTGTACATGCACATGCACACGTATGTACACGTGTACATACATATGTATGCATTATGACCACACGTGCCCATGTATATGTGCACGTGCGTGTGTGTATACACATGTATATACATGTGTGTACACATATGCATACATATGTATGTACATGTGTATATACATGTGCATGTGAATGTACACACATGTATATATGCATGTGTACACACATACGTGCACATGTATATATGTATGTACATGTGTACATGCATGGGTACATGCATGTACACACATGCATACATAGGTACATGCATGTATATGTGTATATGCACATGTACATACATGCATATATGTACATGCATGTACATGTACATACATGCATATATGTACATGTGCATATACACATATACATGCATGTACCTATGTATGCATGTGTGTACATGCATGTATATACATGTAAATACATGCATATACACATATACATGCATATATAAATGTACATACATGTATCTACATGCATATATATGCATGTATATACATGCAAATACATGCATGTATATGTATACATGTACATACATGTAAATACATGCATATACACATATACATGTGCATATACATATAAATGTGTATATACATATAAATACATGCATATACACATATATGTGTGTATATAGATATAAATACATGCATATATATATATATATATATACACACACACATGTACATACATTCATATACACATATACATGCATATATACATGTAAATACATGTATATACAATATACATGTATTTAAATGTAAATACATGTACATACATGCATATACACATGTATACATGCATGTATATACATGTAAATACATGTACATACATGCATATACACATGTATACATGCATGTATATACATGTAAATACATGTATATATGTATGTAAATACATGTATATGCATGTGAATACATGTACATACATGCATATACACATAGATGCATGTATATACATGTAAATACATGCATACATACACATATACATGCATCTTTACATGTAAATACATGCATATACACATATAAATGCATATATACACATAAATACATATATATACACATATAAATACATATATATACACATATAAATGCATGTATATACACATAAATACATGTATTTACACATAAATATATGCATATACACATAAATACATGCATATACACATATATTTACACATAAATACATGCATATACACATAAATACATGCATATACACATGTATATACACATATATAGATGCATATACACATATATACACATATACACATGTATATACACATATACACATGTATATATGTTAAAAAATACTAAATACATTAAAAAAATACATAAATATACAAATGTAATACGTATATATACATAAAAAATCAAAAAATACCCACCTGGAAAATGACGGTCGATGACTTGGATGCCCCACAGCCGAAACGTCACTTTCCAAATGATGGAAAGTGGGGTTAAAAACCCCACCAAAACCTAATGCAACAAGGTTTCGAATGAAACCTAGGTTTCATTCGAAACCTTGTTGCATGGAATATTTTATTCCTAGAAAATAGTTTTCGAATGAAACCTAGTTTCATTCGAAACTATGGCATTTTTGGGTTTCATTCGAAACTTTTTAGTTTCATTTGAAAGTAGCACTTTAGTTTCATTCGAAAGTATGAAGGCATTTTTTGCCTCCACCGCGTTTCGGGAAGAATTTCTTCCTTCGAAAAAGTGTAACCCACTATTGTGGGTTGACCCTGTTCCTAATATTCAAATCCTTGAAATATTTCTGAAACATGTTATAGTGTTAGGAAATGCAATAGGGATGTTTTTTCATCAATTATTGGTGAGACATGGCCTGTCATCCCCAAGGACAAGTAAAAATTTTATTATCTTTAGAAAAATATCTATGATATTGAAAAAAGATTTCAAATATACTATGGTAATATTGTAACATCGGTAATATATTATGGTAATTATTATAAAATAATAATAAATATATTATGATTTAGAATAATAGCCCATGATATAAGTTACATAATAGTTAGCACTAATATCAATGATTTAATTTTTTGATTTCATTGTTGAAACTTTGTGTATAATCTAAAATTGGTAAGGATAAGATATGAAATCCCACTTTTTGATAGGAAGACATTTATTGAATAGATAAATCATATATATATTTATATGAATTAAAATTAGATTTTAGATTTAATTATTTATCAAATAAATTAAATTCATTATAAAATTCTTGTTTATTTATAAAATTTGATAGTTTTATTGTATATAAATATAAATATAAATGTTTTTTTAAAATATATTTACACATTTTTTATTAATATTTTTATAAATAATTTTTTTTACAAAAATAAACTTAGATTTCTATTTAAAATATTTTTTAAAACTAAACTATTAAATAATTATTTTTAGAAAACTAACTCTTATTGCACCAAATGCTTGAAAAGACCATTTTCTTTGTTCAATAATTAATTTAAATATAAAATCACAACTGTATTTTAAGTTTTAAATTAATTATTAAATAGACAAAATAGTCTTGTTAGACATCCTTTTGATGCCTGTTTAGAGATTTCCTTTTTGTGCAACTCTGCGCCATTAGGTGGAACATAAAATTTAATTTGAATAGCCAACATAAGAATAGGTACATGCGAGTAAGTAAGCATCTCCACCACTAGTTCACATTTTCGTTCTTGAAATCTCTAATTGTACGAAATTGACCACGACCACTGTATTTGGTTTACACATTCATAAATGCCTTATTAATTGTTTTATAGAGGAAAAAAATTAATTTTTAAATAAATATAAAATAATTCAATTTTGATTCTTAAGAGTAAAATGATAAATTTTCACAAAATATAAATAAGAAATAAATATCAAGTGTCATACAAAATAGTTTAATTGTATGACATTTCTTTTCTCTAATGAATAGCCCAACAAGTTTAGATGTAGTGTAGAGAGTATATTATAAAAAATGAAACAAAAATTACAAGCAATAGAATATTTAAAATTGATATAGAAGAAATAAGTTATATGTACATATACATTTTAGATAATAAATATGTTTTAAGATAAAATGATAATTTAACAACAAGATTTTATAAACAAGTTAACAACATAATCTCATGCATCAACTTAAGATTTTAAAAACAAATTATAACTTTCACTTAAGATTTTAGTAAAAAACAACAACTTAACAACAAGATTTTATAATCAACTTAACAACAAACATAGTCCCAACTCTCACCCATGAACTTCAGATTTAAAAAAAAAAACCAATAACTTAACAACAATATCTTATAGTCAACTTAATAACAAATATAATCTCATGCATGTAAAAAATTAGAAGTTCTGCTTAGAAAGTAATACATAAATAGAATAGCACGTAGGTCTGCATGTAGAAAAGTAGAAGTTGTTGCCCTAGAAAGTAATGTATAAATAGAGGACAAGTTCGCATATGGTGTATCATAAAACATTTCATTTCACTTCTAGTGAGGAGAGAAATTAATATTTTTATAGCTACATGGCTCAGGCGAAGGAGATCATATATGCTGGTAAGCGCATCAGATTGATTATAAAGGGCCCTCAGCCCCCACCTCCTCCTCATATCAATTCAGATTCAGCTCAAGAAAGTATTCCTCCTGTTGTTGGGCCACTCACAATCAACATTAAAAGTGGAGATGGAGATGCATATGAGCAGGCACCTTCTGATATAGATTCAAGTAGTGAAAGCGTTTCTTCTGTATTTCGGCCCTTCATAATCAAGATCAAATGTCCACCAAAGGATGGAAATGTATCTCAGCAGCTACACCCCAATAAATCAGTTAAGATCTCTGGTGTTGCTCAAAACACCAAACTGACTTCAGAGGCAGATGTTCGCCAAGGTGGGCTCAATGAAGGTAAATGCAAGAAGAGAAAAGTGAGTGCAGCAGGTAATGAGGCAAACAAGGCCAAAGGCACAAGGATGATTATGACGAAGCCTCTAGTAAAACAGCATGGCTCACTTTTCAGGAGGTCTGACAAAATCTTCAGCAAGCTCAAGGAGAAAAACAAGAAGGCAAACTTTTTTCAGAATAATAGGATTTTTGTCTAGTTCCAACTTATTTGAGTTGGAGGACAGTAAAGATCCATCAAAGAATATGCGAAGATTTCTATTTGGTATTTCATATAGATTGAATATCAAGATCCTAGATTGAATATCTAGATCATATAGACCTATCGATATAAAGGGTTCCTATTAAGGAATACACTATTACAATTGTATGCAATGAAAAGTTATGAATATATTTACATTGTAATATATGCAAGACTCTTTTTTTTTTTCCAAATATCAAGATCTTTCCGCTCATCTTTCAATTAATTTACTGTCACTTTGGTATAAACTAAGGTAAATTTTGTGGAGTATGTGATTTGTTTCAGTTGTGAAAGTTTGATTAATATTTTACTACACATATATGTGATTATTTTTTGGTTGTTAATGTTGGTCAATCAACTGTTCTCTTATATTTTGAAAATTCAAATGGTAATAATGAATTTGATTTGAGCACTTTTCTCCCCTGCTTAACATGCTTAACATGCGATTTTGTGCTGCTAACTTTAAAATAATCAGTCGGAAGTTCATTGACTTGTGTTGACTTTGCATAGTCTGCGAGTACAAGACATTTGTTTCTGTCAACGCTGTTAACATAACTTTTGCAGTTGCAAGACATCTGATCGACATTTACTAGGTTTATATCACCACTGTTAACATAACTGATGCTTCGATTATCTGCATGTAATTCCATCGCCACTTGCAGTTTAAGAAACTGAGCTCCACCGTTTCTCCCATGCAATTCGGTGGCCTGAGAATCATCTTAATTTCTTGCATATCCATATTTTATTGTTAGATTAAAAATTGGTCAATTATAAAAATAGATCTGCAGTTAGACACCAGTTATGATGTGGAATGCAATAAAGCACATGTGATTTTAAGTTGAACGGTCTAAGTGTTTTGATTTCTTGAGAATGTTTTGGCATTGGGGCATTGGGGAATTTGACCAAGCCCCTAGGTTTCGCACATTCATGCGGATGCAAATATATTATCTAAAAGTTTTGTACATGGTAAATGAAATTTGTACTGCATGTGAAGATAATATGTAGTTGATTATGGTAAATGAAAATTGGTTTAATTGTGGCATTAAACTTTAATGCCATATTAGATATATATTTATTTTTAAATCTAATATTTATTTTTAATATTTAGAAGTTTATATGTGAAGGTTATATCGGTGAGTTTTATTTTTAGAAAATTATTATATTGGATATATATTTATTTTAAATATATGAAAGTTTATGTGATGGTTATATTCTTGAGTTTTATTTTTAAGAATTATTATTATTGTAATGGTTTTTTTTAGGGAGAATTATAAGCTAAGAAGTATTTTGTAATCACTTGCATGAGTGAGGTCCAATTATTGTCTTATTTGTATAATGAGGTTCCTTTTCCTAACACATCTATTGAGAGAATTATTTGGAAGGTTATAGGGATAAATTCTATAGTCTTTTGTATAATGATGTGGTTCCTGATGCTATAAAGGTTCCAGATAGATGATCCACCTTCACTTCTCTCGAATCCTTATCTAGAGTTAGTTCAGACTTCCATCATTCTTGATCTACAGGAACATGATTGTCTATTAGACTTGGTTGCAAGACACATTATTAGTGCTACATTACATGATGTATCTATTTGTTTTCTTGATTGGGATTCTTTTTTTCTAGACATTGGTTTATTGTTTGTTGAGTCGTACATTTAAGATTTGGGAGACACATTTCAGGGTTTATCTCTACTATTTGATGATTGTTGTCACACATCACTGTTGCTGCATCTTTATCTTTGGAGGTTGTTCAAAATCAGTTTCTAGTGGTTCCTTGATTGTCACCTTCTACTATGATTAGGTATATTCCTAATTTTTTTGTAGCATCATATTTCAAGGTCTTGACAACACAGGAGAAGATTTTAGAGATATCATCATTTTTCTATGATGCAGAGTGTGTAGCAGAGTGGTGGTAAGGTTCTCAATGATGGCTATGATTTGAGTGGTTTAGGCACTCCAAGCCTACTAGCCTCCAAGACTCCTTAATGGTCAAGATGTCACAAACAACTCCAACCCCTTCCAAATGACCAAGGTTATTGTCAAAGGTCTAAAGATGTTTTAAGTAGGATTCAATCAGTTTTGGGCTTTTACACAACACCCAATACCCAAATTCCTTAAACTAGCTACTAGGCCTAATTTCCCCTCTAGTAGGTCAACAATGACAGTAATGGATTGTTTCCACAAAAAATTTCCAAGATATTCAATAAACTATTTGCATATTCAAATACCCTTTTCAGTCAACTTCAACATACCCAAATCCAGACATAGGTTGTTTTGGAACATTAATGAGGACCTTCAGACTGTGCCTTGTTCCTAGCACCAAATATGGTCAATTTGCAAAGCAAGTGTATGCTATAATGACTCTCCAAACCTTAGAACTTTAGAAGTCATAAGAAATGGATCAAAACAAGGAATATGAAGTTAGTTTGGTCCTCAGACCCCTGCAACTATATAACCCCCAAATTGGTCTTCAATAAGCCCTCAAGGCTAGGGCCTTCCCAATGTACCCTCTCCAAGAACTTCTAGGCTTAACCAAAGGTTGTTTCACCATAAAGAGGACATTTTAAGACTATCCAAGTCATTAAACATATACCTACTTCAAGTAGATTAATGACTACTGCTCCCAACCAAGCATTTCCCTTGAAATTTCTTCACAAAACTCGGTGATCACCATGTCTCAATCTATCCAACTACATAAGATTTTTTAGAAACACATAATACATATCATAATGGCATCATTCCATGATAATCATGGTAGTTTCACTCATGGAATGATCCATTTCATTTCCAAAAGATGAAACTGCCTGGTTAAACATTAACTTTTAAGGAGGTATGTGTAGGATCGTGGTATGCCAAACTAGGCCCCTAAGTGGCAATGAAAATCAAAAAATCAGGTTTAGGCAAGTTGACATAAAAATTTGAACAAGTTATAAATATTATATCAAAAATATGTAAGAAGAGAATCTGTAGAAAATTGAATTTAGTTTCTAAGATACTAGGCCTTTTTTGAAAAATAATTATTCTATATGTTGAGAATTTCAAATTTCAATGTAGTAGTACGCAAATTTAAGGAAAAAAATAAGAAGTAGGTGTATGTTTGACCATCTTAAACACAATCAAATGATAATTTTTTTTACAATATTATAGATAAAGTAGTAGACTCATGTACGAATGTGACACATATTTTTCTTCTACAACTTTTCTAGAATATAAAAACTCTCGTGTCTGACCACATTAACTTATTCTAAACTTTATCAAATTTTTATTTTTATTTTTATTTTTTCATAGTAGTAAAATCATAGGATGTGACACATGTTTTGGATTTCAAAAATGTTATACAATTTGAAAGTTATAGCCATTTTTCAATACGTCTATCAATCATGACTAGAAAGATAACAAGTATGTGTATGTTTGACCACATTAAACAAAATCAAATGATAATATTTTTTTATAAGATTCTAGATAAAAGTAGTAGACTTATGTCCAGATGTGATGTATATTTTTTTGTATTTTTTTCCAAGTAAATAATTAATTATGATTTTTCTACTACAAATTTTTCTGAATATAAAAACTCTCATGTCTGAACACCTTAATTTAGTCTAAACTTCATCAAATTGAAAGAAGTGTTTATTATTATTGTATTAGGTGAAGCATAGAATGTGGTGTATATTTTAGATTTCAAAAATGTTGTACTATTTGAAAGTTATAGTTATTTTTCAAAGAGTCTATCAATCAGGACTTCTTTTCAACATCGACACTTTTTGGCATACCATGATCCTGCACATACCCAAGGATCAGTGAACACCAATGGTGAAATCAAATTCAAATAAACTTTTAGAACATCCAAGATTGTTTAAAATAATGATAAAAATATTCCTACTGCATTAAAACACTATTCCAACACAAATAAAATCAAAGCATGCAAATAACATATAGAAATTGGTCAAATTTTAAAGATTTCATTACATTTTCTGAAATAGTCCTTACATACTCCTTATCTCTCCATACAATGGCTTCCCCAACATTATATGGAATCCTATTAACTTACCCAACCACATTTTATCGATTGGATGGACTAGTTAATCTTAAAATAACTTAAATCAACTTTCCCTCCTAATTTCTCATAACAGTTGGAATTCAAATATTTGAATTTCCAATTTTCATTTTATTGCATGTTTTATCAAATTAACTCTTCTAACCTTAAGGATTTAATCTCAAATCACTCCTAGGACCTAATTGAATTATCATAATCAATTTTAGATCCCATTTGGCACTATTGCCCACCCTTACATTATTTTGGTCCTATGTCCTTGCCAAGACTTGTAGGACATTTAACATTTAAATCAAATTGGTTGTTACAAATTGCCATTATAGGCTTCAATATCTCCCAATTAACATTTAGGGACTCATTAGATCCACTGACTCCATTTGGTTCGAAGGTGGATTTAGGTGTTTCGATAGGTGCTCCTGCACCATTCTACATTTGGATTCCACTTACTAATTCTTATCCAGAATAGAAAGCATTCCTCCATCTATACTCAGTATATCTTATTTTGAAGGGGAGAAACATGTTGTTTGTAGACATTGGACCATGTTTTGTCTTCAGACACTTACCATTTTTGTAGTACATTACTCATTATGGAGGGGCTATGCTTTTTCCTTTCTCCATTTCTATGGGGAGATATGTGGCCGTATATACATGATGCATGTAGTCCTTGAGGGGTGTGATTAATTCCTCAATCCATGCATCTTGTTTGTATTATCTCCTTTTTGGAGTGGTATTTTGTTGCATGAGGTTTTCTCCCTTTCTCTATTTTTGAGAGATTCATTTGATTTCATTTGCATTATACATGGGAACCTACCGTGACTTGGTTGTTGGGTTCCATTATCATGTTATCATGTCACATTATTCTCCCTAAGTTTCACTTAAGGGGGGGGGGGTGTTAGAGAAAATTATTATTTAGTATGTATGCTTAAGTTCCGTATAGGCATATTATTTGTCTTTTATCATTTCTGAGGTTTCATAAGTATTTGTTCATATAGATTTAAGGTAGTTGTCTCTACCTACTCTTTCATATGATTGGACCACATGAAACTCTTTGTTCCCTTTGGTCATTCTTTCCTTGCCTTTATAAGTAGGCTCTCTATACATTATTTTCCATCTCAATACAATCATCTTTCTTGGTGATCAGTATCAATTTATTGTAGAAGTGTCTACGTTCACGATTTTGGTAGCTTGGGAGATTTTCTCCAATAGTTTCATCATAATCAAATTTAAAATTTGACATAGAGAAATAGAAAAATCCATTAGGAAACTTCATTGCAATTATTCTTACTACTCAAAAGATCTATTGTGGAGTATGTTGTCTGACCAAGAAGGAGATGTGAATCGGCTTGAAGTTCTTTTAATAATTTTACAACAACAAGAGACCATGGCCAATCGTGTGGTTTCAAATTCACCATCTTCCAAGTATAAGAGTAATGGTGCATCTTTTCATAGCACCACCATGGAGGAAACTAATACTGAAGGTTTGAGAGAAAACTACGATAATGACAACTCTACAAGAATAGATCCAAATGCGAAGGGCATATTTGATAACTAAGTCATCTTTAATTATTTTATTGTCCTGTGCAGCTATGGGGGATTGTGGGAAGAGACGCCTAACATGTTCAAGGGTAATAAGCACGTCGATTTAGTACTTATGAAATTTATCCATGTTAGGGACTTTATGGTTACCAATGCCTTCTTGTGTTGCATAAACTTTAGTGAAAATGTTTCGTCATTAACTTTGGCTAAGAAATTTGTATCAACAAATGTGGCTTGGAATTTAGATTCTTCTTTGAGAAAATGGGAGGGTGTAGATGGAATTGATGCATAAAACAATCGGAACTACCTAACCCTACAAGACCTAGACTTGCGTGGAATCTTGTCACTTTGTTATTTTTTAACATGAGGGGCGGATTTGGCCTTCTTTTGAGTGTTGTATAGTTTGGCATGTGGGTAATAGGAGTTGTTCTTTATAATCCTTTTATTACACGTTTCATCATTCATCATGGATAGAATTTTATAGTGGATAGCATCACCATGGGAGTGCCCATTCTCTGCTAGCCTTACTTTATAGATCAAAATTTTGATTAAATGTTTCTCTTGGAAAAGGTGTGGAATGTTGGATATGAAATAGAAAAAAATGAAGTAATTTAAGATGGGGTGAAGAGAGTGTTTGAGGATGATGAGGAGGTCATTGTAGTGGATTAGCATATGGAGCTAGGTGAATTTAGGAAGTTGTTTGGGATTGATAAGAGATTTTTGGATGTGACTAAGAAAGGTTGACAAAGAGATAGGCCTGTGGAGTTGAAGTTGGTGATGGTATATTTGAATTGCCCTCTATTTCCAACCATTTTTATTTAGGGTAAAAAAAATTTTGAAAAAAAAATGTTGATTTTGACTTAGGGTAAAAGTAAAAATTGTATCACTTTAGGCTAAACATGAGGATTTATCTAGAATGAATTTGGCCTGAATGGTTTCAGCCAAAAGTGTTTTGACTGAACCAATGTGGCAACCGTGTGGCAGGGTTTTTTTAGCTAGACCTGTTCTGACCATTTAACCATTCTGATCCCAAAACCCTCATTATATCATCCTTGGAAGAGCGTTTAGCCCCTTATTTTGTGCTGACAATTTTGCATTTAGAGGGTGATGGGATAAGGTGATTCAGCCAAAATTTCATACGTACGTTTGTTTGTTTTTAATATTTTTTTATTATATTATGATATAATATTTTTTTTTAAAAGAGTTTTCTATAATTTTTCAATTAGATATACACATACATACATGTACACAAATATATAACTAATGCGATATGTACATACATATAAGTGAGTATAGATGTGAATGTAGACATACATACATATAAAAGAAGTATCTAACTAATACCACATGTACAAGCAAACCCAAATACACATTTATATTTTTTCCAACAAAGAAATAAACCAAAGCATATAAATAATAGAAAAAATAAACTTGATTAGAATAATAAATAAGAGAATACATTATGAATTTATGGAATCATTAGAGAAATGAATTAAAATCATCTATTCATAGATTAACTAAAGCATAGAAACAATTGTTCTTTATAAATGAACTCATAGCTCTTGAATGTAGAATCAATAAGGTTAAAAAAAAAAAGTATAAAAACCATTAATAGTGAACCATCAAAATAAATAACTATCCAACATTCAAATCATGTAGTATAAATATAAATTCTCAAAAATTGAATATGGTCCTAAAATATATACAGTCCTTAGAAAATATGATTTCAAACTAGAAAATATGAAAGTATGAGCCACAAAAACAAGTTTAACTTAAATCCCCTGGTACATATAGTCTGGATCCTCTTTATCTTTTATTATCCCCCCCCCCTTTTTTTTTTCATGATCTTCAATAGGAAGCCTCCACTTTTTATTGTTATGTCCTATTTTTGGCAATGTCTCCAACTGCAGTCTTGTCTCTATAACCAAGTGACTGTAATGTAGATTTTCTTGGCCTAGAATGTAACAAATGAATTAAACACTATTTTTATCTATCTTTGTTTGGTAATAATAGCTTCCTTCACCAACAATTGATCAATAGTTGGATATATTTGTTAATCACCATCTTTAGTTGATTCTGGCAATTTGTATTTTGGTTTCATTCATCTTAGTAGATAATAATATACACCTACATTGTCAGGATCCACAACCAAAACAAAAATATCACTTGTAGACCACAGATTAAAAAAAACTTGTAAGATAAATTATTCAACTTGATAAAATGAAATTTAATATTTTAAAAAATTTATATTTTGAAAAGAACATGCATGTGTACACACACTAGTACATTTGAGGCCAAATTTTGATGGCCATGCATCGGTTTTGCAATGCCTATTTGTCCAAATTGCGACAGATGTGTCCGTCAACATTTTTGCATTGGAAATGGTGATGTAAGTGATCACCGTTGGTATTCTGACATAGTTTCCCATCGGAAAAGGACACATAAATAGAACCTTTACGATGTGACAAATCTATCGAAAAAGGGTTCTTTACGATGTTGTTTCTGTCAGAAAGTTGATGGATATGCAATAGATGTCCAACAGGAGAACTCGTTGGATGTATAGTAGTCCCATACAAATATGTCGAATTGGGGTTCCCTCCGACGGCTAACATGTTGGAAATCTGATGGTATGTAGTAAACTACCAACAGGAGAATCCGTCAGACGTATAGCTCTTTTGCCAGAATAAATTTACTACTCATTGCGTAAGTGACGAATGAGCATAGTAAAGATAAAAAAGCTCAAGAGACCATCATAGTTGGTCTCTGTCTTTGGTCCATATAATGACAAAACATTTTACCTTTCATTAGCTCATCAAATGAGGCAATTTGAAAAAATTTAATAGATGATATTTTCATGTATAACATATACTATTTTAGTTGACATTGCAAAAAATTTATCGACTCTACGCACTTGTATACTATGAGCACAACCATAAAGAAGCATCTCCTCCCATGGCCTACATTACTCAAGCCATGGGAGGGGATGCTTCGTTATGACTGTGCTCAATGTATACAAGTGTGCGAAGTAGATAAATTCATTCACCATCAAACCAAAGACGGAGACCAACTATGATGGTCTCTTGAGCTTTTCTATCTTTAGTCCTAGCTACTAGGTAAGGGCTAGAAGACTTATACCTGCCGATCATTGAGAATAATCAACGCCTTGCCTTTATGTACACTGCACACTATCTATTAGGAATAGTCCCAAGAGATAACTGAGAGAGGGAGTAGGAGGTGAATCAATTATCTAAAAGTTTCAATTATTTATCAAATTAAGTATACTTAAACATAAAGCATAAACACAATGAAAGAACACTTGAACACAACACCAATATTTTGGTTATGGGGAAACCCAAATAGGTAAAAACCTCAGTGGGAATTGATACCCACTAATAATCTGCACTAGTGTTTTATGATCCTTGTTAGAAGATCCTTAACCTTGTTAGGAGTTTCTTTACAATATATTTAGTACAGTGACCTGGTCAAGTGTCTTACCCTATTAGGAGTCTTTTACAATTAACCCTGTTAGGGGTGAGGATGCACTATCTGAGAGCATATTGCTCAAAGGGTTGAAGGCTACAACCTTATGAATAACAAATACACACTATATCTGGATCTTGGTGAGCTGTGCTTTGACCTACTATCTGGATCAGCTCCAATGTATAGCACAAATACTTTACTTGGTCACATAGACCTTCTACTAATGGTTCAACACTTCGCACACTCTACTCTTCTCTTCACAATTAACTTTGAGCCACACCTTAGCAATCACAAATGACTGCCTATAAATATCTTTTCTCCAAATGATATAATCAAGTTGGCCTATTAGAACCACCTTGAAATCATATTAGAGAAACCATAACATACTCCAATAACAATTCTATCAGCTCTACTAAGCACGCAACACATTCTGGGACCTGTCCAATATTAATAAATGTAGACGTGTGCTACACATTGTCGGTTCTACTAAAGAAACTAAAAATTTCTCCTCAAGCTGAATTACATCAAGCACTCTTAACCAAACAATTAAACTATTCTCCAAACAGTAATCTAAGGGTGCATACCGAAATGATAGATGCAACTCCTGAACCAATATAATCTTTGTCGACTCTTCTAAATAAACATAGGAAACTGCTATTGCTGGATAATGACTGCATAACTTTACTTCTACGAATCATTAGAATCTACATCCATGAATGTAACATGACTAACATGTCTCAATCACATATCCAAATGCATAAGGCTCCATGATAACTGTATGGACAATCATTCACATAACACTACCTGTAACTTTGTCAGGAACAATGCTGACACAATTTGCTATATAACTATCTATACTAATAGTTAACCTCTACGCTCATGATATCATGCTGATAACATGTCCATGCTATATATACCATAAGCTTACTGCATAAGTCTTCCACACATGCTACTTACCATATGTTGTCATCAATGACAAACATATAGTCAACACTGGCTTGCTGGCAAATCTCCAACAATCTCCCCCTTTGGCATTGATGGCAACATATGGAATGAAAAACATCATCAACCAAAATGAACATTTCTTTTATAACATTCTCCATTTCCTCTTCAAAACTCCCCCAAGGATGAATCCTCCTTCTGCTGCAATCTTCTTCAACATTCTCCATTTGCTCAACTGAATTGCTTCCATAACTGAATACTACTCCCCCTTAGTATATTACTGCTTCTTTTACTTCTATTTTTCATGACTATATATTACTCCCCCTTTGACATCAATGGAAAAGGGTGCTAAATAGTTTAAGCACTGGTACTACTCCTGAGGTAGAGTAGTCAACCATCCATCAGTCCCTGAGGACTGATGCTCTTTCTTCTTACTTCTAAGCAGAATCAGGGAAGGGAATTACTCCCAATTTCTCCTTGAGATACTCAAAAGTATCCTTTGGCAAGGGCTTTGTGAATATGTCTTCTAGCTGATGTTTAGTACTCACATATCCCAGCTTAACTTCTTTTTCTACAACTTTCTCTCTCTTAGGAAGTGATACTTGATCTCAATGTGTTTTGTCTTTGCATGCATCATAGGGTTCTTTGACATATTGATAGTGATAGTATTATCACAATGTATAACAATAGGATAGTCAATCTGAATTCCAAAATCCTTTATCATTTGCTTGATCCAAACAATTGTAGAATAATTCAGGGCTACTACAACATACTCCGCTTCTTTTGTTGACTTAGAGATACAATTTTGCTTCTTTCTTGTCCAAGTGACAATTCTTTCACCAAGAAACACTGCTCCTCCTGATGTACTATTTCTATCATCAACACATCCTGCCTAATCTACATGAGTATATACATGAAGCTCAACATTTTCTGAATTGGGATACCATAGGCCATAATATATAGTGCCTTGAAAGTATCTAAATATTCTTTTTACTACCATGAGGTGACTTTGTTTAGGCTCTGCTGCAAATCTTCTGACTATGCCAACTGCATTGGAAATATCAGGTCTAGTTTGAGTAAGATAAATGAGTTTTCCAATCATAGACTTGTACAATGTTATATCTACTATTGGTGAGTCATCTTATTTTGTAAGCTTGATCCATTTATCATAGGTGTCCCTACTGGCTTGCAATCATCCATCTTGAATATCTTGAATATCTCTTTCACATACTTGGAATGATTAATGAAAATACCTTTCTCTATCTGCTGCACATTCAATCCCAAAAAGTATTTGATAGGTCCAATCATGCTCATCTCAAATTTTCTCTTCATTTCTTTAGCAAATTCAGCACTAAGTTTGTCATTATCAACAAATATAACTACAAGTAGTAAACCTTCAGATGTCTCTCTTATGAATAGATTACAATCTTTTACTCCTTTCTTGAATCCAATCTTTGTTAGATATCCATCCAATCTCTCATACCAAGCTCTAGGGGCTTGCTTAAGTCCATAGAGGCCCTTCTTCAATATACATACCATGTTAGGTTTGTCTGATAAGGTGAATCCTTCTGGCTGCTCAATGTATACTTCTTATTTTAATTCTCCATTCAAGAATGCTAACTTGACATCCATCTGATAGACTTTGAATTTTTTGACTATTGCATAAGCTAGAAACTACCTAATAGCTTCTAATATTCTCACAGGTGCAAATGTGTCTGAATAATCAATGCCTTCTCTCTGCACATATCCCTTACATACTAACCTTGCTTTATTTCTTACTACTATACCATCTTCATTCATCTTGTTTCTGAATATCCATTTTGTTCCAATCACATTCTTATCACTTGGTCTTGGGACCAGTTCCCAAGTATCATTCTTGATAATATGATCTAGTTCCTCTTTCATAGCATCATGCCAATCTAAATTATTACATCCATCTTCAACACTTAAAGGTTCAATCTGAGATAGTAAACATATCGCTTCATTGCATGCTAAATTATTTGTTTTTTATCTTGTTGTGAATTTTCTGATCTGATCTCCAATGATGTCATCCTTGTGATATCTAAATGTATACTTTGGAGCTTTAGGTGACACTGACTCATCTTCCTTCTGAGTTTCTTCTTCACTTGTTTCAGGGTCATTGAACAATACATTGATACTGTCAAACATCTCTTCAACAACTATCTTGATAGTGGAAGGTCTGGGTTCTTCTTCAATCATAGGTGAGTAATCATGATATATTTATTGAACCATAAAATTTTCACCAATCTTAACATGAGCACTTTCAATGATCTTCTTCAATATTAAATTGAAACATCTATAAGCTTTTCTTTTAGTAGAGTAACCAAGAAAAACACCTTCATCACTTCTTGCATCAAACTTGCCTACTTCTTCATCCCTCTTGATGTAGCACTTGCTTCCAAAGATTTTGAAGTATTTCACTATGGGAACATTAGCAAACCATAGCTCATAAGGTGTCTTTTCTATGCCAAGCCTTAATTGTATTCTATTGATTGTATAGACTGTTGTATTGACTGCATCTCTCCAATAGGTGTGTGAAACTTTTCCTTCAATCATGATGGTGTGCATTGTATCAAGGATAATCCCATTCCTTCTCTCTGCAATCCCATTTGATGAGGGGTTCTAGGTGCACTTAACTATCTTTTTATGCCATGTTCTTCATAGTAATCATAGAATCTGTCAAAGGTGAATTCTCCTCCTTTATCTGATCTTAGACACTTTATCTTTAGTCTAGATTAATTTTCAACCTTAGCTTTGAATATTTTGAACTTCTCAAATTCTTCTAAATTATCTTTCAAGAATGCAACCCACATCATTCTATAATAATCATCTACAAACAAAATGAAATACCTTTCACCATAGTATTATCTTGTTTGAGTTGGTCCACATAGGTCTGTATGAATCAGATACAACTTTTTCTTTGCTGAATTATGCTTGCTCTTGAATGAATTCCTCACATACTTTCCCATTACACATTCCCTGCATATAGTATCAACTGGCTTTGCTATGCAAGGTAGGTCTCTAACTGCCTTAACATTACTGATCTTAACTATGTTATCAAAGTTCATATGACATAGTCTTTTGTGCCATAGCCAACTGTCATCTACTTTAGCAATAAAACAACTTGCTTCTGGATTAAGCTGAAAAACATTACCTTTAGTCTTTGATCCTGATGCAATTATTTCTCCTTCCTTGTAGTTAATGATACACTTCTTTTCATTGGACTCCAATCTGTACCCTTTGTCAAGTAACTGCCCAACACCTAGTAGGTTATGTTTCAAACCATCAACATAAAGAACATCATTAGTACTATTATTTCCATCCAAGGTGATGGCTCCTCTACCAATGATAGGTTTGGGGGTGTTATCTCCAAATCTAACCATGCCTCCTTTGTATCTGTCCAAATGAACAAATCTATCTTCGTCTCCTATCATGTGATGTGAGAAACCACTATCAATGATCCAATCTACCCTGATGTCAGCTTGTGAAATCAGAGCTAATTCTTGTGAATCCTTTTCATCTTTAAGAGAAATGAATCTAATTTCTTCTTCTGCTAATTCTTCATCTGATACTCCATCTCTAGCATAATAACATTCCTTTGTATACTTAGGATTGTAGTTATTGTTAAACTTTCTAACTCTTGTAGGGCACTTAGATGCAAAGTGACCAATCTTATTATATGAAAAGCGTTTGAATGGTAATTGACCTTCATATTATCCTTTTCCTTTCTTTTCTCTTTTAGCAATCATAGAAATGAAATCATCTAGTGTTTTCTCTTCTTCATCATCATCAAAATTACCAGAGGTCTTTGTAGATTTCTTAGCATGGATTGATGCTTTGAAGGCTATTTCACTTTTAGGTTTTATCTTCAATCTTGAAATCTCAAAGGCTGAAATTTTTCTGATCAAGGTCTCTCTTTTGAAATTTGGTGTAAGATGCATGGTCTCATCAAGTATGTTGATCTTGTTTTCATACTCTGTTGTGAGAGTGGTCATCAATTTATGCATAATGTCTTCTTCTGAGATCTCTCCACCAATGTTCCTGATTCCTGCAACTGCTTCATTAATCCTTTGGTTGTAATATCTGATGTTCTCTTTAGGTAGCATCTCTAATGCATTATATCTTTTCTTCCATGTTTTTCTGCATGCATCCTTTGCTTGTTTATCTCCTTCAAACATGTCTTCTAGGTGCTTCCATAGCTTGTAGGCTGTGTCTATTTTCTTTATCTCTGAAAACTCACTATCAGATATGGCGTTGATAAGGGCTTCTTTTGCTATTACATTTTGATGGAACAAATCCTTCTACTTTCTTGTAGCATCATCCTTTGCAAGATCTGCTAGAGAGGGGATTTCAACTTCCTTGATAGCCACTTGAGAAACTTCAAAAGCAATGCACTGCAAATGTGTCATCATCTTGTTCTTCCAATCAAGATAATTCTCTCCATCAAACTTAGGACTGTCTTTTCTAAATAATTCCATCTAATCAACCTCAAGCTATAAAAATTTCTCTCTAAGCCACTTGGCTCTAATACCAATTGTTAGGAATAGTCCCAAGAGATAATTGAGAGGGGAGGGGGGGAGGGTGAATCTGTTATCTTCAAGTTTCTATTCTTTATCAAATTAAGTATACTTAAACATAAAGCATAAACACAATGAAAGAATACTTGAACACAACACCAATATTTTGGTTACGCGAAAACCCAAATAGGTAAAAACCCTAGTGGGAATTGACACTCATTAATAATCTGCACCAGTGTTTTATGATCTTTGTTAGAAGATCCTTAACCCTGTTAGGAGTTTCTTTACAATATATTTAGTACAGTGACCTCGTCAAGGGTTGGACCCTGTTAGCCGAGAGCACACTGCTCAAAGGGTTGAAGGCTACAACCTTCTGAATAACAGATACACACTATATCTGGATCTTGGTGAATTTCACTTTGACCTACTGTCTGGATCAGTTCCAATGTATAGCATAAAAACTTTACTTGGTCACATAGACCTTCTATTGATGGTCCAAAACTTCATACACTCTTCTCTTCTCTTCACAATTAACTCTGAACCACACCTTAGCAATAAAAAATAACTGCCTATAAATATCTTTCCTCAAAATGATATAATCAAGTCAGCTTGTTAGAACCACCTTGAAATCATAACATACTCTAATAAAAATTCTGTTGGCTCTACAAAGCACACAACACATTATGGGACCTATCCAATATTAATAAATGTAGACACATGCTACACACTGTCGGCTCTACTAAAGCAACTGAAACTTTCTCCTCAAGCTAAATGCCATCACATACTCTTAACCAAACATTAATAACTATTCTCCAATCACTAATCCAAGGGTGCATACCGAAATGATAGGCGCAACTCCTGAACCAAAATAATCTTTGTTGGCTCTTCTGAATAAATATAGGAAACTACTACTACTGGATAGCGACTGCATAAATTTACTTCTATTGATCAGCAGACTCCACTTCCATGAATGTATCATCACTAAGATGTCTCCATCACATATCTAAATGTGCAAGGCTCCATGATAACTATATGGACAATCATTCACAGAACACTGCCTGTGACTCTGTTAGGAACACTATTGACACAAGCTGCTATATAACTGTCTGTACTAACAGTTAACCTCTGCACCCATTATATCATGCTGATAACATGTCCATCCTATATATACCATAAGATTACTACATAAGTCTTCCATGCATGCTACTTACCATATGTTTTCATCAATGACAAACATACAATCAACACTGGCTTGCTGGCAAATCTCCAACAATATCCAATATAAGAGAAGGCAGAAAATATGAATGCATAAAAGAAATGAAAGATACAATAAAATTTTCTTGTTGTTTGCCTTCTTATAATTGATCCTAGTCTCACATAAGTAATTTTATATGATCACTAGCTCATTTCGTGCATGGATGAGAAATAGTATCCAAAGTTTCTAGATTTTGAGAAGAGGTATGAGTGGAGGCCAAAAAAAGGGATATTTGTGAATGTTTTATAAATGTAGTACTAAATCATCATCTCTAAACTAGTACGCAATCTAGAAACCCTCTCTAGAAAATCCCCACATCTAGAAAATCTCTACAAAAATCCCTTCTAGCCTCCACTGCATATACATCTTCTCAGTATCTAAAAACTCTCCATCATTGATGCCCGTTATTTTTTCAACATCTCCATAGACCGAGACCTTAAATTATTGAGCTTCTCTTTGTTTTGAGAATATTTTAACATTCTCTACTTAATAGGGCCAACCACGTGAAGGTGGAAGCTCATCTGGCCCCTCCTAGGAGCCTCTTATGACCCTTTATCACATTTTAAGACCTCTAAGATGTGTATTCTTAGGGATCGTAAAGGGTTGTAAAAGGTCATAAGGGGTCCTGGGACACAACAACTGAGAAACATAAATGTAGGCATCTTGGTCACAATTTTTTGGAGACAACATAATTGAGTGGTATACCCAAATGATGCAAAGAAACCACTACTCCTCTGGTTCCAAGTCGACATTGTGGGATCCAAAAACCATAGATAAGGAATAAAATTAGAGAGTAGAGGAGGGTCATAATGACCAAAATAATACATGATGCTCTTTTGCTACAACAACTACAGACTGTGATGCAAAATTAACTTCTTTAAGCCTTACCCTTGTTGTTTCAAATATATCATTTAGGTACGTGCAAAGGGCACATGAATTGGGGTACACATAGTTCATTTATAAGATTTTTCTTGGGAAGCTAATTGCTTAGCTCTCATCTGTTTCATTTATTATCAAGCTAATTGTTGAAGGATCCAAACCTAGGCTAGAAATATGTCTTCCCATTATATTTAAGCCATATTCCTTGTTCTTGTCAAACTTCCTTGGTACAGTAGGTTTGCTCTCTGCAGTACTCTTCTTCAATTTGTGTTCGACGATAATTGTCTTCTTCTTCTTCTTCCTAATTGCAGCCAGAGCTTCCTTTTCATCAGGATTCAACTCCACTTCCCCCATCTCATCATCCTCATCACCCTCAGTTGCCATCCTAAGCCCTTTTTCCCTCTCCAGTTCTTCAAGCCTTTGCAAGATATCTGGATCAATAAAGTCTGCAACATTGTGTCCATCCATGATCTCAGGAATATCATCTTATTTCCACTCTTCATTTTCCAAAATATACAACTTCCTCAAGCTTGTAGATTAGTGCCCCATCATCCCCCACCCCCCTCTTGATTCACAAAGAACCCACCCATATTTTCCCCAGCCTCAGATCTCATCTCCGCAACCAATTTTGCATCCTCCTCCGGTAGTGTCTCTAGTGGTTGCAAATCAATCTTATTACAAACTACAATAAGAGGCTTATTGGAAAGAGAGGTTTTATGCTGCCTGTTGCACAATACTATAACCATAGGACCCTAAAACATCAAGGAAAAACAAAACAACTGCCTTCAAATGATCCAAGGCAATAACACTAAGCATCTCGATGGTGTTCTTGTCCTCCAAGGGGTGGTCCAAAATACTAAGGGTATCAATAACCTGATACCTCAAGTACTTATAATCTGTATACCCAAAAAATAGAGACTTAGTAGTAAAAGCATAAGGTTGCACATCCACATCCACCCTAGTAATCTTATTAATAAAAGAACTCTTGCCAACATTAGGGTAACCATAGATCAAAATAGTCCTGGTATTTCAACATATGGAGATTGAACCAAGTTGGGTTATTACATTTCCTTCTCACTTTGTATTGATTGAAGTTAAGTCTGATACATTTTTTAATTGGAAGTTTGTGATATTAAATCATTATCATGGTGTTTAGAAAATACTTCGAAAAGCAACTTCAATCAAAGTGTTTAGAAAATACATTCAGATCAGTCTTAGAATATTACAAGGTATAAATCCAATTGGTGTCTCTTTGGTTGGTTACAATGTTGTCCTATCATTCATGATGGAAGATGTGAAGGAGAATTTTGTAACTTCATGCAATATGCAAGGTACCACAGTCCATGGATACATTATTATTAAAAACTTAAACATGATTCTAACTTTTTGAGTTTGACCATAAGTTCTTTGTCATCACATGTGCCTTGTAGTGAGGACATTCAAGAGAGGTTTGCTGAGTATTCAGATTGCTCAAAGAATGATTTTGAATCAGAAATTGGTGAAAAACATGAAGTTGATATGGATAGGGATTAATTTGACACACCAAATCCTCTTCTCAATTGATAAGACTATGAGGAAAATCTAAATTTTGTGGTGTGTGGTGAATCCAAAGATGGAAGGAAAGAAAAGTCCCAAGTTTTGAATTTGGACAATAGAGGCTCCTTTCCTCATTCTCACAAGTCTGTAGATTTGTCACATGGATTAATTAGTAAAGAATATGCATCTAGCATTGGCATTCAAGATATAAAGGTTGGGCTTGACCATTACACAAAAGGGTTCTTGTATCCATTTAAAATTTGTCACCAGAGTATGACCATAATTTTGAGTTCATAATAGTGACATAACTCCAATACCTCAAGATATGGCAACCTTTGGTCAAGAAGAGAACAATGATTTACATCCTATATTTGAGGGTACACACGGTGCAAGCATGGGACATGATGGGAATGGTACAAATCATCATGATTAATAAAATAACTCTTGCCAACATTAGGGTACCCACAGATCAAAATAGTCCTGGTATTTGGGTCAATAGATGACAACCTTTCCATATGCTGCCTCACATGTTTGAGGTATGCCAAACTTGGTCCAATTTTCTTAACAATGGTACGCATCCGTCCAAGTGCAACAAACTTCAAACATTTGCATCGGTAAAGAGAATCCCCATATTTTATCAGCCTAACATAGTCTTTGGCCACTTTGGCAATTGGAACCTCAAAATAGAGAAAAGAAACTTAGTAAAACTAGTCTATGCCACTGTTTGTGAGGGTACAATCATGATAAGTGTGTCTCAAACCTCTCCAAACATGTAAGATTGTCTTTAAATACTTTATTGATCTCTTCTAAACATTAACCAAATAAAACCTACATTTGAATCCACACACAATAACCCAAAATGAAGGGTTTTGTATCCTTTAATGAATCTTAGTCACTTGTAACACATGGACATTCAAACCACTAGTCTCCAAAGCATTCAATAAGTGAATATGAGGGTATGTGCAAGATCATGAGGGGGCAAAAAGTGGTGATGTAAAAAAATCCACTTTTCAGTCATCCAAAAGCGCATGAAAATGTATGTTGACTTTTTAGTAGGCCTGGGTGTCAGTACACCTGGGCAAACCTGACACCAAAGCACAAGTCTAATCAGGTACCCAATTTTTTCAGGTACGCAAAACCTATTGCATAAATCAAAATCCATGAGCTATTTTCCTCATTTCTCTCCACGTTTTGGGTTTAAAAAGCAGCTCCAAATATCCTATACATGATATTTTTGGTTACTTGATTTCTCCAACAACAAATTTGACTTCGCAGTTTATCCGATAAGTAAATTTTTGCTGTATCTTGATTAATTTATCTCATTTTCATGTTAAATGTAGTTTTTTGGTTAAAATGGGGTTTTGTATTGATTTTTTTAATAATATATAAAATCAATTTGAAATTTATATTTTTTTATTATTTAATCAGGCATGACTGACAACAATGAAGAGAATAACCCTCCCCCACCAAATAACAATCCCCAAAACAATCCAGAACCACTTCAAAACCCTCAATCTTTATAGGATTTGATATAGGAGAACTTGAACACTATACGGGGCTTCAAAAATACATATCAGAATATACCTATGTTAGCTCCTATGCTTGCCACCCTAAATTCCATTGTTAAAAACATTGACACCCTTACGCAACAACATAATGTTGCTCTTCATTGGCGTGATGATATGCATGCCCAATTTGATGATGGGCTTGACCATGATGGGGTTGCGGCCCTTAATATAACTAACAAAGATATAGCCTCCCTTTTTGTTAATCCTAAAACTGGATTAAAAGTTGACCCCAAAAAGCCCAAATTATCAATAAAATGGTGCACAAATGAAGCAATGCGCACACACTTTTGGGATCGCTGGTGGATGGTTTTTTATAAACCACCCCATAGCAATTTGGAGCTCCCTTTCTATTTCATAAAAAAATTGTATGCTAAGTTTATGCTTGGTCACAATGTTAATTATTGGAGCATGAGGCCAAACATGGGCATAGATGGAGGAGCTCCTCAGACTAGGCCATTTTCTCAGTGCAAAAAGGCCACTACCTTTGTCCCCCCCACTGATATCGCACCCCTTCCTCTAGTGCAGCATCCCGATATCATTGCAGAGGCTACCTCATAGAGTATTAGGGCCATTCATTTGTTGAGTGATTAGTTGATCATGCAGACCAGGTCATTGTTGCCTCCTAGTGTGGATGATGCTAGCGCATCGACATCTGGCAGTAGTTCACATGTATGCATGGCCCTGTCATGTCCCCATTTTGGCTGACATCATTTTGCGTGCTAGATTTTCCTATTATCGACTCTCGTAGGCAAATGATTTGGAGAGAGAGTCATTGTGCTGATCATTTGATTGCATATTGTTGATAGAGCCTACATTCGATAGAGCCTACATCCAATTTGAGGCCTACATGCAGTTGTAGTGGAGCCTATGTTCAGTTATGAGACTTTTGGGGCCTACATTGTTATAATTTTAAGTTGAAATTGCACTTTTTTATATTATAAAGTTACTTTATTATAAAGTGCATTATAATATGATTTTATAAAGGATGTTTCTAGAAGTTCTTAGCAACTTCTCCAAAAAGTGAATAAATAGAGGGCTGGGCCTCTCATTTGAACAAGCTGATTTGAGGATTCTTCTACTTTTCCATAGTGGAGCAATTTGTAGTCATTTGGTCTAAAAATTTTCATTAGATCTTTGGGAATGAAAACTCCCTTGGATTTGCATAACTGAAGAAGTGAGATATCTACTGAAAAAAGCAGACCGAAAAAATAGTCCGAAAAAGTAGACCCGAAAAAGCAGTCCGAAAAAGAAGACCCGAAAAAGCAGTCCGAAAAAGCAAAGTGAAAAAAGCAGTCCAAAAAATTATTGCAGCCATCTATAATCAGCTGTAAATTGGGATCAGTTCGGGTGCAATTGGAGGTGTCTACATCAGCATTCAATCAACAATAAGTGCAGCATTCCAGGTTCTTTCATATGATTCAGATGTTGATATTTGATGTCAAGGTTGTGTTGAAAATTGCATATAAGTAGGCACTGCTGTGACAATCAATACATAACTATAATTCAATCACTATTATTCATTTTTGGATTGTCATAGTGAATGAGAGTGGATTTGATAAGGTCTGGTCATCACAAGAGTTTCATTGTTCATGTGTACTGTTGTAACAGTCCATATATGTATTCTGAAAAAAAATAGTCAATAGAAATCAGTCATTGCTATATCTTGCATATTGTCATCAGATTTGTAGTGTTGATAATCCAATAGACATTGTTGGTCATTGCATTATCTTGTTTGGCAAAAGTTCATTGTATTATCTTAGTGCCAAGTTATTGAAGTCTGAAAATTGTTATAGCTTGTAAAGTCAGCACTTGTATTGATAGCATATTGTAATAGGCAACCTTTTTGAAACACATCATTGCTTGGGTACCGTTCTTACATCATTTAGTGAGCATTTGTATTGGGTATTCAGTTGTATGCCAACTATTTGACATAATGTCAATGGCTGTAGTTGTGCTTATCAGAATATAGGTTGCATACCAACTGTTTGTGAAAATGCCACTTGGCTGTAGGAGTATTTTCATATCAGAACTTCATGTATTTGCATTGAAAAAGAAATCTAAAGAAGTTGCTTATCATTTGGCTTTTCAAGTAGTTACTTAGCAATCATTTGCAATCATTAAAACATCATTGGTGCCAAACAGTCAAATCAAAACAAGTAGACATCAGCAAACTCAGGTTGCAGGGAAAGTGTTTGACGAAATTTCTCAGTTCAGTATTAGTGGTTTTTAGTGGCCTTTTTAGCAAGGGTCATTACAGTGGTATCAGAGTGGTTTCCTGCCAGCCTGATTGGGTTATTTCAGATTGAATTCAATTGTCAGCATGGCTTTAACAGGAGATAAGGAATTGAAAGAGAGAATGCACACTGCATTGGAGAAACTAGATCATCCATTTCAGTGAACAAAGGACCTCCTAAGAATTTTGGAGGAGTTGGAAACTTATTTAGGCAAGGTTGATCAGTCAGATTCCTATGCTATGCAAACAACTTTATCTCCAGTATTTGGTTCTTTGGTGAAGCCCCGATTATTGAGACATCATGATGAGGTGGTAAGATTTGCAGCTCTCTCTTGCATTAGTGAAATCATGAGGATAATAGTTGGCTTTAATTCTTATGATGATCAGATTATGAGAGAGGTACTTCATGCCATGGTGAAAAGCTTCGAAAGGTTGGATGACATCAGGGACCCTCATTTCACAAAGAGGGCAAGATTACTTGAAGTATTTGCATGGTGTAGGTTTGAAAACATTATGTTGTTAATAGGTTGTATTGATGACATTCACAGAATGTTTAACACATTTTGGAATATTTTGGATGAGTTTCATTCCAGCGATGTATTAGCATCAATGCACTCCATCATGTTCACAATCTTGTTTGAGGAGAAGGATAAAATTTCTAAACTTTTGGCAGAATATTTATGGCATGTTTGGAAAAAAGAGAGGAATGTGTCACCTATGGCATGTACGTGGTTAAAGAGCCTGATTAATAGGCCTAAGAATTGAAGTACCTTCCCTATGACAGGCAAAAACTTGTATGATGAGTTTGACAGACATGCTGATCCGGTATTGGGAGATGTTAGCACATCTTCACGTAATGATTTATTTGCATCACCTTCACACGCAGAAGTGGTTACAGATGTTGTATAGGTTGAGCCAGTTGCATCAGAAGGTGATATCACAGGCACACCAGATGGCATGAGTGACACTGACAGTGATTGTGGTACAGTTGGTCTTGATGATGTCACAGGTGCTCAAAATAGTAACTACAGCACAGTGGATTCAGATGATGATTGTGAGGAGGTTGTTGTGCATGATGATGAGATACCTATCAGCGATGAGAGGACATTGAGTATTCAGGACTTTGCTGATAGAGAGTATCAGGCATAGTTAGATGCTACATCACATGAGGTTGAGGCACATAGTACTTCACATGTTTTGTCCAGTCAACTTAGGGTAAGCGAGGATGGGATTGTGACTTCATTATCTCATCATGATAGGATGCAGGAGATGATAGAGGATCACATCCAGATGATTCAGTTACAGGACAGACATAAGGGAGTTCAGGCAGAGTCTTCTTGTGTTGACTTACAGGTGATCAGGGAAGGAATGGGAGTGATGAAGATGAGTTATTTACATCTTCTTTCAGATCGTGACCATCTTCTTAGCCTTGCCAGAGATCATTTAGATGCCTTGAGGAGGAAGGAGGAGGAAGTTGGCAGGATTTCTCGAGAGTTCGAGGACACTCGAGCCTCTTTGTTGAGTACTCCATTGGCATTACAGGACTCAGAGAGACATGTGGAGGGGTATGGCGTGGAGTTGAGTTTAGCTTCATCTTACACACTTGATACTTAGCTTTCTGCGACATGCGGATCACATGTGGTTGTCGATAGTTGTGAGAGTTCACCTTGCATCTAGGATTCAGGGATAGTGTCAATTATGGCAGACATGGATGTGGGATCAGCTGATATTGGGATTGAGCAGGCTACTCAGGTACAGATTTTGCTTGAGGTGTCAGTCAGTTCTAGTTTACGAATGAGGACTTAGGATTATTACATTGGCATTTGGGATTCTGTTGACTGGAGATCTTTATCATCTATTGGTAGTAGTGATTGTTTGAGTGCTATCATGGATTTGATTAGTAGATTACACGGTGTTGTTCTCATTCATACCAGTAGCTTGTCAGATGTTGGTATTAGTCTTTATACATCGATGTTAGGAGTAGTGTACATTTCCAGTCGACCACTTAGGGTGCAGTGGGTTTGTGATAATTTAGGCACATCTGAGGTGTTAGTGATTACAGATGAGTCCCAGGATCACATTGGCCTTGATGACATCCAGGAGTCTACTACGGACAATTTTGAGGATTTAACTTCCTCGGCAGATTCATTTGTTACAGCGGAGTTGGGCAGTGATGCTACAGTTTTTGATGCTCCGTATGTTGGTATGAGCTTTGGAGTTGATTCGCAGAGTATGGATAGTAGTACTCCAGAGATCAGTGGTTTTGAGGATACTCCCTTGGACAATGCATCAGAGGAGGATTGTAGGAGACAGTCTAGCCAGTGCCATCATGTGTCTAGTCAGCTGAGATTTAGTGAGTGAGACATTGCTATCGCTTGCCAGCATTTCGATGTTGCTCGTCAGTTGTTAGCAGTTTACGGATGGGGTTCTCCTACTAGTGACGAGTAGGGAGGTAGTTATCTTTCCTTGACAGAGATCCACTCTTTATGGGACGCTATCTAGATTTTGAGATAGAATTATATGCAGTTGGTAGCTGATAGAGATTATCTTATGGAGTGGGGCAGTACAGCATATGATGCATTACTAGTCAAGGAAGATGAGGTAAGTGAGCTTACTTAGCAGCTCGAGGTGACTTTTGAGATTCTTGAGAGTACATAGTTGGCTTTCGAGGAGTCACAGTTTCATTTGGCTGAGGTGACCATGGAGTTAGAGTGACTATAGTCTTTACTAGATTCTGTACAGTCACGGGTTGTGGTGTCTGGTGATTCGAGGATGTCCATGGTCGAGATTGATAAAGGCAGTGGAGATGACGATATATCTATCCTCGATACTAGCATTGGCACATCAAGTTCATTTCCACTACAGTCAGGTTCAGTGGAGTTGGGCACTGAGCATTGTGGTATGTTTGACTTGGTGGTGGTCTCTACTACTAATGGCATGAAGACTAGTGATGTTGTACCAGGGATCATGTTTGATGTTGGTGAGCCGGCAGTTGGCTTGGTTCCTGTTTGTGATACTACTCCTTTGGAGGTGTCTTCAGAGGTAGTAGTTGGTTCGGGCTTGGTTAGTGATCAGTTGCAGTTAGTTTCATTTGGATTGTAGTCTGAGCCACTGACTGAGATTGACACATTCTATTGGCCTTACACTGTGAGGTATGCTCATCAGTTTACTTTTGATCCATATATTGATGAGATGATGATACAGAGATGTACTTTGGGCTCTAGTGTTTGTCATCAATTATGGTATGGTTTGACTCCACGGGTAGAGAGTTGCGAGGCATATGACATGGTGTTGGGTTCTATGAGTGACAACTGGATGATTTGTGACCAGGAGATTGGGGGTGATACTGATGTTGTTGATGATTCAACTGTTGTTCTTGATTTCACTCCCTTGGCTATGTCATCTCCTGACTTAGCTAATGATCAGTCACAGTTGGTTGCATCACGTTTGCAGGCTGAGCTGGTTGGTTCTCTTTATTGGCACTATATTTTAGGGTATGTTCATCAGCTTGCTTTTGATTCATGTATTAAGGAGTTGATGGCAGGCAGATTTGGTTTGATTTATTGCTATCTGTCGTATGATGCCTATTCGCCATCAACGGTGCATGGGAGTTATGGTTATGAGATAGTGGTCGGTGATCTACAAAGTTGTGTTGACCGCAGGAGTTGTACAATGTGTGGATTTTCCATACTTGGTACAGTTTCATTCGAGAGTGTACACCATTGTTGCAGAGTTGGATTGAACATTCTGCATAAGCCAGTGGGATGCGTTGATGATATTTACTGTGTTGGCAGTTTGAGTTGTTCTCTTGACTTGGGTTCTGATATTTTTAGAGTTGGTGTCTCGTGGGTTCCTGACTGTGGCAGTTATGGAGTTAGAGTTTGGTTGAGTAGTGGTTCATGATTCATTCGTGGATTCCTCTCGGTTATATTGCAGAGGATATTGCAAGAGCTTGCGTTGGTTGATAGCAGTTCAGTTCATGACTACATTTGGGATCCAGGTGGATTGATTTCTCTATTGCTCAATCATTGCTTGGGGATAAGCAATTTTAGGAAGGGCGGACTGTCATGTCCCCATTTTGGCTGACATCATTTTGCGTGCTAGATTTGCCTATTATCGACTCTCGTAGGCAAATGATTTGGAGAGAGAGTCATTGTACTAATCATTTGATTGCATATTGCTGACAAAGCCTACATTCGATAGGGCCTACATCCAGTTTGAGGCCTACATGCAGTTGTAGTGGAGCCTACGTTCAGTTATGAGATTTTTGGGGCCTACATTGTTATAATTTTAAGTTGAGATTGCACTTTTTTATATTATAAAGTTACTTTATTATAAAGTGCATTATAATATGATTTTATAAAGGATGTTTCTAGAAGTTCTTAGCAACTTCTCCAAAAAGTGAATAAATAAAGGGCTGGGCCTCTCATTTGAACAAGCTGATTTGAGGATTCTTCTACTTTTCCATATTGGAGCAATTTGTAGTCATTTGTTCTACAAATTTTCATTAGATCTTTGGGAATGAAAACTCCCTTGGATTTGCATAACTAAGGAAGTGAGATATCTTCTGAAGGGTTGCACATTGGAAGTGGTATTCAACCATTTCATGTTGAGCTTATTTGGAATCCTCAGATTTACTTGAGGGTTTGAGTTTTGGTTGCAAGAGGAAGAAAAAGCAAGTCCGAAAAAGTAATCCAAAAAAGCAAAATGAAAAAGCGGATCCGAAAAAGCAATCCAAAAAAGTAAAATGAAAAAGCAAATCCGAAAAAGCAGTCCAAAAAAGCAGACCAAAAAAATATTCCGAAAAAGTAGACCCGAAAAAGCAATCCAAAAAAGCAGACCCAAAGAAGCAAAGTGAAAAAAGTAGTCCAAAAAATTATTGCAGCCATCTACAATCAACTCTAAATTGAGATCAGTTTGGGTGCAATTGGAGGTGATGCAGGAGCATCCTGGGTGTAAGAGCAATCTTGCATCACCCAAAAATATTTCTGTTTTTGAATTCAATAAGGGCTATCTTGTGCAGAGCTGCTATTTATGGAAAGTTACTATTTTTGGTAATTTTTCGTATGTGCTCAGAATGATCTGATTTCTTTCTTGGAGGTTCATTTTGGTCATATAAGTCTGCCAGTAAATTTTTATAGCCAGATCAAGTGTATATTGGAAGATATTGAAGATTTTTGGTATTGGTAGCAGGGTACAGAAACTTTGAACTTAGTTTTGAAAGCTGTAGAGGCCCTGGATGAGGTCAAAAATTTGGGTGACGGGCGCTTGCGTGGGTCATGCCTGTAGAGAAATTTGTGGCATTTCCGAAATGGGGTTATAATAGCCGATTGGGTCAACTGGTGATGACTTATGGTCTTCAGAAGTTGGGCCACCTGAAATGGCAGAAAATAATTTTCTTCAAAATTTCTGTTCGGGTTTCAAAGGTTATCTTGAGCTGATTATGATGTAATAAAATATAAAATAAAATAATTCTAAGTTTGGTCAGCCATATTGGCTAAAATTCTGGAACCTTCCCAGGCGGTGGAAAATTGCCTATATAAGGAAGGTTGTATTATTGTCTTAGGCAGTTCAGAATAGTTCTGGGTAGTAGATCTGGGTAATAATTCAAGGATTTGTCCTATAGAATATTGTAAGGGAATGCCCATGTGGCTTTGCATATTGTAATTTTGAAAGTTTGTAATTCCACATTTGTGGAGATAATTAGGAGCCAATTTTCCATTCTTGCATATTGTTGTTGTTTCTCTGTTTATGTTATGTATTTATGGTATTAAGGGGAGCACCCTTCATCAAGTGGTATCAAAGCAGGAGTTCTTGAGTGTGTAAACAAATCACTGACTGTGAGGTAGTTTCCACCAGGACCGTGGTTAGGGTTTCAGTGCGCATCACGAAAATGCCTCCACGAAGAGAACGTGGCGGAAGAGCTGGTGCTGTGACACCTGAGGTTAGAGAGCTACAAAGACAAGTGCGAGCATTGCAAGAAGAGATTCATAGAGGAATGAATCTTAATGTCAGAGACGAAAGCGAGGATGAAGCCGAAGAAGAATATCAAGAAGGAGAAGCTGAAATTATGAACTAGGAGGAAGAAAGACTTTTTCAGGCAATTTCCAAGATTGGGAAAAGACCAAAGATTGAGGTTCCTACATTTTCTGGAAATCTTAACCCAGAAGAATTGATCGACTGGATCAATGAATGTGAGAAATATTTTGAGTATGAAGATGTTGAGGATCCTGATAGGGTCAAATTTGCGAAGGCTAGACTGAAAGGTCATGCGAAGATCTGGTGGCAAGAAATTCAATTAGAGAGAAATAGAAGAGGGAAAGATAAAATCACAAGATGGGATCAGATGGTGGATAAATTGAAGCGACAGTTCATTCCTGTTGATTATGAGCTTGACCTATTGAAGAAAATGCAGAGTTTGAAGCAAGTAGGAAGATCTGTTCAGGAGTATACAGAGGAGTTCTATCGACTTCTCATTAGAACAGGCCATGCAGAAGCTAATAAGGAGAAAGTTGCCCGATACCTTAATGGGTTAAGGTCAAGCATTCAGGAAGAGTTGAATCTGGTTTAAATGAACAGTATTGAAGAGGCATAACAGTTTGCCCTAAAAGTAGAGGAAAAGCTGAACAAGAAGTTTGAGAGTAGACAAAATGGAAGAGGTCGTGGTGGACGATCTGGTGGACGGTCATATGGTGGCCAAAATGAAGATTCGAAAAAGAAGGATGAGGCCAGTAGCAGTCAGAATCAGTGAGGAAATAATTCCAATTGCTTCCAGGATCAGAATAATAGAGATCAGAGAGGAAGAGGAAGAGGACAAGGATCTGGAAGAGGTGGCTTCCGTGGAACATGTTTTCACTGTGGAGAAGAAGGTCATAGGGCATTTGAATATCCTCAGCACCAAGGCAGAACAGACAGGAGAAATGAAGGCCAGGCCAGAGTTGCACATGTAGATGAAGATGTCAGATCCTCAAATTCTGAAGATGCTGAAAGAGGAGAAACATTGATTAACAGAAGAGTCCTGTTGAGTGGTGAGAATGAACCTGAGCAAAGGAGGAGCCTATTTTGCACTCGATGCAAGTGTGAGGGTAAATGCTGTGATGTGATTATTGATAGTGGAAGCACTGACAATTTGGTGTCAGAAGAGATGGTGACAAAGTTGAAGCTCAAGAGATAGAAACACCCACATCCATATCGGATTGCCTGGGTACAGGATGACCACAAGGTCATGGTCAATGAACAATGCCTAGTGAAGTTCAAGATTGGTGGATACCAAGATGAGGTATTGTGTGATATCATATCTATGGATGCATGTCATATGTTGTTGGGTAGACCATGGCAGTTTGACAGATGTGCTGTACATGATGGTCGTGCGAATACCTATTCCCTGACAAAGGATGGAGTGCGACATAAGCTAAAACCATTGAAGGAGACTGAAGAAAAGGTATGTGGTAATGCAAGGATAACTTTTGTTGATGGAAGAAATTTTCTAGATGGTATGAGGCATGAGCATGTATGTTTTGCTTTAATTCCAAAAGCTGGTAAAGAGGAAGTAGAAGATGTTCCTGTAGAAGTTGCAGATTTGTTGAATGAGTTTCAAGATATTGTATCCGATAATGTACCTAATGGATTACCACCAGTCAGGAAGATCAGTCATTAGATGGACTTGATCCCAGGACCAAGTTTGCCGAATAAGGAAGCACATAGAATGACACTTGCAGAAAGTGAGGAGTTGAATAGACAAGTACATGAACTATTACAGAAAGGATTGATCTGTGAGAGTCTGAGTCCCTATGCTGTACCATTGGTATTAGAACCAAAGAAGAATGGTGAATGGAGGATGTGTACAGATTCTAGGGCAATACATAAGATCACAATCAAGTATAGGTTTCCATTGCCACGAATGGATGATATTATGGACTGTTTGAGTGAAGCTATGTATTTCTCAAAGATAGATCTGAAGAGTGGATATCACCAGATTCAGATCAGAGAAGAAGATGAATGGAAGACTGCATTTAAGACAAAGGAAGGACTGTATGAGTGGTTAGTCATGTCTTTTGGGCTAACCAATGCACCGAGCACTTTCATGCGGCTCATGAACGAGGTTCTGAAAGAATTTCTAGGTAAGTTTGTCATTGTTTACCTAGATGATATTTTGATCTTTACTAAGACATTGGATGAGCATATGATGCATATTCGTGTGGTATTTGAGAAGTTGAGAGAAGAGAAATTGCTGATTAATTTGAAGAAGTGCAGTTTTTTGAAGAAAGAGTTGTTGTATTTGGGGTTTGTAGTTTCAGCAGAAGGTCTAAAAATGGACCCAGAGAAGGTACAGGCTATCCTTGAATGGCCTACTCTAAGGAGTGCTACTGAGGTAAGATCTTTTCATGGTCTAGCTAGCTTTTATAGAAAGTTTATCAAAAATTTTAGTAGTATTTGTGGACCCTTGACTAAAACAATGAGAGGGGATAGAAAAGAGTTTAAGTGGACTAAAGGGGTAGAAAAGAGTTTTCAATTGTTGAAATAAAAAGTTACAGAACAACCTATTTTAGCCCTTCCAAATTTTAATAAGGTGTTTCAAGTAGATTGTGATGCTAGTGGTGCTGCAATAGGAGTTATTATGAGCCAAGAAGGTAAACTTGTTGCGTATTTCAGTGAGAAGTTAAATGATGCCAAGAGGAAGTATTCTGTTTATGATGAGGAATTTTATGCTATAGTTCAGGCATTACAGAAGTGGAGACATTATCTACTTCCTAAGGAGTTTGTTTTGTATACTGATCATCAAGCTTTGCAATATTTGAATAGTCAAGGAAAGTTGAATCAAATGCATTTGAAATGGGTTGAGTTTTTGCTGAGTTATACATTTGTTTTGAAACACAGAAGTGGAAAGTCTAACAGGGTTGCAGATGCTCTTAGTAGAAGGTAACTATTGCTAACAGAGATGCAGATTGAGGTGGTTGGGTTCAAAGAACTCAAGAATTTGTATCCAGAGGATCCTATTTTGGTGAAGCTTAGAAAGCTTGTACAGAACCTGTTACTCTAGATAGGATGAAATGGTTGGATTTCATCATCCAAGATGATATGCTATTTAGAGGGAGTCAGTTGTGCATTCCACGAAGTTCTATGAGGGAGAATCTCATTAAGGAAAATATAGTGGAGGATTGGGTGGATATTTTGGTCGTGATAAAACTCTTACTTTGGTTGGTGAGAATTATTATTGGCCACAATTGCAGCAAGATGTGAAGAAGTTTGTACAGAGTTTCAGAGTCTGTCAGATGGCGAAAGGAGTGAAGTAGAATACAGGGTTGTATTAGCCATTACCTATACCATAGAAGCCTTGGGAGGATATCGGTATGGACTTTGTTCTTGGTTTACCGAGGACTCAGCGGGGACACGATTCAATTTTTGTGGTAGTTGACAGATTCTCAAAGATGACACATTTCATTCCCTGCAAGAAGACTAATGATGCTGTTCATGTAGCAGAATTATTTTTCAGAGAAGTAGTGAGACTTCATGGTTTTCTAAAGACCATAATTTCAGATCGGGACACTAAGTTTGTTGGATATTTCTGGCGTACATTGTGGAAGAAGTTGAAGATAGATTTGAAGTTTAGTTCATCACATCATCCACAGACTGATGGATAGACAGAGGTGGTGAATAGGAGTTTGGGAAATTTGCTGAGATGTTTGGTTGGAGATAAGCCAACAGGATGGGATTTGATTTTACCATAGGTGGAATTTGTATACAATAATTCTATCAACAGGAGCACTGGTAAATCACCATTCCAGATTGTATATGGAAGTAGTCCAAGAAATGCATCTGAATTGAGGAAGATAGATAAAGGAGAAATAAGTAGTGCTGAAGCTGAGGATTTTGCAGAACACTTGAAGAACATCCATGGGGAGGGGAGGAAGCATATTACCAAGATGAATGTGCAATATAAGACTAAGGCAGATGAGAAAAGGAGGCATAAGGAATTTGAGGTTGGAGATGAAGTCATGGTTCATTTGTGGAAGGAGCGATTTCTGGTCGGTACATATAACAAGTTGAAAATGAAGAAGTTTGGGCCATGTAAGATATTGAAGAAACATGATTCAGGGAATGCATATGAGGTAGAATTGCCTGCTGAGCTGAATATTTCACTAGTGTTTAACATTTCAAATTTGACAGAGTATCATGAAGGAGGTGTTGAAGATGAGGTTGCAGCAGCACAGTGGAGTATTCCAGCAACCAGTTCAGATATCAAGGAGATTGAAGACATACTGGACAGTCGTGTTGGCAGAAGAACAAGGAACAGGACATATGAAGAGTATTTGGTCAAATGGAAAGGATGACCTATTGAAGATTCATCATGGCTAACAAAGGAGGAGGTCAACCGTCTTGGTTTTCCTCTGCGCACCTGAGTCGTGACAGGGTCACTTCTCAAATTACCCCAGGTGTCTGATGCAGGAGCATCCTGGGTGTAAGAGCAATCTTGCATCACCCAAAAATATTTTTGTTTTTGAATTCAATAAGGGCTATCTTGTGCAGAGCTGCTATTTACGGAAAGTTACTATTTTTGGTAATTTTTTGTATGTGCTCAGAATGATCTGATTTCTTTCTTGGAGGTTCATTTTGGTCATATAAGTCTGCCAGTAAATTTTCATTGCCAGATCAAGTGTATATTGGAAGATATTGAAGATTTTTGATATTGGCAGTAGGGTACAGAAACTTTGAACTTAGTTTTGAAGGCTTTAGAGGCCCCAGATGAGGTCAAAAATTTGGGTGATGGGTGCTTGCGCGGGGCAAGCCTGTAGAGCATTTTGTGGTGTTTTCAAAATGGGGTTATAATAGCCAATCGGGTCAACTGGTGATGACTTATGGTCTTCGAAAATTGGGCCACCTGAAATGGCAAAAAATAATTTTCTTTAAAATTTTTGTTCGGGTTTCAAAGGTTATCTTGAGCCGACTATGATGTAATAAAATGTAAAATAAAATAATTCTAAGTTTGGTCGGCCTTATTGGCTAAAATTCTGGAACCTTCCCAGGCAGTGGAAAATTGCCTATATAAGGAAGGCTGTATTATTGTCTTAGGCAGTTCAGAATAGTTCTGGGTAGTAGATCTGGGTAATAATTCGAGGCTTTGTCCTACAGAATATTGTAAGGGAATTCCCATGTGGCTTTGCATATTGTAATTCTGAAAGTTTGTAATTCCACATTTGTGGAGATAATAAGAAGCCAATTTTCCGTTCTTGCATATTGTTGTTGTTTCTCTGTTTCTGTTATGTATTTGTGGTATTAAGGGGAGCACCCTTCATCAGGAGGTGTCTACATCAGCATTCAGTCAACAATAAGTGCAGCATTCTAGGTTCTTTCATATGATTCAGATGTTGATATTTGATGTCAAGGTTGTGTTGAAAATTGCATATAAGTAGGCACTGCTATGACAGTCAATACATAACTATAATTCAATCACTGTTATTCATTTTTGGATTGTCATAGTGAATGAGAGTGGATTTGATAAGGTCTGGTCATCACAAGAGTTTCATTGTTCATGTGTACTATTGTAACAGTCCATATATGTATTCTGAAAAAAAATAGTCAATAGAAATCAGTCATTGCTATATCTTGCATATTGTCATCAGATTTGTAGTGTTGATAATCCAATAGACATTGTTGGTCATTGCATTATCTTGTTTGGCAAAAGTTCATTTTATTATCTTAGTGCCAAGTTATTGAAGTCTGAAAATTGTTATAGCTTGTAAAGTCAGCACTTGTATTGATAGCATATTGTAATAGGCAACCTTTTTGAAACACATCATTGCTTGGGTACCGTTCTTACATCATTTAGTGAGCATTTGTATTGGGTATTCAGTTGTATGCCAACTATTTGACATAATGTCAATGGCTGTAGTTGTGCTTATCAGAATATAGGTTGCATACCAACTGTTTGTGAAAATGCCACTTGGCTGTAGGAGTACTTTTCATATCAGAACTTCATGTATTCGCATTGAAAAAGAAATCTAAAGAAGTTGCTTATCATTTGGCTTTTCAAGTAGTTACTTAGCAATCATTTGCAATCATTAAAACATCATTGGTGCCAAACAGTCAAATCAAAACAAGTAGACATCAGCAAACTCAGGTTGCAGGGAAAGTGTTTGACAAAATTTCTCAGTTCAGTATTAGTGGTTTTTAGTGGCCTTTTTAGCAAGGGTCATTACAGGCCCATACTTGCATTATGTGCAAGAATTTGTGCCTCAGACTACTTACTAATGCCGATACATATTAGTATGTTATTGGTGAGGAGGATATAGGAGATGCAGCTATAGAGGCTGCAAGACCTCATGGAGCATCTACGTCTCATGAGAGTGCTGAGGAGGGGTACGCAGAGCCATGGAATCCTGTTGATATGGTAAGAGTAAACATTATAAATAAATTTGTCACATGACTTATTTAATTTAAAAATAATTTATTTATTTAGATTAGTTTTAATGATTGCATGAACTTATGTATATATATTTTTTCCATTTATGTTCAGTCGATGATAGAGGAGGAGTTGAGATAGGTGGATGACTCTAGACTTTTAGCCATTTCATTTGGCCTTGACACCTATACGGTATATTATAAATTATGTACCCATTTTTTTTTTTTTATCATTTGGTGTACATGCTTAAATCTCTATCAATTAGAGCAATACAATTCATACATTTACTAATATATTGTCATCTTATTGTACTCTTCCAGGCTACAGCTGATGTCAATGGGGGGCATGAGGGGGTTCCTTCTTCATGTGTTGACAAAAGAAAGGTAATTAATTATTTAAGATTAATTATGCATGCATATGTATGCCACTTGTGTGTATTAATAAATATTTTACTTTCACTTTATTGTATAGGGTGTGGCTCTTGATGATGTCCCAACATAGGTTCGGGAGCCTAGGCTGACAAGCATCTCGATTTGGAGTGATAGCCTGATTATACGTAGACTTTTACATATTGTTATTTGTATTTTGTAACCAGGGTTGTTATGATGAAGTACATTTATATATAATTGACAATCATTTTACTCTCATAGGTTACTCCTAGTGTGAGGGAGGGCCCACAAGAATCTTTCATATCTTTGTTGACCCAGCCCACTATTCTAGAGGAGGGATCAACGTATGTAATTTTTAATTTTAGTTCAATCAATTTGTAATTTTATTATGCTATCATCCTATTTTTGTAGATTTATTACTCTATGTTGCACCATTCTACTAATATCATTATTGCAAATATATATTTATAGGTCGGATTTGGTATTGGTGGCATTGTCCCTTCGCTACCAAAGACTTATGTTAGGACACCTGATCATGGTAGGCGATTGAGAGGCTAGGTACAAATGTTTGTATTTAACTTTATAATTTTAATTAAATTAGTGTTTGAATTATGAATTCTTTATATATATATATATATATATATATATATATATATATATATATATATATATATATATATATATATATATATATGTACAAATCATATAAACTAAGCAATCTAACTTGGGTTTGAACTCATTTTTTATGCAGGATCAATCAGAGCCAAACACTTCTTCAAAGAGGCTACATTTTGATGATCCCCCTATGACATAGGATGTAGTTTTAGTTTTGTGGTCATTTAGAGATTCCACTTGGCACATTTTGAGATGGCATATATGCCACATTGTACACCTTGAAACATTCATTTTGTAGACATTTTGAAATGACATGTGCCATATTTGTATATGGAGATACTTTTGATACATTTGATACTTTCTATATATAGAACATTTTCATTTTTATGTTATATTTGCATCATCTTTTGTATACATATTTATTATTCATGTTTATGGAATTGAATGGTGAAGTTATATCTTGACTATGATTATCATTATGATTTAAATTATATCTTGTTGAAGTTATATGTCAATTTGTTTGAATTTTTTAAATAGATGTAATAAATTACCTAGATGTAATAATTTACATAGGTGTAATAAATTAATAGATGTAATGAATTTTTTGTCCTCGGTCACATACGTTGGGTCACTTGGGTCGAGCATGGTCACGAGCGTTCCAGTGACTCCATGGGTGGAACAAGGTTTTCATTGGCATTAATTCGGCCAACCATAGTCAATGGAGCAGATGGTTTGATGCCCAGATGGATGGTTTGAAAGATACACTCTGGAGCTACTTTCAGCTAACCCTCACTACAAGTTTTGGCATCGACTGAGATTGCCTTTCCAAATGCAAACAAAGTTGAATTGCCCAAAATTGAGAGAGGTTATTGTAGACCTCAAAAAAATGATCCCTTAGCCCTTGATAGTTTGTCAATACCTCTCATGAGGTCTGAGATACGAGCCTCGAAAGATCACTTCCCAATTGTGCTTAGTGCACCTTGGGGTCACTTGGGTCAAGCGTGGTCGTGAGCATTCCAGTGACTCCATGGGTAGAATAGGGTTGTCACTGGCATTTACATGGCCAACTAGAGTTGATGAAGTAGATGGTTTGATGTCAGAATGGATGGTTTGAAAGATACATTGCGAAAATACTTTCAACTGACCCTCATTGCAAGTTTTGGAATTGACCGAGATTTCCTTGCCAAATGCAAACAAAGTTGAATCGCCCAAAACCCAAAACCAAGAGAGGTTATTGTAAACCTCAAAAACATGATCCAGTAGCCCTTGATGGTTTATTGATACCTCTCACGAGGTCTGAGATATGAGCCTTAGAAGATCGCTGCCCAATTGTGCTTAGTGCACCTTGGGGTCACTTAGGTCAAGCATGGTCGCGAGTGTTCCAGTGACTCCATGGGAAGAAAAAGGTTGTCATTGGTGTTTACCTAGGCACCCAGAGCTAATGGAGTAGATGGGTCAATGCCAGGATGGGACGATTTGAAAGATACACTGTGGAGCTACTTTCAACTGACCCTCACTGCAAGTTTTGGCATCAACTGAGATCACCTTGCCAAATAAAAATGAAGTTGAATCACCCAAAACTAAGAGAGGTTATTGTAGACCTTGAAAACATGATCATGTATCCCTTGATAGTTTGTCGATACCTCTGATGAGGTATGAGATATGAGCCTCATAAGATTTCTGCCCAATCGTGCTTAATGCAACTTGGGGTCACTTGGGTTGAGCGTGGTTGCGAGTGTTCTAGTGACTCTATGAGTGGAATAAGGTTGTCACTAGCATTTACTTGGCCAACTAGAGCTGATGGAGAAGATGGTTCGATGCTAGGATGGATGGTTTGAAAGATTCACTACAGAGCTACTTTCAACTAACCCTCACAACAAGTTTTGGCATCGACTAAGATCGCCTTCCCAAATGAAAATGAAGTTGAATCACCCAAAACCAAGAGAATTTTTGTAGACCTCAGAAACATGATCACGTATCCCCTGACAGTTTTTTGATACCTCTCATGAGGTCCAAGATACGAGCCTTAGAAGATCATTTCCCAATCATGCCTAGTGCACCTTGGGGTCACTTGGGTTGAGCGTGCTCATGAGAATTCCAGTGAATTTGTGGATGGAACGGGGTTGTCACTAGAGTTTACCCAACCAACTAGAGCTAATGGAGTAGATGGTTCGATGCTAGGATGAATGGTTTGAAAGATACACTACAGAGCTACTTTCAACTGACCCTCATTGTAAGTTTTGGCATCGCCTGAGATTGCCTTGCCAAATGCAAACAAAGTCAAATCACCCAAAATTGAGAGAGGTTATTGTAGACATCAGAAACACAATCTTGTAGCCCTTGATGGTTTTTTGATACCTCTCACGAGGTCCAAGATGCAAGCCTCAAAAGATCACTACCTAATCATGCTTAGGGCACCTTGGGGTGACTTGGGTCGAGAGTGGTTGTCAGCATTCCAGTGACTCCATGGGTGGAATGGGGTTGTCACTGGCATTTACCCAGCCAACCAGAGCTGATGGAGTAGATGGTTTGATGCCAAGATGGATGGTTTGAAAGATACACTACGGAGCTACTTTCAACTCACCCTGACTGCAAGTTTTGGCATCGACTGAGATTGCCTTACCAAATGCAAACAAAGTTGAATCGCCAAAAAATGAGAGAGGTTATTGTAGAACTTGGAAATATGATCTCGTAGCCTTTGAAAATTTTTTGATACCTCTCATGAGGTCTGAGATACGAGCCTCGAAAGTTTTCTGCCCAATCGTGCTTAGTGCACCTTGGGGTCACTTGGGTCGAGCGTGGTTGCAAGCGTTCTAGTGACTCCATGGGGGAATGGGGTTGTCACTAGTGTTTACCTAGGCAATTGGAGTTGATGGAGTAGATGGTTCAATGTTAGGACAGACGGTTTGAAAGATACACTGCAGAGCTACTTTCAACTGACCCTCACTGTAAGTTTTGGCATTGACTTAGATCACCTTTCCAAATGCAAAGAAAGTTGTATTGCCCAAAAATGAGTGATGTTATTGTAGACCTTAGAAACATGATCCCATAGCCCTTAATGGTTTTTTGATACCTCTCACGAGGTCCGAGATACAAGCCTCAAAAGATCGCTACCTAATTGTGCTTAGTGCACCTTGGGGTTACTTGGGTCGAGCGTGGTTGCGAGTGTTCCAGTGATTCCATGCATGGAACAAGGTTGTCATTGGCATTTACCCAGTCAACTAGAGCCAATGGAGTAGATGGTTCGATGCTAGGATGGATGGTTTGAAAGATACACTATAGAGATACTTTCAATTGACCCTGCCTGCAAGTTTTGGCATCGACTGAGATTGCCTTTCCAAATGCAAACAAAGTTGAATCGCCCAAAACTGAGAGAGGTTATTGTAGACCTCAGAATCAAAATCCCATAGCCCCTAATGGTTTTTCAATACCTCTCACATGGTCTGAGATACAAGCATCAAAAGATCACTTCCTAATCGTGCTTAGTGCACCTTGGGGTCACTTGGTTTGAGCATTCCAATGATTCCATAGGTAGAAAAGGGTTGTCACTGGCATTTACCCAGCCAATTAGAGCTGATGGACGGTATGATGCTAGGATGGATGATTTGAAAGGTACACTGCAGAGCTACTTTCAACTGACGCTCACTACAAGTTTTGGCATTGACTGAGATCACCTTACCAAATGCAAACGAAGTCAAATCACCCAAAACTAAGAGAGTTTATTGTAGACCTCAAAATCATAATCTTGTAGCCCCTAATGGTTTGTTGATACCTCTCAGGAGGTTTGAGATACAAGCATCAGAAGATCATTGCCTAATCATGCTTAGTGCACCTTGGGGTTACTTGGGTCGAGCGTGGTTGCGAGTGTTCCAATGACTCCATGGGTGGGATGGGGTTGTCACTAGTGTTTACCCAGCCAACTAGAGCCAATGGACCCCTAGGTTTGATGCCAAGACAAATGGTTTTAAAGATACACTGCGGTGCTACTTTCAACTGACCCTCATTGCAAGTTTTGGCATCGACTGAGATCGCCTTGGAAAATGTAAATAAAGTTGAATTTCCCAAAACTGAGAGAGGTTATTGTAGACCTTGGAATCATGATCCTGTAGCCCTTGACTATTTTTTGATACCTCTCACAAGGTTCAAGATATGAGTATTAGAAGATCGCTACCTAATCATGCTGAGTGCACCTTGGGGTCACTTGGGTCGAGCATGGTTGTGAGCGTTTCAGTGACTCTGTGGGTGGAACAGAGTTGTCACTAGCATTTACCCAACGAACTGGAGCTGATGGAGTAGACGGTTTGATGCCAAGATGGATGGTTTGAAAGATACACTATGGTGCTACTTTCAACTGACCCTCACTGCACAATGAATCATTTACATCTATCATGTATGCATCCATCTGATTCAAATGAACTTTCAAAGCATCAAAGATTGTTTGAAATGATTAAAAATAATATCCTTAAAGCATTAGAAATAACAATCAAACATGTAAGAATTTAAACCATGCAAATGACATAAGTAAATAATAAAAAATTATGTGTTTTCATTGTCTTTTTTTGAGAAAATGTATACTTAGGTCCCTTGTTGGCACTATTGGCCACCCATACATGATTTTGGTCATAAGTCCTTATCAAGAATTCTAGGAAATTTAACTTTTAAATCAAATTGATTGTTACAAATTGCCATTATAAGCTTCAAAAGATCTCAATTAACCATTAAGGATCCTTTTGTCCTTCTATCTCTGATTGGATCCATGGTGATCATAGGTGTCTTCATAGGTGCTCCTACACAAGTTACAATCCACATACAAAACCAAGTTTATTGACTCAAAATACAGTCTAAGAAAGGTGAAATTAATGTATTGAAATTAAGCTTAATGAACTTAGAAAATATTGCACTAAGTTAACTTATTACCTAGTCAAGTGTTTCTGAAGGGTCATCTCTTTGCTTCAGTGTCTCCAATAGTGCTTCATGATCAGCAGTACTAATAGTCCAAAGTTATTTTGTCTTTGGTCTTCCTTGATGATTTGAAAACTTGACATTTGTTGCTATAACAAGGTGTGAATACATGAGAATAGTTTTGTGCTTCTCATAGTCTTCAAATGCATGAATTCCATTCTTTCTAATAATTTGTGTTTGCAACCATGTTCCCGCAATAACAACTGAACCAGTAGGATATGTGAACCCATCACCATCTGTCATCAGTTGTACAAGCTTCTATTTACCTTGTACACAATGTGCTAACCAATAATTTGACCTCTCATCATTCCCCTATAGTGCAACCAATGCAAAAACATATCCTGGCAATAGAAGATCTAAAAGATGGTCATACTCAACTGAAGTGTCTGTGTCATCATTTCTTATAGAGAGTGTCAAAGATAAAGGAGTTAGATACTAGTATCCACCCACTCACTTGACTCACAATGATCCCAATCATACTGAAAATACATGGGGAAAAAACAAGCCAACTCTCATGTTCAAATGGTCCATGTACTACTATTAGAGCTACAGAATGAATGCATTTTTGAAGAGTCTTTCACTATTTGACAATCCAATCTATCTCCTATAGTTCCCTCCTCAACCAACCAAAAGAATCTACGCACTGTAGAATCAAGAGTCCCCCCCTGTGACAATGCTAAAGTACACCAATCAACAATAGAATGAGCATCAAGAAGTATAGCACCTGAAATCCTCAATTGCTCCTTAAGTAGAGATCTCTTCATGCACACACTTGATCCATCATGCTCCCCTTTCCCATGCCCTGACTCAAAAAAACTCCAAATATGAGGTACACCTCTCTCCACATGCATTCTACACAACCAATAAAACACTCTAGCATTCTTAAATTGAATGGTGCAATTATTTGACCAAATGAGATGCCTATCCATAGCAATACCATTTTCCTGGAAGAAGTCAAAATAGTTCTAGAAACAATGTTGAACAAACTCATGAGATTGAGACCTATCATCGGTCATATAAAAATGGCACTCTCTAATTATCTTTTTCTCATATTTTGTGCTATCAGGGGAATGTCTATATCTGATGTGTACAAAAATAGCAACCTGAATGGAATTGTAATGTTGAGCTTGAGTCTCATTTTGGGGCTGTAATGTATAGTTCTATGCAAAGTCTACAATGGATATAATAGTTCCAATGGAGAAAGTATCCTTAAACGTCTTGAATTATTGATCCAACCATTGAGACCTGTGACTATGCCTTGCATACTTGTAAAAAAGATTTTTCTTGAAATCTGAGATAAAATCAGCAACATTGTATTCTTTTGCAACTAACTCACATCTAGAGCCTTCACCTCCACTCTTCAATGTATATTTCACTGTTTCATATACCTTTTTTTGGATGAGTGTCTTTCAAAAATTGTGTTCCAAACCCTCATGAAAACATGTCCTAAACTTGGACAAGCCACCACATTCTGAGCACTTGGCATTTAAGCAATTTTTTTTATAAAATAAACAACCATCATCTCTATGACATAAAAAATTGATCTAGCAAGTCTATTGATGATTTGGGAAGACCACTTGCACCAAAATCCTCTAGAATTTCATGAGTATGCAAAGTAGAATGAATGGACTATAATAATTCATGATGCATTAAAAACTCAACATGATATTTGCAACAACATGTATTCCAAATCTTAAGGGGTACACAATAAAATGGCTTCATAGATTCAAAAGACCTTTGTGATATTTTCAATATTGGATGTGTCTCACAAATTTTTTTATACAACATTGTTTGACTTACCTCGACATAATTTTTAGGATGTGGAGTGCGGTCTCGATTTCCAACTCTCAACTTCAAGACATCCTTCACATTTGGTGACACTCTTGAGTTAGCATCCCAAAATTATTGAATTTCATCATTGACAACATCTATTAGCTTCTTATCAAAATGTGGAAGTCTCCCACCATAAGCCCATGTATCAATTTGAAGCATATCATCAAGTATTTCTCTTCTTGCAAGTGCTCTACCCAAATTTTTATGATCTATATTGAAGGCAACACAATTTTGTCTTATCAAATGAGCCTTTCTCAATTGATGACTTACTAAGGAGGTTGTAATAACCCTCTGAGAAACTCTCTTGTATTTTTCTCTTCTAGTCTTCCCAATGCTATTGAGAGCATTGAAAAGATTCTTCACAACAATGGCATTTCTCTCCATTTTCTTGTTCACACGAATCTTCAATTTCACAAGCACAGGTCTCATCTTTTGCATCTCTAACAACTGCACAAAAATTTGACATTGCTCAATCAATGTCTCATTTCCAAAAAATTGACCACAAAGTCTTGAAGCCCAAAACCTAACGGTTCTATGTGACCTCTTTCCTTCCAAATTATTCATAATGTTCTCCTCAATTTTAAATAACCATTTAGGTGTTCTTGAAAGCCCCAAATTTTAAGATTGATTATCTTTATTGCAAGGGACTTTATTTCACATATAATTTGGAGATGTGTAACATTCATATGGTTCTTGTGCAACATTTTCATTCCCCAAGTCTACATTTTCAATCTCCATTTGTACATTTTCATCTTCATTCCATTCATTGTCATTCCCTAAGTTTACGTTTTCATTCCCCAAGTCTACATTTTCATTCCCCATCTCTACATTTTCATCTTCACTCCATACATTGTTATTCAAAAAATTAATTTTCATATTATTTTCAAATTCAACATCCTCTTCACTTGCAACTACATTTATAGGGTCACCTTGATTAATGTTTAACATACCTTCTCTCCTTCTTCAATGATTTTCCCTATCTTTTTCCCTATATGCTTGAATTTATTCATCCATCACCTTCCTCTTCCGTTTATCCTTTTGATGACTGCTGCTTCCCATGGGGAGACCACAAGTTGACAAAAAACAACTTAATTTAAATAAATTTAAAAAAATGGGCCCCAAATCACTTTTTTTTTGCAACCCGTGAAAAAAGTTTGAAATCCCGTGATTCTCTAGTTTGTGGGGGTAGGGAATATTTTGGTCAAAGTTACACCAGTAAATAATTGGGTACCCGATATTTTCAGGTACATGAGAAAACGGCGAGAGTAAATAAACAAATTGAACTTTTATATATAATGTTTAACTATGAAATATGAACTTTGAAATATATAATGTTTAACTATAAAATTGAACTTTGAAATATGTATGATATCACTATTATATATACATTTATATAATGTTTAAATATGTATTATATATTAACTTATATATTTTATATTATAATATCTTAGGGGTTTTAAATTGTATATCATATATATATATATATACAGAGAGAGAGAGAGAGAGAGAGATTTCTACCCACTGTATTTTTCCTTCTTACCCTCTTTCTCCCCGACTCTCTCTCTCTCTCTCTCTCACACACACACACACATTCTCTCCCACCTTCCTACCATCTCTCTCTCTCTCTCACCTTCTCACTCTCTCTCTTCCTCTCTTAGCCCCCCCTCTCCCTCTCTCTCTCCTTCTCACCTTCTCAATATCTCTCTTCGTCAATGGCCACCCATGAATTTTTTAAATGGTTGATTGATTTCCTTTGTTTCTTTCAATGGCCATCCATGATTTTTCTGCAATTTTTCAACCTTTCATACATAGTTGTAAAATACATATTAATATATTATACATATAAAATAATATAATATATAATATATAATGTAGCATTTAATATTAATATATTAAATAATATTTAATGTAAAATGTATATTATATAATATTTAATATATAATTGATATCATATAATATTTAATATATATAATATATAATCTAATATATATTTTTTGATATATAATATATCATATGAAGGATGAATAAATGGGAGGGAGAAAGGGGTTGGAAAAATTAAGAGAGAGAAAGGGGAGGGAAAAGTTAAAAATCAAAATTCTGCTAGCATTTTTGGGTACCCGATTAGGCTCGGTATTGCTTTGTGCACCAAACCTACATGGTCAACTATTGAAATATCTCAAAAATGTGTTTATCCCCTATTTCTCTGAGTTCCTGACTTTGACCATGTAGTTGACGATTTTTTTTCACCCGTATTTGATGAAACAAAAAGGGTATCTTAAGGAGATTATCAGCTTTCTATCGATATAATTGCTGTCAAATTTTGAATTAGGTAAGTAATTATTAGTTATTTTCTAATTGAGTTACTTCTAAAGTGCTGATTTATATACTGATTGAAAAATGACTATAACTTTCAGATGGTATAACAATTTTTAAATCCAAAAAATGCGTCACATTCTATGCTTCACCTACAATAAGGAATTTTTTTTTTGAATTTTGTAAAGTTTTGAATGAGTTAAGGTGGTTAGACACGAGAGTTTTTTAATTTTGAAAATGTTGTAGTAGAAAATTCATAATCAATTTTTTTTTGGAATTAAATTACAAAAAAATATGTGTCACATCCGAGTATGAGTCTACTACTTATATATAAAATCTTATAATAAAATATTATCATTTGATTATGATTAAGGTGGTCAGAGATACACCTACTTCTTATTTTTTTCCAGAAATTTTTATACAGATGCATTGAAATCTATACTTTTCACCAATCATGCTAAATTTTTTTCAAAAAAGGCCTAGTAGTTTAGAAACTACATTCAATTTTCTACAGATTCTATTCTTACAACTTTTTGATATTAGGTTGATAGCTAGTTGAAATTTTCACATCAAGTTGACTAACCCTGATTTGTTGATTTTCATTGCCACTTAAGGGCATAGTTTGGCCCCTCATGATCTTGCACATACCAATGAATGTTTGAAAACTATTCCTTATTGCATAGTGGAAAGGAAAACCCAAAACAAGACTTTAACACCTTTTAAGATCACTGATTTCAATGAGAAACCTTTAACTCTCTTCAAACTCACAATATGTTGAATTTGTAGTACAAAACTCATGAGATTCTAAAGAAGGCCTAACTCTTAATCAGCCAAATCTTCCTTGTACCACACAAAAAACCATGTGATAAATATGTCTCCTCCAACCTTAATTGTTTAAGAATTCATCATATCAGATAAAGTATGTCTGACAATGAAGATTTATCTGACAAATAGTAGGTCTTCTTTAGTATCTTATAATAACATGCTAAACTGATAAAGGTGTTATCTGCATTTAATCTGCCAATTACTAATAGATTAAGCATATTATTACTATGCTTAATGTTCCATTTAAATGCATTTAACACAAATTTTTTTAAAAAAAACTGAACCAATGGCATGTTTACAACAAATGTGTAATAGAAATCCCAACAATTCTTAAACATATTTTATCTGATATGATGAATTCTTAAACAATTAAGGTTGGAGTAGAAATAGTTATCACACAATTTTTTGTGTGGTACAAGGAAGATTTGGCTAGGTCAAATCTTCCTTCGTGCTAGTAGTCTACAGAATTAGACCTTTATTAACAATTCATCATATCAGATAAAGTATGTTTAAGAATTGTTGGGACTGGTCCTTCGGCGTGTATTAGACAAAATAGAATTTTTAACATATTATTATCATTCTATTTCTTTGTTGTAAACATGCCATTGGTTCAGTTTTAATCTACTGGTGTCACGCCCTAGCCCATGCTTTATCTCCATTATTTGGTGTTATGGGTGCTTGTGCTCAAGGATATCGATTCATTGTTTTAAAATGTTGACTGTGGTTATCAAATGAAAAAAATAGAAAAAATAAATTAACACAATTTATTTTACAAAACTAAACCAATGGCATGTTTACAACAAATAAATAGAATGATAATAATATGCTGAAAATTATATTTTTTTTAATACACACCAAAGGACCAGTCCCAACAATTATTAAACATACTTTATCTGATATGAGTTTTTTAATAATGGTCTAATTCTGTAGGAAATGGGAGTTTCTTTGTTGAGTGAGGGCTAATTAGGCCTAGGAGAAGAGCATTTGGGGATGGAAGTAGTCACTAGTCAAAGGATGGAAGAATGAGATTGAGATGGGGTTAGTAACTTTGAAAAGGGTATTTCATGAAAAGGTAAGTACTTTGTGAGGTTGTTTAGAGACTTTGGGTGTGATTTTCTGAGTTTTGTGTGTGTAGGGCTACTAGACAGGCCTAGAAGGGCTGCAGAAGAAGAATGGTGTAAATTGAATAGATCAGAGTGAATGGGGTGTTGAAAAATTGTGAATAGACCATGATGAGATGATACTTGATGTTAGGATCAGGGTGAAAATCCTAGTTGAGGTTTTGACATGGTGGAGGCACTAGGTGCATTAGGTGGCCTAGGATGGAGATGGTGCTAGGAGGAATTGCCAAGAAATGAGGAAGTAAACTTGTGTAGCAGGGTTGTGGAAGTGATTAAAAAAGTTAGGGAACTCTACTTAATCATTGAGTTGAGGCTAATTCTTGAGTGGATTCCAAGTTACTTGTTGAATCCTCGAGTTGAGTTGGTCTCCTTAAGGTGATAGTAGAGGGCTCTGCATCAAGATGTATGAAACAAAGAAGATGACTATCAATAAAAGATTAAATTCTCTACAAATCTAGTAATCCACTGTCCCGTGGAATAGTGAATAGAAAAATGAATCCATATGTGTGTTTGATCATTAACATAAGCATTACATGTCTTTGTACAAAGTTTATGCTAACACTATATTATATCTTATTCTGATTGAGATTTTTAATTGGGAAAAATTGTGTTCAATAAAATGGAAGTGGTCTCAATAGCATAGAGATATAAAAAGAAAATAAATTTAGAGTTTAGCCCAGAATTGTGGAATATACTTTTTGTCATTTCTATACACATTGTTGATTTCATTGCATTGCACAATGCATATTGCATAGTGCATGAATAATGACTAGATGAAAATATTTTTTAAATTTTCAATTACAATATACTTTGTACAAAGTCAACTTGCAAACTAAGTATAAACTTTTGAGAAATTTGACGTATCCAATGACTCTTGTTGCTATGAAGATAGCTACAAGAGGTCGTAGAGCTTGATGATGAAGCTCTTGGGTCAAAGTCTCTCTTAAGTCTTTCGGCCAGATCACTATCCTTTGAGTGCAAGTGCTAGTATTAATTAGGTTGAACCTTTCATTTTATAAAAAGCTTATTTTCTTTACAAATGAGTTAGAATGCTTCTATGTTCTTGTCACTGGGATTAAAAGGTCTTATTACAATGTTCTTTGTTGTGGGGCAAGAGGTCAATCTTTATTTTCTTCATTATGGGGGACAATAAATATTTGTCTGACAAATAGGAGGTCTTCTTTAGTATCTTATAATAAGATGCTAAACTGATAAAGGTGTTATTTGCATTTAATCTGCTAATTACTAATAGATTAAGCATATTATTACTATGCTTAATGTTCGATTTAAATGTATTTAACACAAAAAATAAATTTACAAAACTGAACCAATGGCATGTTTACAACAAAGGTGTAATAGAACTCCCAACAATTCTTAAACATACTTTATTTGATATGATGAATTCTTAAACAATTAAGGTTGGAGTAGGCATAGTTATCACACAGTTTTTCATGTGGTACAAGGAAGATTTGGCTAGGTCAAATCTTCCTTCATAATAGCAGATTATAGAATTAGACCGTTATTAACAATTCATCATATCAGATAAAGTATGTTTAAAAATTATTGGGATTGGTCCTTTGGCTTATATTAAACAGAATAGAATTTTCAGCATATTATTATCATTCTATTTCTTTGTTGTAAACATGCCATTGGTTCAGTTTTGTAATTTTTTTTGTGTTAAATACATTTTTCCAAACCAATTGTTAAACAAGAAAGCAATAGCAGTGAGGAGGGCTCTTCTTCTGAGGAGATTGATGAAGATCGTGCACCTCAAAAACTAATTCATAAGGTAATGATCATGTTTTCTATTCTCTTATATTTTTGGATTGGTAAATCTCCTTAGTTTCATGTCCTTTCTTTTGATTACTGTGGATGAGATATATATCTTACATTTAACATTCAACTTCTTTACATTTTAGAACATGTAGTGTGTTTTCTAAGGATTTTACCAAATCAACTTTTAACATAAACCAAAAACACCAAATTGAATCTTTTTTTTCTTCTCATCTTCACTACCAAAATAATTACCCCTTTAATCTTACTGCACTATGCAAGTCTAGTTTAGCGACTATGTGCCTGCCATCCTCAATCAAGACTAAGGAACACTATAGGAAAATACACTGTCTAAATTGTCTACATTAAAAGCAACTATACTGCAATCTTCTATGAATAAGAAAATAAAATTTAAAATTCATTACTTGCAACTACAACATAAGAGAAAAGTTGAATTTTATTTATGCCTTGATGGATATCTATACCGTGTCATAAATCTCCCATTTTGACATAGGATAAGAGCATAGTGATAGAAGATAGATCCATTTTGTGCATAACCTGAAGTCATCATATTCCATGAGAGTGCATCTTTTGAGAATTTGTTTTTGAATGTTTCAAGGGACCAGTAGTTCTACAATTAAATCATCACAACTTTCCCATTACTTAACAATCACACATGGCATAGACTCTCTTCAAACTCACAATATGTTGCTTCTAAATCTTTATTTGTCAGCCAATTAATACATGCTAGTATATAAAGAAGATTAAGGGTTGTAAACCTCTATTATTTAAATAATGAACTTTGAATCTTCCTAAAGATTTTTCCAATGTTAAAAAATCCTAATATTTATGAATAAAAATGTAGGCATTAGGGTCATTCTTATAGTTTCATTTTATGTCACTTTTGTGTGAGAGTATTCCTTTTCAATTCCCATTCAATGGCACGTGTGTTTGTGAGAAAAAAATGCTTTAATCTTTGAAGATAATGGTTCTTGGTTTTCCTTGCATGAAACTTAGAGATGGTAGAAACTAGAGACAATGATGTGGTGGATGAAGGAAAGGAAAAATATTTCCATGGTGCCCTCTAGGACGGGGTTGGTAGTTTATAAATTTTTTTGGAGTGGGTAGCAGAAGAGGAGATCCTCAGTGAGGAGAAGGGAGTGGTAGAAATGATGGTAGAAACTAGCGGGGTTATTCAAGGATCTTTAATGGCCCAGAAGATGGATTCAAGGCATTGGAAAGAAAGGGCTAGAAGCCAAAGGTCCCCGTCCATCCATAATAGGTGACCAAATAAAAACCTTCTATAGTAGATAAATGAGTCATATCAGTTCAGATTGAACCAGAAGAATGTAAGGATTTAGTGTAGTGCTTAAGGGAGTGGGTCTTTTTCTGAAATGGAGTAGAGGATGGATGTCATATCCTCATATTCGAAAATGGATGAGTGAGAACCTAGGTAAGCATTTCTGTCTAAAGTCATTACCTAATAGTTTCTTTTTGGTAGTCACTAGAAATACAAGATAAAAGTAATGGGTAATTAATAATGACCCTTTCATGATGGAGGGTATCATGTTTTTCATTAATGTTTAATGTTTACAGTCTGATTAAAAAAGAAGAGAAGAAGGAAGTTTGGAACAACATTTCAAAATCCATGAATGGTATGGGTAAGGTGACCTTCATTCTTGGTCGTGACTTTAATGAAACATTGGATATGGCTGATAAGAAAGGGAGCAATAGGACTATGAGTAGGATCCAATTTGATTTTCAGATCTTTTTCACCAAAAATGGGTTGTGGGAAGTTAAAACCAAGAATGGGGTGTTTACATGGATGAATATGAGACATGAATTCTCACACATCGCAGAGATATTGTACCATTTTTTCTAGAAAGAGAATGGGGATCCCTCCCCTTGATCTTTGAGGCAAAAATACTTCCCATGACCAGGTCGAATCACTTTCCAAATGCTTTAGTTTTGTAGAAGGATTTGGTATTGATTTGATGCTCTTTGAAGATGGAGAAAATGTGGCTAAGAGAAGAATGATTCTAGAAAATGGTGGAAAACTATTAGAAGATTGTACTTGTTATTTAAGGAAATATGGGGTTTCAATTGTTCAAAAAATTATAGTATATCAAGAATAAGCAGAAGTGTTGGAACCAAATTCATTTCAAGGATATATTTCTGTAAAAAAACATTGCACAAGAAGCTAGAGGTTTTAAAAAATAAGGTGATTCAGGAAGGTATGCATAAAATTGATTTCTTAACTGAAAAGGACTTCTAACAACAATATGAGGAAATCCTAGCTAGAGAAGAAATATATTGACGCCAAAAATCTAGAGAGAATTGGTTGAAAGATGAGGACTGCAATACAATGTTTTTCCATAGTTTGGTTAAGGAAAGACCATTAATTAATAGAATAGCTTCAATAAAGAATGAAGTTGGTCAACAAGTTGTGGAATCAGATGCAATCAACAAGAAAGTGGTAGACTTTTACTCATCACTATGGTTGTCACATGATGGAGTGATAGTAGAGAGCTATATAGGGATGGTTGATAGTGTTCCTTGAGGGAAGAGGGATTGTGAAAGACTTGTTAGAATTGTATTGTGTATTTCCAATATGTTTGGATGTAGGACAAACCAAGAGAATGAAGGATCACTCAATAATTGCATGATAACCTAGTTTTGAAGGGTCATTGGTTGAAAGTATAGTCAAGGTCCAGATGATTGGGCCACTGGAGGACCCTATTTCTTGTATTAATTGCTATTCAAATTGGATGCATGGATTTCTTGTGAATTATCGACTGCTATGTATCTTGTAGCTACATCCATAAATTTGCATATACTTCTCTAGGGTTGTAAGCCACTTAGGGGTCAAAATAGAGAAAATAAATCAAAATAGTTCTTTGTCCTATTTCATTTTAACAAAGTCTCAACTATCAATGATACAATACATTTGATGCCCTAAGCCATCAATACAAATGGCACCTAGCTAGAAGCTCATGGGCTGTCCATTTGATAACCACAATCAACATTTCAAAAAAATTGATCTATCCTTGAGCACAAGCACCAATAACATCAAATAATGGAGTTAAAGAATGGGCTAGAGCATGACACCAGTAGAATGCAGTAATTTCAGTGAGCATCTCAAAAATATAAAATGGTGTCATTAAACATGCTAGTAATATTAACAAATGTGAATCCAAACATTTCAAAATAGTAAATCGATATCCTTGAGCACAAGCACCAATAACATCAAATAATAGAGATAAAGCATGGGCTAGGACACAAAACCAGTAGAATCTGGTCATTTCAAAGAGCATTCATGATCAAATAAAATGCAATGGATTTGAAATTTGCGGTCGAATATAATGCCAGAGGCTCAAAAGATTTTTCTTTTCAAAGATACCAATCAAAGATGAAGAAATCACATACCTTCTCTCATGCTCACCTTTCATCCGCTCGTTCATCTTTCACTTGCTCCTTTTCTCTCCAATCAAAATAAAAATGATTTGGGTGTTTGACTTTTTTTTTCATCTATACCCCGAACCTTTGAAAATTTTGATGGTCAATTTAAAACCCATCGGAATACCGACACCATTGGGCCTCAGTGAAGCCACAATAGTGGGTTACACTTTTTTTCCTGAATGGACACTAAACTCTACATTTTGAAAAAAAGATCAGATTCAGATGGATATTGTCGTTAAACCATTTGAAATAAGAAGATTAAGTAAATTAGAGTCTTTTAGGATTTTTTGTCTACATTCTAAATATATTTTTTATTTTTATTTTTGAATTGATATGAGTAGTTTTTTCTTTCTCCCACGAAAACTGTTATGTTGCTGAAAATGCCATTTTCAAAGAGTTACATTATTTTCATAGAGCATAACTTTTTTTCTAAAATAGATATCAATGTGATTCTTTCAAATTTAGTTTTTTAACATCCATACTAAGGGCATGCAATTAGTTTGATGATACTATCATGATTATTTCATATTTTATTAACGTTTGAAGTTGACTAAATTATAATTTTGACATACCTTGACTACATAGCTTATAACTTGTCATGTATTTGTCCAATTTCATTTTTAATTTTTTTGATAGAAAGATAACTTAAATACCTAGGGCATAGATATTTTTTAGAATTTTTTTTATGTCATTTACTATTTTTCCATAAGTTTCAAACATAGAGGTAGACATACAGTGAAATATCTATGTTTAGTAAAACTAAAAATACAAAGTCATAATAAAATTAATATGTATTAACATTATAATCATTGGAAAGATTTTTCTCAGTAGTACCTTACTACATAGATAGTTTTGTCAAATGGATTCTTTTGATTTTCCAAAAGATAAATTCAAAGTGATTTTTTGTCAGCATTTTAATAAGTGTGAAGGAGACTCCATTATAGGTATGAATGAGGAGTATAGATGTTATATCAATGTTTTTTTTAATCTACGAGGCTTTGAGCTAACCATTTGTAATTAAATCCTTTAAATGGAACGTCTCAAGGCTTAAATCATCATATTTTATTAAAAATATGTTATTTCAGCAAAGATCTGCATCTCTAAAAAAGTGTAACCCACTATTGTGGGGTCACCTGCCTATTATAAAAAAAACACCAAATTCATAATAAAAAATTACCCGTCGGAAGTGTCTATCAAAATTTGGCCCCAAGTGTAGTAGTGACACCTGTAAAAACTAAATTACAAAAAAAGTTCATAATTGAATGATATATAGGATCCTGAATATCTATGTCACTATAATTATCTTCATAAGGAGACATTGTGACTAATTGTTTCATTTCCCATTGTGATACATATCTATCTACAATGCTCCCATATTGACTATTTGCATTGTTCTCAATGCAATCAAGACAAGAGTATGATTTTTTCTCTTACTTGAATCATAAGAGGCTTACTATGTCTCGTAGTCATTACTTGATGTAAACATCAAACACCAGTAATTGTTTGACAATTATAAGGATTAGATCAATCAATATCTGTTAGAAATATAAAATATAATGCACATTTTTAGATCACGAGTTATAATAAAAGTCAATATATATAGATATTTATATATATATCAGCATAAGTAAATTAATACATTCAAATGCACTATATTTTTAAAATAATTAAATAACACAATATTTTACCTCTCACTTCCCAAAAATTACATTTTTTGTATGTTGTGTCACGACTACCAAAATGAATTTTGGACCATAAATTTTTTTTATTTGAATTTTATATATTGTTACCTACACAAGAACTCAATTTATGAAATGGAAAAGCCATATATATAAGATCTATATACTTATTTTTAAATTAAATTAAGAATTAGATATCTAGACACTAGTGTTGGAAATATAAGTGGGAAAGTAATACTGAGAGCGGGGGGGGGTGAATCAAATATTACCTACTTTAACCTTTTCATTTTGATAAAACTTTATGCATGACATAAACAAAACTTGATCATTGTAAGCAACTAAACATATTAAGCAACATACATGAAATCACTCATAACACCATAATTTTGGTAACCCACAAAGGTAAAACTGGGGTGGGGATGACACCCACAAATATTCACTACTATAGTAATAAGTTTTGCCTATTAAGGCTTACAAAATGTGATCAATTCATGATCTACCCTGTGAAAGGTCTACTTTGTTAAAAGCTAAAAGACTTATACAGTCTACCTTGTTAAAGGATTTATAAACTTACAAAAAAGTAAGCACTTGGTAAAGAGATTACATAAAGTCTGTTAAGACTACCCGGTTAAGAGATTTACCCTGATACACTAGTTAAAATGTCTCGGTAGTTGATCTTTTGGTTTGCACTTGTATGAAGATTATAGATCTCCTCTTTACTATATATTAGTGATCTCTTCTATTTGATCTTTCTTGATTCTATCCTTTCACTGCTTAGCTCGGTCACTGGACTCTGTTTGAATACTTGACTATTTTGAATATACCTCTCTGATCATTCTCTCATACTCAAAGTATTCATTCGATCTCAATATCTCTTTTTTTCTTTCTGATTCACACACTTCTCTTGGTTTAGATCTTGACCTTATATAACAACCAAAACATCTTAACAATTCAAGATCTACGGTTCAGATTTATTTCTATTACCGCTTAAGCTATACAATTTTTTGATTGGCTCTAGGTATTACATAGGGATCAATGATTATAAGATGGATTCGTAATTACCTCCATAATTACCTTAACAAACAAAATACAAAACACCACTATCACCAAAATGGTTTAGGTCGATCATTGTGCCATTTCAAACTTATATGTCATTCTTGGCTAACTCAAAAAATGTTATTCCCGGTACTCGGCATTAACTGTACTCAGCATCTGTTAATCTTCTTTGTCACTCAGTAATCATTATATATGTAACTTGGCAAGAACTATGCTCGGCATAATACAAACACATAGTGACCATGACTTTACTCGGTAAGTATACAATACATAACTCGGTCTTTAGAAAATGACTCGGTCGCAGTGGTGACCGAATATCATTGCCTAGATATATGACTAAGTGTGAAGCACTAATGGTCAACAAAGCTATAGATATCTACAATCTCCCCCTTTGACATTAGTGGCAAAAACACTTTGTCATGACATTTGTACTAGCTTGATACTCCCCCTGAGATATATATACATTCAAAAATTTTGTTACCTGTCCCTGTTCTATCCTTGTCCTTACTTATGTCATGATGATTCCCCCTTTTTTTTGACATGATGAATCTCTTCATCAGTAGGTAGCTCACAAAATTTCTCCAAAAAATGTTTATGCAGCACCATGATCATGTAGAGTGCATTCGCCCAAGCTGTTGAAGCAATGTTTAAAACTTCTATCTGCACTTCTAGATCAGCAGCTAAACTGATGAGGCTCTCGGCTATGGACAAATGTGGATTACTCTGCATTAATTCCTTAGCCTTTGTTAACTTTCTCTGTATGGCCTCTAGATGAGGTGTCAAAACTATTTGGATAGAGAGTAGGTGAGAATGAATCTTGCCATCATTAGCCATCAACTCGGCTAATTTACCATGGGTTTGCATGATTTTAACATAATGTGCTACATTGGTGTCTGCATCCAAGCTTAGGGACTGACTTGTAGCCTTAATTTCTTATTTTAGAGTATCAACCAGTCGTTGATTCTCATTAGTGAACAATTCAACATTATAGATTTTGGCCAATAGAGACTGTCCATTCACAACTAACTCTTCGGTCTCCTTTACCAAAGTAGACAGCTCAACTTGTTTCACTGCTATCTCGGCATATAATTTCTTGAGCATTTTGGTCTCTGATGTAGGAGCATCCTGGGTGTAAGAGCAATTTTGCATCACCCAAAAATATTTCTATTTTTTTATTCAATAAGGGCTAACTTGTGCAGAGCCGCTATTTATGGAAACATGCTATTTTTAGTAAGTTGGTCTTATGATCTCAGAATGTTTTGATTTTACATGTGGAGGTTCATCTGAGTCATATCAGCCTGCCAACAAAGTTTCATGGCTAGATCAGGTCTAGCTTTGAAGATATTGAAGATTTTCAGTATTGGCAGCAGGGTACAGAAACTTCAAACTCAGTTTTGAAGGCTTTAGAGGCCTCGGATGAGGTCAAAAATTTGGGTGACGGGCGCTTTGAGCAGGTCAAGCCTGTAGAGTGCTTCGTGGTGTTTCCAGAATGGGGTTATAATAGCCAATCGGGTCAACGGGTGATGACTTATGGTCTTCGGAAGTTGGGTCACCTGAAATGGCGGAAAATAATTTTTCTTCAAAATTTCTGTTTGAGTTTCAAAACTCATTTTGAGCCGACTTTGATGTAATAAATTGTAAAATAAAATAATTCTAAGTTTGGTCAGCCCTAAGGGCTAAATTTCTAGAACCTTCTCGGGCGGTGGAAATTGCCTATATAAAGAAGGCCCATAATGTTGTCTAGGGTATTTTTGGGTAGTAGATCTGGGTATTGATTCGAAGCTTTGTCCTACAGAATATTGTAAGGGATTGCCCATGTGGCTTTACATATTGTAATTCTGAAAGTTTGTAATTTCACATTTGTGGAGATAATAAGAAGCCAATTTTCTGTTCTTGCATATTATTGTTGTTGCTTCTCTATTTCTATTATGTGTTTGTGGTATTAAGGGGAGCACCCTTCATCAAGTGGTATCAGAGCCAGGTTTTCCTGAGTGTGTAAATAGATCACCCGACTGTGAGGTAGTTTGCACCAGGACCGTGGTTAGGGTTTCAGTGCACATCGTGAAAATGCCTCCACAAAGGGAACGTGGCGGAAGAGCTGGTGCTTTGACACCTGAGGTTAGAGAGTTGCAGAGACAAGTGAGAGCATTGCAAGAAGAGATTCGTAGAGGAATGAATCTTAATGTTAGAGAGGAAAGAGAGGATGAAGCCGAAGAAGAATATCAAGAAGGAGAAGCTGAAATTATGAACCAGGAGGAAGAAAGACTTTTTTGAACGATTTCCAAGATTGGGAAAAGACCTAAGATTGAGGTTCCTACATTTTCTAAAAATCTTAACCTAGAGGAATTGATCGACTGGATCAATGAATGTGAAGAATATTTTGAGTATGAAGATGTTGAGGATCCTGATAGGGTCAAATTTGTGAAGGCTAGATTGAAAGGTCATGCGAAGATATGGTGGCAAGAAATTTAATTGGAGCGAAATAGAAGAGGGAAAGATAAAATCACAAGATGGGATCGGATGGTGGATAAATTAAAGTGACAATTCATTCCTGTTGATTATAAGCTTGACCTACTAAAGAAAATGCAAAGTTTGAAGCAAGCAGGAAGATTTGTTCAGGAGTATACAGAGGAGTTCTATCGACTCCTCATCAGAATAGGCCATGCAGAAGCTGATAAGGAGAAAGTTGCTTGATACCTTAATGGGTTAAGGCCAAGCATTTAGGAGGAGCTGAATCTGGTTCGAATGAACAGTATTGAGGAGGCATACCAGTTTGCCCTAAAAGTAGAAGAAAAGTTGAACAAGAAGTTTGAGAGCAGACAAAATGGAAGAGGTCATGGTGGAAGATTTGGCAGACGGTCATATGGTGGCTGAAATGAAGATCCAAAAAAGAAGGATGAGGCCAGTAGCAGTCAGAATCAGAGAGGAAATAATTCCAATCATTTTCAAGATCAGAGTAATAGAGATCAAAGAGGAAGAGGAAGAGGACAAGGATCTGGAAGAGGAGGCTTCCGTGGAACATGTTTTCACTGTGGAGAAGAAGGTCATAGGGTATTTGAATGTCCTCAGTGCCAAGGAAGAATAGACAGGAGAAATGAAGGCTAGGCCAGAGTTGCACATGTAGATGAAGATGCTAGATCATCAAATTCTGAAGATGCTGAAAGAGGAGAAATGCTAATTAACAGAAGAGTCTTGCTAAGTGGTGAGAATGAACCTGAACAAAGGAGGAGCCTGTTTCGCATTAGATGCAAGTGTGAGGGTAAATGTTGTGATGTGATTATCGATAGTGGAAGCACTGACAATTTGGTGTCAGAAGAGATGGTGACAAAGTTGAAGCTCAAGAGACAGAAACACCCACATCCATATCGGATTGCCTGGGTGCAGGATGACCACAAGGTCATGGTCAGTGAACAGTGCTTGGTAAAGTTCAAGATCGGCAGGTACCAAGATGAGGTACTATGTGATATAATATCTATGGATGCATGTCATATGTTGTTGGGTAGACCATGGCAGTTTGACAGATGTGCTGTACATGATGGTCATGCGAATACCTATTCCCTAACAAAGGATGGAGTGTGACATAAGTTAAAGCCATTGAAGGAGACCAAAGAAAAGGTATGTGGTAATGCAAGAATAACTTTTGTTGATGGAAGAAAATTCCTAGATGGTATGAGGCATAAGCATGTGTGTTTTTCTTTAATTCCAAAAGCTAGTAGAGAAGAAGTAGAGGATGTACCTGTAGAGGTTGTAGATTTGTTGAATGAGTTTCAGGATATTGTATCTGATAATATACTTGATGGATTACCACCGGTAAGGAAGATCAGTCATCAGATGGATTTGATTCCAGGAGCCAGTTTGCCAAACAAGGCAGCACACAGAATGACACCAGCAAAAAGTGAAGAGTTGAATAGACAAGTACATGAGTTATTGCAGAAGGGATTGATTTGGGAGAGCCTGAGTCCATGTGCTGTACCAGTAGTATTAGCACCAAAGAAGAATGAAGAATGGAGGATGTGTACAGATTCCAGAGCAATAAACAAGATCACAATCAAGTATAGGTTTCCATTGCCACGAATGGATGATATTATGGACTGTTTGAGTGGAGCTATGTATTTATCAAAGATAGATTTGAAGAGTGGATATCACCAGATTCAGATCAGAGAAGAAGATGAATGGAAGACTACCTTCAAGATAAAGGAAGGACTGTATGAGTGGTTAGTCATGCCTTTTGGGCTAACCAATGCACCGAGCACTTTCATGCGGCTCATGAACGAGGTTTTGAAAGAATTTCTAGGTAAGTTTGTCATTGTTTACCTAGATGATATTTTGATTTTTAGAAAGACATTGGAGGAACATATGATGCATATTCATATGGTGTTTGAGAAGTTGAGAGATGAGAAATTGTTGATTAATTTGAAGAAGTGCAGTTTTTTGAAGAAAGAGTTAGTGTATTTGGGATTTGTAGTTTCAGTAGAAGGTCTAAAAAAGGACCCAGAGAAGGTACAGGCTATCCTTGAATAGCCTACTCCAAGGAGTGCTACTGAGGTAAGATCTTTTCATGGTTTGGCTAGCTTTTACAGAAAGTTTATCAGAAATTTTAGCAGTATTTGTGGACCCTTGACTGAAACAATGAGAGGGGATAGAAAAGAGTTTAAGTGGACTAATGGGGCAGAAAAGAGTTTTCAATTGTTGAAACAAAAAGTTACAGAACAACCTGTTTTAGCACTTCCAAATTTTAATAAGGTGTTTCAAGTAGATTGTGATGCTAGTGGTACTGTAATAGGAGCTGTTATGAGCCAAGAAGGTAAACCTGTTGCTTATTTCAGTGAGAAGTTAAATGATGCCAAGAGGAAGTATTCTGTTTATGATTAGGAATTTTATGCTATAGTTCAGGCATTAAAGAAGTGGAGATATTATCTACTTTCTAAGGAGTTTGTTTTGTATACTGATCACCAAGCTTTGCAATATTTGAATAGTCAAGGAAAGTTGAATTAGAGGCATTTGAAATGGGTTGAGTTTTTACAGAGTTATTCATTTGTTTTGAAACACAGGAGTGGAAAGTCTAACAGGGTTGCAGATGCTCTTAACAGAAGGCAACTATTGTTGACAGAAATGCAGATTGAAGTGGTTGGGTTCAAGGAACTCAAGAATTTGTATCCAGAGGATCCTGACTTTGGTGAAGCTTGGAAAGCTTGTACAGAACCTGTTACTCTAGACAGGATGAAATGACTGGATTTTATCATCCAAGATGATATGCTATTCAGAGGGAGTAAGTTGTGCATTCCATGGAGTTCTATGAGGGAGAATCTCATTAAGGAGAAGCATACTGGAGGATTGGCTGGACATTTTGGTTGTGATAAAACCCTTGCTTTGGTTGGTGAGAATTATTATTGGTCACAATTGCAGCAAGATGTGAAGAAGTTTGTATAGAGTTGTAGAGTATGTCAGATGGTGAAAGGAGTGAAGCAAAATACAGGGTTATATCAGCTATTACCTATACCAAAGAAGCCTTGGGAGGATATCAGTATGGAATTTTTTCTTGGTTTACCGAGGACTCATCGGGGACATGATTCAATTTTTGTGGTGGTTGATAGATTTTTGAAGATGGCACATTTCATTCCCTGCAAGAAGACTAATGATGTTGTTCATGTAGCAGAATTGTTTTTCAGAGAAGTGGTCAGACTGCATGGTTTGCTAAAGACCATAGTTTTAGATAGAGACACTAAGTTTGTTGGATATTTTTGGCGTACATTATGGAAAAAGTTGAAGACAGATTTGAAGTTCAGTTCATCACATCATCCACAGACTGATGGACAGACAGAGGTGGTGAATAGGAGTTTGAAAAATTTGCTGAGATGTTTGGTTAGAGATAAGCCAATAGGATGGGATTTGATTTTACCACAGGTAGAATTTGCATACAATAATTCAGTCAACAGGAGTACTGGTAAATCACCATTCCAGATTGTATATGGAAGTAGTCCAAGAAATGCATCTGAATTGAGAAAGATAGATAAAGGAGAAATAAGTAGTGCTGAAGCTGAGTATTTTGTAGAACAGTTGAAGAAAATCCATGAGGAGGTGAGGAAGCACATTACCAAGATGAATGCATAGTATAAGGCTAAGGCAGATGAGAAAAGGAGGCATAAGGAATTTTAGGTTGGAGATGAAGTCATGGTTCATTTGTGGAAGGAGCGATTTTTGGTTGGTACATATAACAAGTTGAAAATGAAGAAGTTTGGGCCATGTAAGATACTGAAGAAGCATGATTCAGGAAATGCATATGAGGTAGAATTGCCTACTGAGTTGAATATTTCACCAGTGTTTAACATTTCAGATTTGACAAAGTATCATGAAGGAGGTGTTGAAGATGAGGTTGCAGTAGCACAGTGGAGTATTCCAGCAACTAGTTTAGATATCAAGGAGATTGAAGACATACTGGACAGTCATGTTGGCAGAAGCACAAGGAACAGGACATACGAAGAGTATTTGGTCAAATGGAAAGGATGACCTGTTGAAGATTCATCATGGCTAACAAAGGAGGAGGTTAACCGTCTTGGTTTTTCTCTGCACACCTGAGTCGTGACAGGGTCACTTCTCAAATTACCTCGGGTGTCTGATGCAAGAGCATCCTGGGTGTAAGAGCAATCTTGCATCACCCAAAAATATTTCTATTTTTGTATTCAATAAGGGCTATCTTGTGCAGAGCCGCTATTTATGGAAACTTGCTATTTTTAGTAAGTTGGTCTTACAATCTCAGAATGTTCTGATTTTACATGTGGAGGTTCATCTCAGTCATATCAGCCTGCGAGCAAAGTTTCATGGCTAGATTAGGTCTAGCTTTGAAGATATTGAAGATTTTCGGTATTGGTAGCAGGGTACAGAAACTTCAAACTCAATTTTGAAGGCTTTAGAGGCCTCGGATGAGGTCAAAAATTTGGGTGACGAGTGCTTTGCATGAGTTATGCCTGTAGAACGCTTCGTGGCATTTCCAGAATGGGGTTACAATAGCCAATTGGGTCAACGGGTGATGACTTATGGTCTTCGGAAGTTGGGTCACCTGAAATGGTAGAAAATAATTTTTCTTCAAAATTTTTGTTTGGGTTTCAAAACTCATTTTGAGCCGACTTTGATGTAATAAATTGTAAAATAAAATAATTCTAAGTTTGGTCGGCCCTAAGGGCTAAATTTCTAGAACCTTCTCAGGCGGTGGAAATTGCCTATATAAAGAAGGCCCGTAGTGTTGTCTAGGGTAGTTCTGGGTATTGATTCGAGGCTTTGTCCTACAGAATATTGTAAGGGAATGCCCATGTGGCTTTACATATTGTAATTCTGAAAGTTTGTAATTCCACATTTGTGGAGATAATAAGAAGCCAATTTTCTATTCTTGCATATTATTGTTGTTGCTTCTCTATTTCTATTATGTGTTTGTGGTATTAAGGGGAACACCCTTCATCAGTCTCAAACTTCCAATCTGACCACTCAAATAACTTATCAGTTGCACAGGTAACTTCATTATTTACTTTTTGAACAATGTGTACAGGCTGTTCCAATATAGGGGCAGAACTATTTACATCTGATAAGTCATAAAATTCATTAAACATATCTTTTATTTCATAAAGGACCTGTTTCTGCTGATGTTCCATTCAGAGTTCTACTTGCCTGCTTTTCCTCGTCAGCAAATCCTTCAATATCTGTATTTTCTCATAAGAGAGGTTATCGGTATCCCATTTAGGAATAACAATGACCTCATCAATTGTTACCTCAGCTTTCTCCTTCTGTGCTCTCAGTGGGGTGCTTCCACTCGACATATGTACAAGAGCTTTTATTGCCTCTTTCTCCTTTGGCTCTTGCTCCTCAATGGATTTTCCTTTGATATTTGCTTCTCCTTTCCCCTTATCCTCGGCATGAGGACTAACAGCTTGTCCATCTAACTTATCTCCTTGTTCTTCTTTGCTGTTATCTTCCATAAGAGGACTTTGGATTTTTCCTTCTACTTTTTCCTCTTCCTCGACAGATGTATATTGAGTTAGTGGTATCGACTTTATGGGTTCCTCAGTAAGGCTTGTACTGACTAACTTGTCAATAGTAGCAACTTCAGGTAGAGTAGGATTCACATCAATAGATTGTGTGCCAGTAATTGTGGATAATCCATGACCTGTAAAATTACAATGTTACTACCTGGCAAGGGTATTTCATTTTCTTTCGTATTCTTTAAATCAGCCTCAGTCAAAAATGAATTCTTGATTATCTTCCATGACTAGTCTACTTCCATACAGGGGATGCTGTCCAACCGACTAGATTGATAGAACTTGTGCGAGATGACTCTAAAAACAAAGTCAATTTCCATATCAATTATGGTGGAAATTGTCATTCCTCGTTTGTTCCAAACTACCTGAGTGTTAGCTTGAATATCCTCCTTGCACATTTCATTGTTCTTTTTCCTTCAATTGTAGGGTAACCAGTGACTTTATGTATCATTTCCTTTGTAATCTTCACTGGTTCATCTTCTAGCCATAAATGCATGTCATTTACTTGACTCAAAATGATCTTTATCCATTCCACTTTAAAATTTTGAGGGAAATCTAGGGCATGCACTAACCCATGATCGACAACAACCTTATGTTCCAGCTTCAACACTTTGTTGACACATAGTTTATCATAAGCTTCCCTAATCTCATAATCACCGATTTCTCCAATTTTACATATGTAGCAAGACCTAACATCATTCTTTAATAACACATTCTCTGGAATGGAAGATAGGGCTCTGTTTAAATCTCCTTTAATTGCACTCTCCGACATTGCCTTGAATACCTTCCACTTGCAAACTTCATTCCTTACTAATTGCACATTAAAAACTTCCATCCCTTATTTCTTGACTGGTGCAAATGATGATGATGCCATTTTAAACAATAATTTTTGAAAAAAAAAAAAGAATATTTACTCGGTAGAGTACCTTTGTCATCAATAACCCTGTAGATTAATTTTGTTGATGGCACGCTGAGAAAATTTGGAGTCGCCTTCTTAAACTAGTTTCACAAACTCTAAATCTCTCTTGAAATCTCAAATAGCCTGGTGAAATAAAGTTAACGGAAAATTTTTGCTTTATAGAATCCAAAAAATAGAATTAGGGCCTCATAAATGCTTCATACAAGTTTTGGTGGTATATAGCTATCTCAGCAAACTCACAAGCTCGGTCGATATAACCATTGCGATACAGCTCAACGTATATAGCATTTTGGCCATAGCAGGTGCTCGGCATACATTGATAGCTCGGTCAAGACACTGATGCTTGACATCAAAATGAAATTCTCTATTTTGCTCAAATATGTCCTAATGCATCTTTATCTATGCAGATATGGACTTTTTCTCAATTCTATGTTAAGAACTGATGAAAAATAAGACTTTGCAAGACTCATTTGCAAACATACCTTCCATGCTTAATTAGAAGAGGTGTGATCATCTGATCCATCAGATTGGGTGACCGCAGATGTGCTAGATTTGCTTGAGTTTTTTTCTTCTTTCTTCCTCCATGTCTTTTCCATCCGATTCTTCAGTTTCTCACAGATATCTTCATTTTGGTTATTATCATTGCTCAATATGGGTGATCTACAATCTTTCTTTAAGTGATTGACCTTATTACATTTGTAACAAACCATTCTTCCATTCATCCAGCTTTTAGATTTGCCTCTAAAATGAGTCTTCATGCAATTTGCTCCGATGTGTCCATATTTACCACAATAATGGCAATTATACCAAGTGTTGTAATCCCAATTGTATAAGTTGTGCTTTGTGACTAGCTTGGTTTGTTCATTTGATGATGACCTGGGTCTAGATCTACATTCAAATGCTTTGTGCCCATATTTCTGACAATTGAAACAACTTCCTTGAAACTTAGGTGAGGTGGATGAATTGCTATCCTTAGATCTACATTCATGTGCTTGATGTCCATGCTTCTTGCAGTTAAAACAATGTCCATTAAACTTAGGTTTAGAATCAGACTTACCATGTTTTCTTTTGCATATGTATGTCCTGGCTTTCCACATTGATGACATGTGGGCTTGGTGTTCTTTGATTTAGCAATATTTTGTTCTCCATTCTTTGATGATTCTCCTTCTTCATTAGATGAATGTTCATTCAATCCAAGTCCAGATCTATCATTGGATCTTCTAGGTGATCTTAATAGCTCTTCAAAATATTTTGCAGCTTCATTAGATTTATTCATCCTTTCATTGATTTCTTTTTCAGTTCTCAATTCATTTTTCAATTGATCATTCTCAGACCTTAGTTGATTGATTTCCATATCTTTCCTACCCAATTCCTGGTTAACCAACAGTAATTGATTTACCATATCTAGTTGATTATTAGTCAACCTTTTCATGTCACTTGTTCTTTCATCTAGCCTGATTGCAATTTGTCTTTTGTCTTCTTTAGCCATTGCCTTATCATCTTTAGCTTTCTTTTTTTGTTCCACTAATTCACAAAGTCTAACAGATTGAATTTCTTGTTCTTTCTTTAGAGTTCTGATGTCATCATTTAGTATGGTATTTTTCTCTAGTAGTTCTTTTATAGCTTTATCACTCTCGATAGAGTTACCATTGTCAAATAGTCCACATACATCTTCTTCTTTGTACTGTGGCTCATTTTGTTGAATTGCAATCTCTCTTCTCTTGCTCAAGGATTTCTTCAATTCCCCTCTGGCTACTTCAAGTTGTTGTAATGCCAGTTGTACTTCAATCTTTTGATTCTCTATGATCTTCCCTAGTTTATAAGCTTCCATTTTAAGATCTTTTTCCTCAAGTGGTTAGACTTCCTTAAGAGAAACCTTACCACTTTGATACCAATTGTTAGAAATATAAGTGGGAAAGTAATACTGAGAGGGGGGGTGAATCAGATATTCCCTACTTTAACCTTTTCATTCTGATAAAACTTTATGCATGACATAAAAAAAACTTGATCATTGTAAGCAACTAAACATTTTAAGCAACATACATGAAATCACTCATAACACCATAATTTTGGTAACCCATAAACCCTTGAAAGGTAAAACTGGGGTGGAGATGACACCCACAAATCTTCACTATTGTAGTAATAAGTTTTGCTTGTTAAGGCTTACAAAATGTGATCAATTCATGATCTACCCCGTGAAAGGTCTGCTTTATTAAAAGCTAAAAGACTTATACAGTCTACCTTGTTAAAGGATTTATAAACTTACAACAAAGTAGGCACTCGGTAAAGAGATTACATAAAGTCTGTTAAGACTACTCAGTTAAGAGATTTACCCTGATACACTAGTTAAAATGTCTCAGTACCTAATCTTTTGGTTTGCACTTGTATGCAGATTACATATCTCCTCTTTACTGTATATTAGTGATCTCTTCTATCTGATCTTTCTTGATTCTATCCTTTCATTGCTTAGCTCGGTCACTGGACTCTGCCTGAATACTTGACTATTCTAAATATACCTCTCTAATCATTCTCTCATACTCAAAGTATTCATTTGATCTCAATATCTCTTTTTTCTTTCTGATTCACACACTTCTCTTGGTTTAGATCTTGACCTTATATAATAACCAAAACATCTTAACGATTCAAGATCTACAGTTCAAATTTATTTCTATTGCCACTTAAGCTATACAATTTTCTGATTGGCTCTAGGTATTACATAGGGATCAATGATTATAAGATGGATTCATAATTACCTCCATAATTACCTTAACAAACAAAATATAAAACACCACTATCACCAAAAATAATTTACCTCGATCATTGTGCCATTCCAAACTTATATGTCATTCCTGGCTAACTTGGCAAAAGTTATTCTTGGTACTTGAAATTAACTGTACTCGACATCTGTTAATCTTCTTTGTTGCTCGTTAATCATTGTATATGTAACTCAGCTAAAACTATACTCAACATAATACAAACACATAATGACCATGACTTTACTCGGTAGTACTACTGCTCGGTAAGTATACAATACATAACTCGGTCTTAACAAAATGACTTGGTCATAGTGATGAAGGACCATCATTGCCTAGATATATGACTAAGTGTGAAGCACTAATGGTCAACAAAACTATAGAGATCTACAACTAGTACAGTTGAGGCCAAATTTTGACGACCATTTGTTGGATTTTCAATGGCCATTTGTCGAAACTCTGACACATATGTCGGTCAGCATTTTTGCATTGGAAATGGTGATAGAAGCGGTAACCGTCAGCATTCTGATATCCCTACTTGTCAGAATTGGCCACATAAATAGCAATTTTACTATGTGACCGATCTGTAAAAAAATTCTTCTTATGACATTTGGTCAGTTAGAAAGGTGATGGATATTCAGTAGATCTCTGACAGGAGTACTTGTCAAAGATATAGCCATCCTATCGCACCCATCTGTCAGAATGGGGTCCCACCAATGGTTACCTATGGAATGTCTGATGATAAGTAATCAAGTTTTGACACCAATATCCATCAGAGGAATTGCTCTTCTGTCAAAAAAAGGATTACTACTTGTCAAAAAACTGACGGATTAGCATAGTAAAAATAACAAAGCTCAAGGGACCATCATAATTGGTCTTTGCCTTTGGTCCATATATTGGTAAAACATTTTACATTTTGTTAGCTCATTAAATGAGGGAATTTGAAAGAATTTAATAAAATATTTTCATGATAACGTATATTATTTAAGTTGACATTGCACAAATTTATTGACTCCATGCACTTGTATACTACGAGCATAGCCAAAAAGAAGCATGTCCTCCCATGGCCTACATTACTCAAGCCACGGGAGGGGATGTTTCTTTATGGATGTGCTCAATGTATACAAGTGCACGAAGTAGATAAATTCGTTCACCGTCAAACTAAAATAATATACGTTATACATGAAAATATCATCCATTAAACTCTTTCAAATCACCACATTTGATGAGCTAATGAAATGTAAAATGTTTTTTCAGTATATGGACCAAGGATGAAGACCAACTATGATGGTCTCTTCAGCTCTTCTATCTTTGGTCCTAGCTACTAGGTAAGGGCTAGAAGACTTATCCTTGTCTATCATTCAGAATAATCACCACCTTACCTTTATGTTCACTGCACAATATCCAATATAAGAGAAGGCAAAATTATCTTGTTGTTTACCTTCTCATAATTGATCCCAGTCTCGCAAAATTAATTTTATATGATCACTAGCACATTTTGTGCATGGATGAGAAATAGTATCCAAAGTTTCTAGATTCTGAGAAGAGGTATGAGTGGAGGCCAAGAAAGGGATATTTGTGAAAGTTTTATAGATGTAGTATTGAATCATCATCTCTATACTGGTACTCAATCTGGAAACCCTCTCTAGCAAATCTCCACATCTAGAAAATCTCCACAAAATCCCCTTCTAGCCTCCATTGCATATACATCTTCTCAGTATCTAAAAACTCTCCAGCATTGATTCCCATCATTTTTCACCATCTCTATGGACTGAGACCTTAAATTATTGAGCTTCTCTTTGTTTCAAGAATATTTTAACATTCTCCACTTAACAGGGCCAACCACATGAAGGTGGAAGCTCATCTGGCCCCTCCTAGGAGCCTCTTATGACCCTTTATGACATTTTAAAACCTCTAAGATGTGTATTCTTAGGGGTCGTAAAGGGTCGTAAAGGGTCATAAGGGGTCCTAGGACACAACAACTGAGAAACATAAATGTAGGCATCATGGTCACAAGTTTTTGGAGACAACATAATTGAGTGGTATACCCAGATGATGTAAAGCAATCATTACTCCTCTGGAACTAGAGGAGCAGTAGTTGCTTTGGGTCATTTGGGTATACAACTCAATTGTGTTGTATACCCAGATGATGGAGAGCAACTCCTACACCTCTAATTCCAAGTTGACTACATCCGTTACTTATGAATACAAGGTCCTCCAACACAAATTGATTCAATTTGGAATTGGAGGTGCAGAAGTTTCTCTCCATCACTTGGGTATACAACTCAATTACGTTGTCTCCAAAAAATTGTGACCGTGATGCCTACAATTATGTTTCTTAGCTATTGTGAAATCTACATTTATTTTTCTCAGTTGTCATGCTTATGTGCATGTTTTTATGTGTTTGGAAAGACATCTTTCTAGCCTGGGCCTAGATCCTTTGGCAATTAGCTTCATAATAATGTAGATGATAGATGAGCAATTAGCTTCCCAAGAAAAATCCCATAAATGAACTATGCTTGCCCCAATTCCTGTGCCCTCTCTGCGTACCCAAATGATATATTTGAAACAACAAGGGTAAGGCTTAAAGAAGTTAATTTTGCATCACTAGACATATCTTTATATTTTATCCACAATGACCAAACTTCAAAGGATCCAAGCCTAGGCTAGAAAGATGTCTTCCCATTCTGTTTAAGCCATATTCCTTTTTTTTGTCAAACTTCCTTGGTATGGTAGGCATGCTCTTTGCAGTACTCTTCTTCAACTTGTGTTCGATGATAAGCATCTTATTCTTCTTCCTAATTGTAGCTAGAGCTTCCTTTTCATCAGGATTCAACTCCACTTCCCCCATCTCATCATCCTCATCACCCTCACCTACCATCCTAAGCCCTTCTTCCCTCTCAAGTTCTTCAAGCCTCTGCAAGATATCTGGATCAATAAAGTCTACAACATTGTGTCCATCCATGATCTCAGGAATATCATCTTCTTTTCACTCTTCATTTTCCAAAATATACCACAATCTTAAGATTCATGACTCTTCAAATTATCTTGTTTTCTTTAGACCTCCAAACATGTGTACTATGAGATCTCCTCCAACAAATGGACTTGTGATGATTTTCACAATAGTACATGTGTTGGAAGGAAAGCTCATAGTACTCCTTAGGCCAATCTGAATGTACATCACCTGTGCATATAAGAGTTGATCATAGAAGGTATATGCACATGTGAAAAACATGCATATTTGACCAAGCAATACTGGGAGCTAGACCCAACAACAAATAGATTTGTGGTAATTTTCACAATAGTACATGTGTTGCTGGGTAAGCTCCTAGTAGCCCTGAGGCAAATATGCATGTTCATCACCTATGCATATTAAGTGGCTCTAATGGCAGATATAATCACAAAATTTTGCATACTCCTTATTTTTGTGTGTTGATATTGTCATACATGGTCTTTTTTGAATGGAATGACTCGTTACTTGTACATTGACTAGAATGCTAGTGGAAGAAGGATGATTTGTTTGCAACTTGCAAATACACAGACACTGAACAACCATTTTTTCAACTCTAATTTTCTCAACACAAAGGGACATTTAGCATAGCCATAAAAATATGATTGTTTTAAAATGGAATACACCAAGGAGTACCATCAGAAATATTGACAATTTACAATCATGAATTGTTAACCTAAATCAAATAGCTCATTTTTTTATTAGCATGTGTAGTCTCTATGTATATGAAAAATGAATAAAATATATATCAAGATGAAATAAAATAGTGAACAAAAATTAAAATTCAAGGCCTAATTTATGAAGGACAACAAACATTAGGATGAAAGAAAAATCATTAAGACTATAGAAAAATCAATAAGACTAGAAAATCAAGTTCTAGAAAAATCATTACGACTATAGAAAAATCAATAAGACTAGAAAATCAAGTTCTAGAAAAATCATTATGACTATAGAAAAATCATTTATACTAGAAAATCAAGTTCTACAAATGGACGGTTCTAGTGCTTTTCCAATACAACAATTGAGCATTCATCATTTGGTACTTCTTGGTGTATTCCATTTAATTTTTTCAGCTATCGTGTTTATGTGCATGTTCTTTATGTGTTTGGCTTCTCTCCCTCAAAAGGGATATGCCAATAGGTAATTGATTTAAAAGCATAATGATTTGATAGCTTTTTTTCAGGATAGGTGTAATCATCCCACCAACCTTAATTAGCAATATTTGTGCTATATGTCAAGTACTTATAATCAGTATGCCCAAAAAACAAAGACTTAGTAGTAAAAGAATAAGGTTGCACATCCACATCTGTCCAAGTGCAGCAACCTTCAAAGATTTGCAGCGGTAAAGAGAATCCCCATATTTTATTAGCCTATCATAGTATTTGGCCACTTTGGCAATGAGAACCTCAAAATACAGAAAAGAAACTTAGTAAAACCAGTCTATGCCAATGTTTGTGAGGGTATAGTCATGATAAGTGCCTCTCAAACCTCTCCAAACATGTAAGATTGTCTTTAAATACTTTATTGATCTCTTCTAAACATTAACCAAATCAAACCTACATTTAAATCCACACACAATAACCCAAAATGAAGGGTTTTGTATCCTTTAATGAATCTCAGTCACTGGTAACACATGGACAGTCAAACCACTTGTCTCCAAAGCATTCAATAAGTGAATATGAATGTTTGAAAACTACTCCCAACAACTCTTAAACATACTTTATTGTTTAAGAATTTTTGGGACTGGTCCTTTGGGGTGTATTAAATAGAATATGAATTTTCAGCATATTATTATCATTCTATTTCTTTGTTGTAAACATGCCATTGGTTCAGTTTTAATCTACTGGTGTCGTGCCCTAGCCCATGCTTTATCTCCATTTTTTGATGTTATTCACTATTTTGAAATGTTGACTATGGTTATCAAATGGAAAAAATAGAAAAAAAAAAACTTAACACGAAAAGAAATTTACAAAACTGAACCAATGCCATGTTTACAACAAAGAAATAGAATGATAATAATGTGCTAAACCAATGGCATGTTTACAAAAAATAAATAGAATGATAATAATATGCTGAAAATTCTATTCTGTTTAATACACGCCAAAGGACCAGTTGTATGAAATTGTCAATCAAATAGCATTTCATTGTTGTATGAGTACATTGTGCAGGAATAGTTAACATTAAAAAAGGAGAAAACTCCTCAACACATCTTGGAAATCATTGAATTCAATAATAAATTAAACCTAACACTAGCACTATTCCTTCCATTCACTTCTACCAAGAATAAAACCTAATCCATTCAACATTACATATAATCATTAGACGGTTACATTTGCTGACTGTGTAGAGGAACAGTCACGACCAAAATGATCAAAAGTAATTTCACCCTTGCACAAGCTATTCTAAACTTCAAGTAAAATGAGAAATATGCTATATAAAATCATTCATATTCATAGTAACCATTCAAAGGATAATGATTGGATAGTCTTTTTTCAAGATAGGAGCACTAGTACATTTGAGGTCAAATTCTGACGGCCATTTGCCGAATTTGCAACGCGCATTTGTCGACAATTCAACACATGTGTCTGTCACCATTTTGTCATTGGAAATTGTGAGGGAAGAGATATCTATCAGTTTACCAACACCCCATTACATCAGAAACTTGCACATGATAACAACTTTTTTATGGCATTTCCTACGGTCTATCTATCAAAATTTTGACACAAAGAACTATCAGAAATATACAATCGCTGTCGGAGCTAACTATCGAAAATATCCTTTCCAACATTAGAACTGTTGGAATAGAGACATATCTGTAACCAACTTTTGACAGATAAACACATCAGTGACATAGCATTACTGTCGAAGCAGTCTATCAAAAATTGCATATCTGCGACATTTTAACTATCGAAAGAGCGACGGTAGGGCAATATATCTTCGACAGGTGGCCCTGTCAGACATATAGCATTATTGTTGCAATAATTATCGTAAAGTATTTTTCTCCAACATTTTATCTGTCAGATAGATGACATGTTGGCCTATATTCTGATAGGAAATAATGTTAGATGTATAGCACTGCCGTCAGAATGAATTATAAAGTGTCAAAAAATTGACGAATATGCACATTAAAGATAACATAGCTCAAGAGACCATCATAGGTTGTCTCTTTCTTTGGTCTATATTATTGACGGAATGTTTTACCTTTCATTAGCTCATCAAATCCATGGATTTGAAAGAATTTACTAGAATATTTTCATGACAACATATATTATTTAAGTTGATGTTGCACAAATTTTTCTACTTTGTGCACTTGCAGATTATGAGGATGGTGATAAAGAAGCATGGCCATGGGAGGAGATGCTTCTTTATTGCTGTCCTCATAGTCTACAAGTGCACAAAGTAGATAAATTCATGCAATGTCAACTTAAATAATATACGTTGTCATAAAAATATTCAATTAAATTCTTTAAAATCCTTGGATTTGATGAGCTAATGAAAGGTAAAACATTTTGTCAATAATATAGACTAAAGAAAGAGACAACCTATGATGGTCTCTTGAACTGTGTTATCTTTAGTCCTAGCTACTGGGTAAGGCCTGGAAGACTTATAGTTGTCGATCGTTGAGAATAATCATCACCTTGCATTTATGTACACTGCAAAAATTGATCCCAATCTCACAAAAATATTTCACACTTGTACATATCATCAATACTAGAGGCCTAAAGTAATTTTATACGATCACTAGCACATTTCGTGCATGGATGAGAAACAATATCCAAAGTTTCTAGATAACCATTTTTGAGAAGAGGAATGAGTGGAGGCCAAAGAAGGGATAATTATGAAGGTTTTATAGATGTAGGTTATTGAATCATCATCTCTGCACTAGTACTCAATCTAGCATCCACTCCATATATGTCTTCTCAGAATCTAAAAACTCTCCATCATTGATTCCCATCATTTTTTCAGCATCTTCGTGGACTAAGACCTTAAATTGTTGAGCTTCTCTTTGTTTTGAGAATAGTTTAACATTCTCTACTTAACAGGGCCAACCATGTGAAGGTGGAAGCTCACCTGGCCCCTCCTTGGAGCCTCTTATCACCCTTTATGACATTTTAAGACCTCCAAGATGTATTGTTAAAGATTGTAAAGGGTCGTAAATGTGTGCTAAAATGTTGTCACACTTCTATGAATCATTACATGCAAGAAAACTCAAGAATGAGCCCTCACAAATTGATCCATAGCACTCTATGCATGGAGTTGCAAGATTTGTAAAATTGCTCTCAGCTAGAGCTATAAACTCATGACCTTGCTAGTCAACCATACAATGAGAGATTCTAAATGAATGCAATGCTATGCAAATCTATATGAGAATGCAAATTAATCTTATGAGAATGAAGATGCAATTAAGCTATGAAAATGGAAATGAAAGAGTTACAAACCCTCTAATTAAACTATGTGAGATTAATCTAAAACATGAAAGGAAATGATACCATGATAATGCAACTATGATGCAAGCTAGGATGTGATGTAGATGCAAGATGAATGCCAATGATGCTCCAAATCTTCAAAACTTGATGCAAGAATATCTCCAAAAGCTTCAATGACTTAGAAAACCTGTAGCATAATAATTCAAGTATGTATGGTGTGTGCAAATGAGGAAGAGAGCTCTTCTTTTATAGGAAGTGAAAAATAATGGACCATGGAGATTAAGAGGCAAAAGACTTAATCAACGATGGAGAAAAAAAGAAGCTTGATCCTTGTGCACAAATATCCTCCAATAAGAAAATTAGAAGCATTTACTTTATGTTGAGCATTTACTTTATGTCCATGTGAGGCAAAAGTACTTTTCTTTTATTTTTTATTTTATTTTTCTTTATAAATAAGAATTAAATGCTTTATTTGTGCAACATAGGATAAGAAGAAAAGTGGGGATTTTTTATTTAAATAAAAGGGGAGGAAATTCCTTTTAATAAAATAAAATAATTTTATTATTTAATTAAAAGAGATTTTTAATTAATTAAAAGAGAGCATGTTCTCTTAATTAAATAAGATTTTTATATTTTATTTCTTTTAAATTAAATAAGGCTCAAACCTTAGGAAATATCAAATTGATTATCATTTGATCAAGGAAATTGATATAATTGATATTGTTGATATTTGAAAATATTGATTCAGGGATTTGATAAATTGCAGAAATGGGGCCCAAAGTCTAGGTGACCATTTTAGGGTGCATACATTTGCCCCTCTTTGACTAATGTGTGATCAATTTGGGAACACATGTAGTCAAAGAATGAAGTTGCAATGTGAGATCGATTTGGGATCACAAAACAACTCAGATGTGTGTTCGATGGATGGGAACACATCGGGACAAGCATAAAAAATAGCTGAAAGACAAGACCAACACCATCACTGCTAGGTGCAAATCAAGCCTTAGACAAAACTATCACCGTCGCTGCTAGGCAATAATCAAGTCTAAAAAATAGGAGATAAAAATTGAAAGACAAAATCACCACCATCGCTGCTAGGTGGTAATCAAGTCTAAAAATAAGAATCTCAAGCTGAGTTGAATGATAAAGTTGAATCAAAGATTAAAGCTGATAGGTACTGCCCCCTCAAAATTGAAATCAAAATTAGGTAGAGGAGAACGACAAACTGATAAACTTGATCAAGTCACAATAAATCATAATCGAAGGATGGAGCATGATAGGATAACCATCAAACAATGAATATATGCCCTAGGTTGACTAGGTTTGACTAGGAAAGATATAGGATAAAGATTAAGTCAAACCTCAGAGAGAGGAAGCGAAAGGGGTGAATGAAAGACTAGAAGTTTGGAAGACATGGAAAGGAAGAAATTCCATCAAAGATCGAAGAATTATGCCTCAAAAGGTTAGTCAATTGTGTAGAAGAATGAGAAAGCTTGGAAACGCGACTCAAATTTTGATTTCGAGTCCGAAAATGGATAGAAAATTATGTGACATGAAAGACCAGAAATGAAAGATATGATCAAGAAGAATTAGAAAATGAGCACAGTTGACCAACTAGTCCATAAATGATAAAAAGGAGAGCTCTCTCCATATGCAAGATGCAAAAACTAAACTAACATGAACCTAGGAATGCAAGCTACTATGAAAGTGGTTGACTTGCAAGGTCACAACACCTATAGACATCTAATTATCATCATTGAGCATTATTGGTAGCATCGTAAGATCATACAATGCACACTAGCATAACTACGTGGATAGGAATATGATCTTTATCAGATAGAAATGTGGAAATCTCACCTAGGCATCAAAGACATGGAGGTCAAGATGACTAATGTAGTGAGATTATGTAAGTTTGATATGGTGAGATTATGCTTGTATCAAGACACATGAAAGTTAGGATAACTAGAAGCATGCACTCACAAAACAGTCAAGGATAATACCTTGTCAATCCATAGTGTCAAGTAAGACTAGCAGAAATGCTCATGATAGTTAGGATCAATGAAATATACCCACAAGAAAATAAAGAAATAAAACATGTTCTCATACCCTCAGTCTTCTAGCTATACATCATCAAAAACTTCTTAGGGAGAGACCACTCATCAAAGAAATCCTCATAGACAACACACAAAGAAAAATAAAGTCAACATATCTCAACAAGTTGATTGTTTAAGTACGTGTGTGTTGGTCATAGAGTCAGACTCTGGTTATCACATCTACAAATGAGCAATATCACATCAAACTTAGACTGTTGGGTAGGACATCTGATAAGTGCTAAGAAACACTCGACGCAAGGGTAGTGTTGAAAAACACAGTTTGGGGTGGTGTTGAAAAACACCTATTGTGAAATGCCCCAAGAGACAAATGCACCTAAAGGACCTATGTGAATAGGTATACCCCTTAGACAAAGACAAAGACCAATTTCAGACCAAGGCAAATAAGGTCAAGGCATGATGGAAAGTGGCTAAGTGTCGAGGACGCATGCTAACAAATAGGGGTGCAAAGGCCTCAAGTAGCGCCTGTTTCTAGGTTTTCACCTCTTGGATTTATTGCAATTTTTTTCTTTTTTCATTTTTTTTAATTTTTTCTACCAAGGTGCCTATTTCCAGGTTTTCACCAAGGCACTTTTTTTTTTTTTTTTTTTGTATTTTTTCAATTTTTAATTTTTTTGTATTTTCTCAGGACTTTTTATACTTTTTAGGATTTTTTCTGCATCATATATATATATATTTTAGTATTTTTTCAGGATCAATAAATATTTACAAAGGATGCCCCCAGATAGAATGGGCATCAGACTTTCAAGCAAGATCACATCGTGTAGTTCCAAAATGTGGCAAGGTGGGGAACAAGAGGGATTAGCAAGCTGGTGGAAGAGATGGAGGAAAGGAGAATGAAGGCGAATGGAGGGAAGAAATCCTCAAGGTCAAACTCCTCAAGAGTACCCAAGCTAGGGAAAAAGAAATTTCATGCAAAGCACATTTGGATAAGCAATGAAAGGCCAGCATAGGATAAGTCACAAAAGTGCACTGCAAAAGAAGGAAAGGATGCAGTCCAAAGGAGTAGACATGTCAAGAGGCTTCATATCATTGTGTTTACTCTTTTTTATTAGATCAAGACCAAAGGGAAAAAGGATAGCAAAAGGCTAGAATGAATGGAGTAAAATAAATATGGAGGCTAAACATGAAAGGAATGAAAGCAAGATTATTGTAAGATAGCTCACAAGATAGCCAAATATTCAAGTATAGGTCAACATTGTCAAGATCAAAGAGAGAAGATGAAATGGATGAAAAATGTAGAAGAACTACACATGATGCCTGATTGCCAGGTTTTCATCATGGTACTTATCCAAGGCACCACAAGGGAGTGGTTTTCACCATAGGATAAATTTATTTCTCTTTACTTTTGCTACCAAGGTGCTTGTTTCCAAGTTTTCACCATGGCACATTTTCAATTTTTTTTCATCTCTTTTCTTTTTTTGTTTTCATATTTTTATTTTTTTTTTGAATTTTATAATTTTTTAGAAGAAAGAAAGCTTTTAGGTAATGCTCCTTGAAAGGATAAATCATTTATATACCAAGGATTCAAAATGATATGCTCAAAGATGCTGATAGGGAAAGGAAGACGAAAGAGAAAAATGGAGGATAAGGTTTTATGTGAAAGAGTAGATGAAAAGGAAGGTAAGATCAACATCAACACACACCTTGAAGGGTGGCGAGAGGATGGAGGAAATGTGAATGAAGGAATACAAGAAGGACTATGGTGAATATTTAGTAGAGGTTGCAATTCAGGCACATGGAATTGAAGAATATTTTTGGAAAAAGATGAAGTGGAAGCCTTTGGAAGCTTGAATGTCAACTTCACTTTTTGCTCAATATTAGAATCTCTCAAGAGAGATTTTGGAATCCATATAGCCTTAGGCTTTTTATTTTATTTTGATGTGTTAGAGAGAATATCTTCAATGATGGATTTTGGAACCCATACTTGTCTTGTAGTTTTCTTCTTAGATATCTCTTTTGACTTTATGTTTCCATGTCGATTAGAGGAGACATGGTGATCTTCTTTTTTTGATGGATTCTTGTATTGCTTCTTTTTCTTATATTGAACATTCAAGTTACTCCCAAAAGACTCGGGACTTGTGGAAGGAGGATAATATGACTGGTTTAGATGGGTGAATGGATGAAAAGGATTCAAGGATATGTATCTATGTTGATCTTGAGGAAAGATAGGAGATGGAGGGATGTAAGGACCCAGAATGGATGAAGAATTAGGAGAGCTAGGAGGGGAAAGTGAAGGGACATAAGGAACCAATATGGAAGGAAGACGTGAAGTCCTTAGTATTGGTGGAGGGGGTCCAAGGATGGACGTGGAAGATGCAAAAGGATAATCAATAGTTTCATCAACATTTATATGAGAACCAAGGACATCAGCATCTTTAGAGTGAGCATTAGGATTTTCAATAGGATTGTGCACATCTTGAATAGGAGCAACTTCATTCATAGAATTGTTCAAAGCTTGCGAAGACTTCGGAAGAATAGAAATTGGAAGTGAACATGGAGCGGTAGAACAAGAAGATGGAAGACTTTGATCTTGACAAGGATTGTTAGGTAGCATAAGCACATCATTTTTCTCTTGATTTTCAATAGGCTTAACATCGGAAGTAACAACCCCATTTTTAATAACCTTAATGGAAATATCATCTTTGGAAAGCGCAAGTGTGGTAAGGCTATTTTGATTATCAATAAGCTCAATAGTGTAAGTAGTAGCTTGATCTTGCTTAGGAGATGGTGGAATGAATGCAGAAGAGTGTAGAGGATCAAGAGAACCATGAAATGGAGGAGATACATCATGAAGAGAATTGGATGACATGGAGGGTTCCTGATCTTGATATTTATTTATATTTTTTTCTTTATCATTTTTAGGGTCCTCTTGACATGGAGCCACTTCTAAGGACAAGGAAGTAGGTTGGATTTGTATGGAAGACTTTGGAGGAGATGCTGAAAGACCAGCTGAAGTAGCATATAAAGGCTTAGGCTTGCTAGGTTTAGCGTTATTGAAAGTATTTGTAGCCAAGTGAAGGTTAGCTTGAGTATCTTTAAGAGGTGGCTCTTGAGAATAACTATAGGGAACCACATGGAAAGCCTTAGGATCTTTGTTGGATGAAGGATTTGTGATAGATTTGGAAGACTCAGAAGCTTTAGGAAATGTATGGGTATTGGAGGAAGTAGAGGATGGAAGGGAACCATCACAAGACAAAGGTTCAACATTAATATGATCTTGCTTGAGAGTGCAACCTTTATTTTCAGCATGAGAACTTTTAGAGGAGAGATTCTTTTGACATTTGAAATCAGCGCGGTAGATTTTCTCTTCCTCAGTAGGAATATTGTATTGTTCGCAAAAATCATCAAAGAATTCTTCAAATTTAGAGTCATATGGATCACCATCACAGTCTACCCAATATGACTCCCCCTTAGAAATCACAAGTGTACCACGAGGATGATGCTTAGGAATAGAAGTTTCATGGGCATCACTACATTGTTCATCATCATAGTCATCATAGGTGGGTGTGTCACTCTTTGTGGAAGAGACATCATAAGGACTATCACGTTGCTCTTTATGGTATGTCTTCTGAACAGAAGTAAGACTCTTTGAAGAAGTAGAAGAAGAATGAGATTGTGAAGAAGAGGAAGGTGAAGACCTAGTGGAAGAAGAATACTTGGATGATGAGGAATTTGAATGATGTTTAGAAGAGTCATGATAAGATTTGGAAGATGAAGAATGTGAATAGTGTTTAGAAGAATCATGATAAGACTTAAAAGATGAAGAATGAGAATGATGTCTGGAAGAGTCATGATAAGACTTGGAAGGTGAAGAAGAATGAGAAGATTTAGATGATGAAGAATGTTTGGAAGAAGAAGATCGTGATATGATCATGTTTATGATTCTAGCAAAGGCATTTGATTTAATCATATTTTCTTTTATTTTTTCTATAAATTAATCACTCATGAGAATTTTGGAGGAACAACACTTTTCGAATATGTCAATGAGCTCAAGATCATCTATTCTTAATAAAGGTTCCAAAACCAGATAGCCAAGATTCATGGTTCCAAAAGAGGAGAAATCAAGCATAGGAAGAAATGAATAGATCAATAGAAGAAGGTAGACTAGATAGTAAGAGGAAAAGAATCAAGAAGAAGAAAAAGAATTTTCCATGAGAACAGAAGACTTTAGAAGAAAATGGGAAATGGAGAAGAAAAAAGAAGAATAAGAGTCATGTTGTGTAATTGATACCATAACGTTCATTGAGATTTTGAGCAACATGACAACACTTAGGATCTGACCTGGACTGACCAAGAAAGACCAAGCTTCTAAGGAGAACTCACTATAGCAGGGTGGAACTCAGTTTCAATATTCCAAATAGATCTTTCAAAAGATTTCGCAATGATGATCAAGAACATAGAGCAACAACCAGGGAGTTCAAGCAAATAGTCTTCAAGTAATGAGCAAGGGACAAAGCAACCTTGCGCATGAATAGAGATAGTGACTTAGTATGCTACTCCTTAAAGATTCTACTTGTGTATGTTCTTGAAAATATTTTAGCAGGCACATAGAACACAACAACACCTTAACAAGCTGTCTACAAGGATATACATGGCTTTCTAAAAGGAGTCCTCGATATACACAAGGTATGTGAGGCCCAAATTTGTAGATGAGAAGAATCCAAAATCACACAGCCGGGAGGAGATGGTAACCCAAATCTCCTCCTTCACTTCTCAAAGGTATAAAGTTCTTTGAAGCTTAGCCAAGAGTGATATCAAACTCAATTCCCAAGAGAGGTGTCTTTGGATTCACCTCCCAATATTTATACTCACACTTCTATGAATCCCTACATGCAAGAAAACTCAAGAATGAGCCCTCACAAATCGACCCATAGCTCTCTATGCATGGAGTTGCAAGATTTGTAAAATTGCTCTCAACTAGAGCTATAAACTCATGACCTTGCTAGTCAACCATACAATGAGAGATTCCAAATGAATGCAATGCTATGCAAATCTATATGAGAATGCAAATTAATCTTATGACAATGAAGATGCAATTAAGCTATGAGAATGGAAATGAAAGAGTTACAAACTCTCTAATTAAACTATGTGAGATTAATCTAAAACATGAAAGGAAATGATACCATGATAATGCAACTATGATGCAAGCTAGGATGTGATGTAGATGCAAGATGAATGTCAATGATGCTCTAAATCTTCAAAACTTGATGCAAGAATATCTCCAAAAGCTTCAATGACTTAGAAAACTTGTAGCATAATAATTCAAGTATGTATGGTGTGTGCAAATGAGGAAGAGAGCTCTTCTTTTATAGGAAGTGAAAAATAATGGACCATGGAGATTAAGAGGCAAAAGACTTAATCAACGATGGAGGAAAAAAAAAGCTTGATCCTTGTGCACAAATATCCTCCAATAAGAAAATTAGAAGCATTTACTTTATGTTGAGCATTTACTTTATGTCCATGTGAGGCAAAAGTACTTTTCTTTTATTTTTTATTTTATTTTTCTTTATAAATAAGAATTAAATGCTTTATTTGTGCAACATAGGATAAGAAGAAAAGTGGAGATTTTTTATTTAAATAAAAGGGGAGGAAATTTCTTTTAATAAAATAAAATAATTTTATTATTTAATTAAAAGAGATTTTTAATTAATTAAAAGAGAGCATGTTCTCTTAATTAAATAAGATTTTTATATTTTATTTCTTTTAAATTAAATAAGGCTCAAACCTTAGGAAATATCGAATTGATTATCATTTGATCAAGGAAATTGATATAATTGATATTGTTGATATTTGAAAATATTGATTCAGGGATTTGATAAATTGCAGAAATGGGGCCCAAAGTCTAGGTGACCATTTTAGGGTGCATATAGTAAAAAGTCATAAGAGGTCCTAGGACACAACAGATGAGAAACATAAATGTAGGCATCATGGTCAGAATTTTTTGGAGACACAACATAATTGAGTGGTTTTCCTAGATGATGCAAAGTAGTGGTTGCTTTGCATCATCTGGGAATAGCATGCAATTATGTTGTGTCTCCAAAAAATTCTGACCATGTTGCCTACATTTATGTTTCTCAACTTTTGTGATATCTACATCACAACCTATCGTTGTTGTAGCAATAGAGCCTATATTCCACAAGAGAAAGGAAGACATATTTTTAGCCTGGGTCTGGATCCTACCCCAATTATCGAAGGATCCAGGGCTAGGCTAGAAAGATGTCTTCCCATTTTTTCTATGACATTGTGTACATCCATGATCTTAGGAATATCATCATCTTTCCACTCTTCATTTTCCAAAATATACCGCTTCTTCAAGCTTGCAGAGTAATCTTATTAATAAAAGAACTCTTGCCAACATTAGGGTACCCACAGATCAAAATAGTTGATGTTATTGGCACTTGTACTCAAGGATATCAATTCACTATTTTGAAACAGCCAAATCATTTTTATTTCAATTGTAGAGAAAAGGAGTGGGAGAAAACAAGCGGGTGAAAGCTGATTGAGTGTGAGAGAAGGCATTACATTTTATTTGATCATGAATGCTCTCTAAAATGACCAATCATGTTTTCTACTCAATTCTTTTTGGTGCTTTTTTTTCCCATATTCAGTAGATAAAAATCATGGCAGTAGCCACTTAGCCATCTTTTTTATGTTCCAGGTATTTTACAAAGATACAGGGATGTGGATTTATCATTCATTTGCTTGCAGTTATTGGTCAAATGCAAATATTTCATCAAGTTGAAAGTGAAAGATATCAGTTTGGTGTTTCCAGTTTATGTTAAAAGTTGATTTGGTAAAATCCTCAAAAAACACACTACATGTTCTAAAATGTAAAGAAGTTGAATGTTAAATGTAAGATATATATCTCATCCATAGTAATCAAAAGAAAGGACATGAAACTTATAAGGAGATTTACCAATCCAAAAATATAAGCGAATAGGAAACATGATTGGTCCCTTATGAATTGGTTTTTGAGGTGCACAATTTCATCAATCTCCTCAGAACAAGACCCCTCCTCACGAAAAATGCATTTAACACAAAAAAAAAAACTACAAAAATGAACCAATGGCATGTTTAGAACAAAGAAATAGAATGATAATAATATGCTAAAAATTCTATTATGTTTAATACATGCAAAAGGACCAGTCCCCAAAATTCTTAAACATACTTTATCTGATATGATAATAACATTCTAATAAAAGTGATAAAGGTGTTATCTACATTTAATTTGCCAATTACTAATTACACAAAACACAAATTTACAAAACTGAACCAATGGCATGTTCTTTGTGTGGTACAAGGAAGATTTGACTATGAAAAAAAGAGTGAAATGGCCTCATCATTTTTATTTTGATTGGATAGAGGAGCAAAATCTGCATGAGAGAAGGTATGTGATTTCTTCATCTTTCAAGCATCTGGCATCATATTTGACCGCAAATTTCAAATGCATTGCATTTAATTCAATCATGAATGCTCTCTGAAATGACCGCATTCTACTGGTGTCGTGCCCTAGCCTGTGCTTTATCTCCATTATTTGATGTTATTGGTGCTTGTGCTCAAGGATATCAATTCACTATTTTCAAATGTTTGGATTGTTTTGGTCGTGACTATTCCTCTAGTACACAGTTAGGAAATGTAACTATCTAATGATTATATGTAATGTTGAATGGATTAAATGATTTATTCTTGGTAGAAGTGAATGGAAGGAATACTGTTGGGGTTAGGTTTCATTTATTATTGAATTCAATGGTTTCCAAGATGTGTTGAGGATTTTTCTCCTTGTTTAATGTTAACTGTTCCTACACAATCCACTCATACAACAATGAAATGCTATGTGATTGAAAATTTCATACAACTGGTCCTTTGGTGTGTATTAAATACAATCTAGGTCACTTATTGAATGCTTTGGAGACTACTGTTTTGACTATCCATGTGTTACCAGTGACTGAGATTCATTAAAGGATACAAAACCCTTCATTTTCAGTTTATTGTGTGTGGATTCAAATGTAGGTTTGATTTGGTTAATGTTTAGAAGAGATCAATAAAGTATTTAAAGAAAATCTTACATGTTTGGGGAGGTTTGAGAGGAACTTATCATGACTATACCCTCACAAACAGTGGCATAGACTAGTTTTACTAAGTTTCCTTTCTCTATTTTGAGGTTTCCTTTCTCTGCCTCAGGGGTACAATTAGAGGGTTCATTCACAAAATGATCCTTCAAATGGTTACTATGAATATGAATGATTTGATATAGCATATTGCTCATTTTACTTGAAGTTTGGAATAGCTTGTGCAAGGGTGAAAGTAGTTTTGATCATTTTGGTTGTGACTGTTCCTCTACACAGTCAAGAAATGTAAATGTCTAATGATTATATGTAATGTTGAATGGATTAAATGCTTTATTCTTGGTAGAAGTGAATGGAAGGAATAGTTTTGGTGTTAAGTTTCATTTATTATTGAATTCAATGGTTTCCAAGATGTGTTGAGGAGTTTTCTCCTTGTTTAATGTTAACTGTTCCTGCACAATCCACTCATACAACAGTGAAGTTACAAAACTGAACCGATGACATGTTTACAACAAAGAAATAGAATGATAATAATATGTTGAACATTCTATTCTATTTAATACATGCCAAAGGACCAGTCCCAACAATTCTTAAACATACTAGTTATTTGATATGATCACTGTTAATAAATGTCTAATTCTGTAGACTGCTAGCACAAAGGAAGACTTGACCGAGCCAAATCTTCCTTGTACCACACAAGAAAATGTGTGATAACTATGTCTACTCCAACCTTAATTATTTAAGAGTTCATCATATTAGATAAAGTATGTTTAATAATTGTTGGGAGTTCTATTATACCTTTGTTGTAAACATGCCATTGGTTTTCCAATGTTGGATATCTATTTCTTTGAAATGTTGACTGGGGTTATCAAATGGACAGCTTGTGAGCTTCTAGCTAGGCCTCATTTGTATTGATAGCATAGGGAATCAAATTTAGTGTATCATTGATAGTTGAGACTTTGTTAAAAGGAAATATGACAAAGAATGATTTTGATTTAGTTTCTCTATTTTGATCTCTAAGTGGCTTACAACCCTAGAGAAGTATATGCAGATTTACGGATGTAGTTGCGGATACATAGCAGCTGATAATTCACAAGAAATCCATGCATCCAATTTGAATAGAAATTAATACAAAGAAATAGGGTCCTCCAATGGCCCAATCATCCAGACCTTGACTGTCCCATCAACCAGTGAGTGATCCTTCATTCTCCTGGTCTGCTCTGCAACCAAACATATTGGAAAGATATAATACTATGATAACAAGTCTTTCACAATCCCCCTTCCCTCAAGGAACACTCTTAACCATCCCTTCCTCATAGTATTTCACTATTGTATGAGTGGATTGTGTGGGAATAGTTAACATTAAACAAGGAGCAAACTCCTCAACATGTCATTGGTTCAGTTTTGTAAATTTTTTTTTTGTGTTAAATGCATTTAAATGGAACATTAAGCATAGTAATAATATGCTTAGTCTATTAGTAATTGTAGGTTAAATTCCTATAACAGCTTTATCAGTTTAGCATGTTATTATAAGATACTAAAGAAGACCTACTATTTGTCAGAGAAATATTCACTTTCCCCCACAATGAAGACAATGAAGATTGACCTCCTACCCCACAACAAAGAACATTGTAATAAGAATAAGATATAATATAGTGTTAGAATAAACTTTGAACAAAGACATGTAATGCTTAAGTTAATGATCTAAAAAGCTACAAATATAGGAATTGAAAAAGAAGATAGTGCCAAGAAACATTTTCACAAATATGAAACATGAGGAAACGTAATAACATTAAAAATGCCAAAATTCATAGCATTAAATTTCACCTACGAATGAGTTTCTACAGTGGGTTGCCCAGCATCAAAAATATGTTGAGTTTCATTTGAGTTGGAACTAAGAGTATCATGTAGAATAAACCCTAAAATTTGAAAGCATTCTCCAGCCTGGCAATTCAAAATTCAATCTAGGCAAGCCTCAGTAAGTGAAATAAAATATAGACATCAACATCATCATAATCATTAGACATAAATTATAGACATCAACATCAACATAATCATAATCATTTGGAGGGTATTCATTTTGGATGGTACTATGTTTCTTGAAAGTTTTTGTGATGCTTCTAAACTTCAAAAACATATTTTATGGCTTAATGATAATATAGATTAGTGTTTTCTTTTCTGATGGAATGTTGTTGATCATTCATGGTCTTGACATAACTTTTGACTATTTTAATTCTCAAGTCTTGACGTTGTTTCTCAATGTGATATAGAGTGACCACAAGATGGTTCAGTTGGTCCTCTCTTTCTATTTAATCATTTGTCTTCTTCATGGTGTAAGTGTCAATATGTTATAATCCAACTGTCATGTCATACCCCTACTTTTAAAAAACCTCACAACATGAAAATCATAGCCAAAGACTTGGGTGATCACCATACACAAACAATGATTACCCTTAGGAAACATTGATCATTAATATTCATTAATGGCAGGCAGTGATTCCTTGGTAATAAAGGCATTGAAAACATTCATCATCTTAACCAAGTCATGGTGGTGATCCTTGAAATACAATTAGTAAAAGGAAATAACAACATAACATAATTTGGAGTGAGGAAGAAGGAAAATTGGAAAACAAAATATGGAATAATCATGTTGGAATTGGAGAAGAATTTAGAAATAAACTTGAATTAGAAAAAATCCAAGCTATCCGATTCTTTGTTTGAGGCTAGGTTTCGGTTCTACTTTTTTTCTCTTATGGGTTCAACTTGGGTTCCTTTGTTAGGAACTTGGGTGCCTGGGCCAATCCTGGGTGCACCTGCAGTATTATAAATATGATACATGAGGTATTTTATTCATAATTTTATAGGCTAACTCATTATTACGGTAACATGGGTATGAACACACTCCATGCCTTATAATGGTACCCGACATGGAGTGTGGTTGAAATGAAGTTGAACCAAATGCTGACCATGATGGCTATGATCATGATGAAGATAAATATGAATATTAAATCTAAAATATAGCTTATAATTTGAATTTTATGAATAAACTATAGATTCAAGTTGACTCATTCTATGTTGTAGTATATTTGTTCCCTTGATCTACCATATTATATATGTGTAGCCTGTAAGGGACATCTTCTTCTCATCCATGTTTCAGAGTTCGGTGAGAGTTCTTAGGAGAAAGACAAGATGTCAGTGGGAGATGGAGAAACCAATATCAGAACACCACTTGAAGCCTTGCAATGTTGAGAGTGGGATGAAAGCTACACTTGAGACCCTATATAAGAAACAAACTTATTGAGCTTAACTTTTTTTTGAGAATAGTTTTATATTTTGTACTAAATAGGGCCAACCACGTGAAGGTGAACGCTCATTCCCCCCCACCTAACATCACTCTAAATTGCCCGTTAACATCTGACATTCATTCATTATTTCATCCATTAATAAAATGTAACATTCATTAATTATCACATGATAACATTCATTCACACATTAATAAAATGTGACATTCATTAATTATCACACAATAACATTCATTAACACATTATAAAATTTATGAACATTCAATACCACATAATTAAATTTATTGGCATATAAAAATCAGTCATTATCAATTAAGGTGCATAGATGACAATCATTTCTTTTTTTTCTTTTGATTTCTAGTTTTTAAGAAGTAATCATTAAGAGGAGTATCGATATCATCATGATGATCATCTAACCTCTCATTAGATCTCAATGCATGCCTAGTTCTCTGTTGATGCAAAGGGGGTTCATCTGCAATAACATATAAAAGGGTTAAATTAAAAATATTTTATTATAATTAAAAATATTAAAAATATTTTAAAGTATTTCAGTACTTTACAAGCCATAATCATATAGCTCTTTACTTGATCTAGTCACATCATCAACATCGAGGTCAGTTTGTCTGGCCTCGGCCTCAACCTCAACATGCTCATTAATAGCGGCCTCTACACTCTCTACAGCTGCAATACAAATTGTTACATTAATCCAAACACCAATTGCAATTAAATTTTCATTACTACACCAATGAATTTAAGATGTTTACTTGTATTACTATGATGCACATCCTCATTGTCATCAACACACATAGGTTGTGTACAGAAAGATTTGGCAGGCTGCATTTCAATTTCATACACATTCATGTTATCATTGTTTTCTTACTTAAAACAAATTTACTCACTTTGTTGGAACTTAACATCAAATAAACTAATTGGTAAATAATTAAATTTGAAATATCATCTATTTAGCTTACTTACCACGATGGATCCATCAATAGTTCACCTTGTGCACTTCTTATTCTTTCTGCCATGACTTTATAGCCTTGTTGGAAGCCAATTCTCTTGTCCTCTTCTGTGAGACATACATTGAACTCCACGCCCTACATTTTTTCTTGGTATCATCAAATTTTATTTTATTGTTTCATCAAAACAAAAAAAGATTTCAAATTATAAATAAATATTATAAAGATCAAAGAATTATTTTCAGTGTTAAAAGCCATCTACAGATTGTATTTTTCCTCATTCAATTCTGACAATATTAACACTTACAACTTGTGCAACAAGTTTCGAATAACCGCCAAAGCCTAGCTTGTGTTGCCCGTGCTTTTGTAGTCTTGCCTTTGTTGCCTTTGATGTGTCAGGAAATCTATGAAGAGATTGAAATATGTTAGTTCATATAAATATGAAGATTATTTAGTAGACAATTACATTCTTAACAGTATCACATACCTTCTTCTATTCTCTGGTGGTGTATTTCCTTTTTTAATTCAAGTTTTCTCATTCACATCCAGAATAAGAGATTTCCACTCTTTATCAAGAATGCAAGGGGGGTGGTGGTAATTCAGGTTTTTGGTTAATGTACACCTGTACTAGTCCCTAATATACCTCAAACATAACCCAGCTCTTTGAAGGAGCTTAACCTTATCAAATGCATGAGGTCCAAAAATTTTTGTCATACTCTCTACGAGATCATCCTTTAACTTTTGATTTTGGGTTTTCCACCTTTTAAGAAAGAAAATAGTGTTAGATTAAAAAATGGATGTAATGATAACTATCCTAGCAATGATATGAAATAAAAATAGTGGATTGGGGTTTTAGTTCGGATATGATGTTCCACCTTGTACAGATGGTGGGCCCAAATATTTGTAAACACTCGTCATTAAGTTTACTATAAAAAACATCATTCCCTACTAAATAATCATGGGATCATTAGTCAAAGGATATAATAGTATAAAATAAGAATACAATAGATGTAAGCTTCTCATATTGAATGCAAGGTGTGATTAACATATGATTGTATAGTAAAAGAAAGGTCCAATCTTTAAAGTACCTAGAAGTTAAATGCTATTTTCAAGGGAACTCCTTCTTCTTCACTCACAAGAAATATGCAATCCTTCACCATTCCCATACTAAGAATACTAGTACATCCAGGAAAATCACCATCAAGTGTTGCATCCTCTATTGCATAAATTGAATCCATTACAAAATGGCCCTAAGAAAGAACACTTCAAGGGAAATAAACATATATATATAATGATAGAGAAAATAAAATCTATGTATGAGTAGGTGGTGCCATGGCATTTGTGGTCATGCTATGTGTTGTGGACATTGCAAGATGCAGTACATATGATCCTGCCATCATATGAGGTAGCGATAGTAAATGATCATTGACAAGTGCTGAAGAATAAGATTGTTAGAGCATAATAAAGCTAGTGATTAGCATGGACAATATTGTTAGAGAGTAAAAAAAAAATATAGTCCAACATGCGATCTACTTGAACCAGCTATAGTACCCTCATCATGGCCCTAAGGATCAAAATTACGCAAAAAAAGCTGTAAAAGAAACACATCCACTTATTTTTTAATGACATAAAAGACTACTATAACATAAAAATTATTATTAAAGTTTTTTTATAATTAAAAATTACATTAATACTTACTCTGTAATTTTGAGAAAGGTGCATCAGTTTACTTGCCCTCTTTTGTGATTCAAGAGTGGGAGGGAATATAGATGCCAATTTAGCCAATCCTTTTCCAATTTTGTGGAGGCATATTTTAAATGTAGAGGCCGACTCATCACAACTAGCCAAATCAACAACTAGGTCCTCATCAAAGGAATCCTCTTCAGGGACTACGGGTTCCTTTCCCTTTCTCTGTTGACCACTTGTCTGTGACAACAATATTACTAACACTATTAGAATTAATTTGAAACAGTGATGAAAAGAATATAATAAAAAAATTTATTTAACATTTTGCTTCTATCTAATTTGTGGTACAATAACAAAGAGGTTTACCTACTGGGAAGAAGTACATGCACGATCATCAGTGTCCCCTCTACATGGTTGCTCCATATTGCAGTCCTGTATTATTATTTAAATTTAACCAATAATTAGAAAGGACTACATTAATAAATTTCATTATAAGATGATGATGGAGATGAGGTGGATGGTGAGGAGACTCTCTAAATGTGGTTGGAAAAAAAACTCAATTATTTATTGGTACATAGTATGTACCTACACCCTAATGATAGTGACATTGTTTATATCTATGAGATTCAAATTGTAATCAATAAGCAGCTTTTCCCCCGCACTTATTGATTTTATCGCACATACAAATACGTGATTTCCCTCACATGCCTCAAATATGAAATTGGGTTGCTTAATAGTAGACAGAGGTCACGTGCTATTTATAAAACCTACAATATTTTCTAATGCTTTTGGCCTTCCATCAATGTATATAGCCACTATTTTACTTTTCTCATTATCTTTTTGTTGAATATAATTTTCCAAGAGTGCATACCTACGCATACTTCTTTTATATTGAACAATTCACATCCAACTTTTGTAATCATAACAAGGTCCAACATACTCCATCAATTCAACAACTTTGTTGTAAGAGACCTTTATGCCATCCATGTAAAATAGGCCCAAACCATGTATTGACAATGGTGCAATACAATATATCTTGCCTTTAACACTAAAATCAATGTTTATTGGAGGAAGTTCCTTGGGGACCCATTGTTTCTGTAGATTTTGGTACCTAGAGGGAACCTCGATGTCACTTTTTCTCTCATCATCATAAGAACATGACCCCCCTTGAGCAAGGAAAAATTTCATGTGTTTATTGAATTTCCTTCTAGTCTTTTGACCTCTAGTTGATCTTCCTAATTCAGACATACTAAATGACTCATTTTCTTCACTCGAGGAAGACACATCTAACAAATACCTATTTGTGCTACCTGCACTCCATAAAATGAGAGATATAGCAAGTAATGTGAGATATTTTGAAAATTGTGAAATACATTAATCTCTATACTTTGTATTAACTTATACCTGTCGATCCATGAGACTATGTGGGATGCTCGTGAAGGAGTCTGGGTACCTACATATGTAATTCAATTATCTAGTGTTAGCTAAAAAACTCATGATACATATACTCAAAACCACATAGTAAGTACATTAAAAACCATAAGCATCCCATAGTAAGTGCTTCATGAATTAATTAGATTAAGCAATGATTGCATAACTGCACATTTCTATCAAGAAATCAATATTAAATAGATTAAGCAGTGACCACGTAAATGTACATTTCATTCATGTCATTCATCTTCTTCTTCAACCAACTAATCACCATGATCATCATTGACATTGACATCATCACCACCACCGTCATTGTCTTCATCATCATCATCATCAATAGCATCATCATCATCATCTTCTCCTTCTTCTTCAAGAAAAGTTGTGTCAGGAACATCATCGACTAAGTGTTGTTTGTGATCATCATCTACATCATCTTCTAGTTGTTTGCAATCTTCTTCTTCCATCACATTATACCTCATCGGCCTTCCTCTTGGATCATGTCTAACAAAAAATGACCAACCCAATTTATGTGGAACCTTTGAGTAAAATACCTGCTCACATTGTCTTGGAAGAACATAGGATTCATCCCCAACTAGCTCAAACCACCTTGTATTAATCATTGGAAATCTATTGTCATGTTCAATAATAGTTCTACCAGGATCACTTTGATTAAGTCGTAGCCTATACCATCTGACAACGAAGAGAACTAATATGAAGGAATTAAAGTCACACTCAAGTATATTATCCAAAATGCCATAGTATCAATTTTTAGATTCTCAAAGATGTAAGTCATTTCTAGATGAAAAATTAGTCACCTAAAAGATTGCACTTATCCCAGAATCACAAGTTTTCTTTGTGTCATCTAACTTTTTGATACGAAATTTATGACCATTGCAAAACATAGCCTTGTGGTGTTTGACCTGCAAAAATATGTAAAACATGTATAAATGAATGCATCGAGAGTTCATAAACGTACGAGTGATTAACAAATTTATATGTACCTAGAAATTTCTTAAACCATGTGCTAAATCTATTTCCCTTTGCGTAACATTTGGATCTTCGTTACGATGAGCTTCATTAACCAATGAAGACATAGCTTCCCATCTTAATGTGTGACCTAAATGATGACATCGTTCAATCCATTTCATCATCCAATCTTGATTGTTTGTAATATACAAATGTATTGCATCCCACTCTCGAGCAGCTGTACAAAAAATAAATAGACTACTTACAACTGATTAATTTTGAAGATTAAGAATTAATTAATAGCTACAATAACATCCTATAATTTATTACCTCTCACTTTCCTCGTTCTACCTTTTCCCACCAAGTACTCCCCTTCAATTTTTCTAATGGTGTCAAGATCCCAAAATACGATCTATATGGATCTTTGCTGCAAGCTTAGGAAGATATTCAGTAACGTACACCATAGTCTAGTATACCATATGTCCCTCCATCATAGAACCCTCAAGAAGTGCTCTTTGCTGAACCAAAGCTTTAAAAAATTTTAGGTGCCTCTCAACCATCCACATTGACTGAGTGTGTACGGGTCTACATATTTCAATATCCTCAACTTGGTGTATGATGTAGTGTTCTTGTGCATTGAAAAAGGTTGAAGGTAGACACTTTTGCATTTCACACATTAGATGAGGACTTCTTCTCTTCTAGTATTTTATATCTTCTCTATGGATTTCTTTAGATGACAACCACCTACAAGACATTCAAGACACAAAAATATATAAACATGAGACTTTACAATATATATATATATATATATATATATATATATATATATATATATATATATATGTATATATATATATGTATATATATATATGTATATATATATATGTATATATATATATGTATATATATATATATGTGTGTGTGTATATATATGTATATATGTATATATATGTATGTATGTATATGTATGTATGTATGTATGTATGTATGTATATATGTATGTATGTATATATATATATATATATATATATATATATATATATATATATATATATATATATATATATATATATATATATATATATGTACAAAAAATTAAACAGATATCATTTCTTACCTCATGTATTTTTCAAGATCATATATCACTTGTTTGATGTTATTGTCGAAGTTCTCTGGGAGAGATAGGGGTAGCATGCACTGCAACAATTATAAAAATAATCATCTCATTCTTTTCTCATATAATATAATGAGAAGTACATGCAATTTAAAAATTTATTGTAAATACAAAGAACATGACTTACCTTGATGAAGGTATGCCAATCATGCATTTTCAACCCTGGCCCAAATTCACTTTTCTTTGATATGGTACTGCTTATGTTTGTAGCAAATCCTGTGGGAATTGAATTTTTTGTATGACTTCTTTTATGGCATCACTTTGTTGTTCTGTTAATATCCAAGGGAGGGAAATTGCATTAATCTATTCTCCATTTCTATTTGATTCAATGAAGTTTTTCATTGCATGATTGGATTCATGAATGTCGCTACAATTTTGATAATTTTTTCTTTGTCACGCCTTCCATCCAATATCTTACACAATATCTCTGTTACATTCTTTCCAATATGCATAGTATCAAACAAATGCATAATTTGCAGTTTCTTGTAGTAGGGAAACCTACTAAATTGTCTGGGATAACTCTTTAGTCCCTTTGGAAGGTGCTCAATAGTGTTACCTTGATGACACTCATGATCATCAATCACATAATCAGCAAACAAAACACAATAAAATAATACAAATTCCAAACATAAACCATTAGGTAGAATGGTAGTACCTTGATGATTAATTCTATTATATTCCAACTTCTATAGGCGAGGTGTCATTCTCTGTAGCTTAGATGTAGTCTTTTCTTTCCCATTGAAAATATATTTTTTGGTAATTAGATAGTTATGACTTTTGTGGAGAAAGTGTCTATGCTCATCAAACACCTGCTTTCCTAAAATTTTTGAATGATGAGATTTCATCCTTGGACCACAATCTAGACATGCAAATTTTCCCTTTTTTTAAAGACCTACAAGGTAATGATACAATTGGATTAAATATGTTAATTTTTATTTTTAGAATTATCATGTGCAACTTGAATTCACCATAACATACCAGAAAAATGTGTTAGCCCTGGGGCATCATGTATTGTCCATACAAGCATTGCATGGAATTGAAATTATCTATCTCCTATTGGTCTAGAGATGTCATACATACTAACACATTTTCATAACTCCACCAACTCATCGATAAGAGACTCAATATATACATTCATATCTTTAACTTGGTATTTACCTAGTTGAATGAACATCAACATTACATAATTATCATTACCATTTTACTATAAGATTTATAATTACATGCAGATAATTATTAAATGATCAAATACCTAGAATAATCATTGCCAACATAATGTGCTCCCTCTTTATTGACATCCATGGAGGAATGTTATTATTGATGACAAAAACAGGCCAAACAGTATAAATAGATCTTAGCTCTCCAAATGGATTGACACCGTCCACTGCCATTGAAACTTTGAGATTTTGTGCTTCTTCGATAAAGTGCGGCCACTTTTTCTCTATGTCCTCAAATACAGAACCATCCACAGGCATTCGAATAATGTCATTTTGACTCCTATTCCGTGCATGGTAATCCATAAATTGTGCCAACATACTACTGTTATATACTAAGTTTTCACCCTTGTTTCAAGCTCTCGTAGTCTTGATAACCTAGTATAACATGGAAATCATCTCTAGGTTGTGGGACCTATGCTAACTGAGATGAGACCTCTAGGTTCTAAGATGGTTCCTCTTAGATAATCACCTTAATTTGCTTCTAGACATGAAAAGTAAAACTTTCAAGGGAAAGGGATAGAAGGAATGCTTCGAAAGTGAAAAGATTGAAAGAAAACTACCTACTAGGTGATACACCAAAATTAGGGTTTGGATCTCAGTATAGAGGAATGGAATCAATGAAAGGCTGAGGTCTAGTAGGTCACAACTTACTGAATAGGCTTGCATAAGTATTTCATAGAAGGGTCTGAACATAAGACACAATTTATGACCTGCAAGAAGACATTCACTTCTACAACTCAGTGTAGGATTGAGACAAGACTGTTAGGGGGTTGAAGTATGCCCACAAAGCATCTAAATCAGATCAAACACAATAACACACAAAATTACAGAAATCAAGAGGGATCAAGAACCCTAAGATATCACTGAAAAACATCATATACTTTAATCCAATAAGAGATAATTTAGACAAGGAAGCATAGGGACATGAAGGATTGTCACAAAATACCTCTGCAATATCTGAATCATCAATGGGAGAAATACAACTGTATAAGCCAAAGGGTAGAAATGATACCATAGATGACCCTTAAGAAAAGATAAATTTCTTCTACAAATGTCCAACTCTCAGCTCTAAGGCTCCAAAAATACAATATATACATACTCCTTTGCACGCAGGCAAGAGTAAAAAACTAACTAGGGTTACATGGTTTTTAATACAATAATCAAACCCTAGCTGATCAAATCTAATCATAAATATATCTCTACAAAAATCATAGCTGATCAGATATTTGTGCCCATCTTTGTACTAGAAATCAACTTGCAGACAAGCAACCCGGACTTATCTACCTCTCTTGCACAAAGTCTCACCATGAATGCACTGATTGGTACTCTCAAAAAATAAGAAATGACCAAAGATAGCCACCCAGACCCCTGTCACCATCTTCCTCAACTACAAACGTCCTAAAGATATAAATTCCATCTACTAATTCTGTCACTATTGACTACTGGTTCAAAAAACCTAGCTGAAACCTTGCAGGAATATATTTGAATTTAAATAATAATGGCTAATAGGTGGTGCCAAACCTTTCCTCCATCGACGGTCAACATTTAAATCTTAATCTCACTTTAAAACGTGACCGTTAGATCTTCTTATTTACCTGGGCTCGGCATTTGACTGCAAATCTAACTCTAAGTCAACCTCAGGTTACCCTTTTCCTTCAGTCATAGAGTCATTTAAACATTTAGTTGACCTTAGTTATGTCTAGCGAACATGAAAATCTCTTTAGTCACTAATTCATAGAATACCCCTAACCCTGGGCCTAGAACTGCCACATGTCACTCCTTTATTCACCCTTGATTTCCCTGAAAGCATACACCTCGGCAAGTCCTGACATCGGTCCCACTTAAGAGAATATTTTGATCCAATGGTGGGCACAAGATCTCATGGCCCCCGAATATTCCTTGCACCTTTATGCTAGCCATAGATCTATATTAGATCGGGACCCCTCTGACACATAGGTCCACCTGGAAGTCCTCATCATCATGTAGCAACCAATAAGAAGAAAACACATTAGCAAGAAAGGACCCACCGAGAAAGCTCTGAGATAAAGCAAGATTAATGGCCATCACATGATCTCATGGTCTGACACATAGCCTTGTGAACATATGATAACTGTCGATCATCTATAGATGTCAGTACCTCTGACCGCTGAAATAACTTGGTCCCATTGATGAATAAGCTGACTCAACACATGTGGACTAATTAGAAGCTTCCATTTGAATACATGTAGAATTGGACCCGCCAGGCATGAAGAGCTATGTCACTAGGAGAAATCAATAGTAGTTTAAAAATCGCATACCTCTGACACATGCTATGAGAAAACATGCCAGCCATTAGATCAAAAGAGGTCTGACAACTGGGCCTGTTGACAAATTACAAGTCATCTCCCTTCGACCAATGAAATACCTCCACATAGGACACCATGGCAATGGACCCACAAAGGCATGAGGTGCTGAGAAAAGGAAAGATCAATGATTTTCATAAGATTGCGAGCCTCTGACACATGCTATGAGATCTTACGACAACCATTGATCTCATCAACTGGGACCCCACAATCTTGAGACCACCAAAGAAATTAGTGATTATGTGACCAAGGGAAGGCTAATCACTTGCTGAATCACTAACTATTGAGGACTTAACAGTGAAACACTTAGTGACTATGAGAATCATGCAGTCGCTGAATCGTTGAGAGGGAAAGATCACCGCCAGAGAAATATGAGAATCTGGGACCAGCCAATAGGATTTAAAGCACACATGGGCATTTAGGATTTTAAGTGGCTGATAAAGTAACTTGAAAATATATCAGGCCAAGGGGCTACTTAGGGTTTTAAGCCTACAATGGCTACTTTTATGAATTTTTTGGACCTGCAGACTAGAGAGTTAGAAAGCTTGTAGAGACCAAAGAACAGGACATAAAGCTATGAAATTTTCTAAGGTGTTTGGTAGGGTAAAAATAAAGACCCTAAGATTGGAATTGGTCAAATTTCCATGCATATGAAAATTAGGGTAACATTTTGGTGATAACTACTAGATGTCAGCCGGCTAGACATGGAAAACCAGTGGCCTATGACAATCCATTGGGCATGGGGTCATCAAAAATCAAAATTTCTCATAGGGAGATAGGACTGGAACTAGAGAGGCAACCTTGTGCACTAGCACTTCTTGAAAAGAAGGAAACTAACCTAGAAAATAGGGAAAGAAAGTAGGGGAAAGCATATTTACAAAATTTATAGAGAGGGATTAACCTAAAAGTAGGGCTTCAAGTGGAAACCATTCATTGATATCGGCAAGGCATCCCCTTCAAGATCTGATAGCTGGAAAGCATTGGATCCCTTGCATTCTATTATAACAAATGGTCCACCCCAAAATGAATCAAATTTGGTATGTCTGCCAGGCCTGGATCTGAATTCATCCCATTTGAGAACTACGTCTCCAACTTTGAAATTCTTGACTCTGGCTCTCTTATCAAAACTTTTCTTTGTTTGAATATGATGAAACTCCATATCCTACATTGATTTGTCTCTGATTTCTTCCAACTCCATCAACTAAGTATATCTGATCTACAAGGGATCTCCCTCTTCAAATAGAGCATACTGAGTAGCCAAGTCCAGAGCTGGCAATTCAACTCAGATAGACAACTTGGCCTCTTTGCCATACACTAGCACATAAGGGGAATTCCCAATGATCTTCTTTGGAGTGATTCTATCTAACCACAAGGCAAACTTCAGTTTGGTATGCCAATCTCTCTGATCATCTTGCAGAGTCTTCTTGATTATCCTAATCAAGTTCTTATTCGTTGATTCTGCTAAGCCATTGCCTTGAGGGTAATAGTTAGAACTTGTATTCAGATAGATGCCATTCCTGAATGCCCACACTGAGACTTTGAGGCCTATGAATGCCAATGCATTATCTGATATGATGGAATCTGGAATGCCAAATCTATGGATTATATCATCATAAAAACTCAACACAACATTTTTATTGGCTTCTTTTAAAGCAATTTCTTTTATCCATTTGGTGAAGTAATCAGTTGTAGTAATTATCTATTTATGTCCTACACTAGATGGAGGATTGATCATTCCAATGAAATCTGTACCCCATTTCATGAAAGGTTGCTCTATTCTGATTGGCTGTAGGGGCAAGGCTACAAGCCTTTCTTTTCCTACAAACATGGTACACTTGATGCATTTTCTCACATACTCATGAATATCCTTAAAGATAGATGGCCAATAGTACCCAGCCCTCATGATTTTAAAAGCAGTAGTCTTAGGAGAAAAGTGACCTCTAGAAGGTCCATCATGAAACTCAAATAGGACATCAGCTATCTTTTCTGAATCTATGCATCTTAAAAGGACACCATTGTGATCTTTTCTAAAAAGAACTTCATTTATCAGCACAAAAGGAATAGATTGTAATCTATAATACCTTCTTTTTGCTGAATCCAAACCTGTAGGACATTGTCCTATCTTCAAGTAATTGATCATGTTAGGCAACCAGCTTGTTGCCTTGTCTTGTTCTTCTGTATCATGCACCACTAGAGATGCATCTATTTATTTTGATTTCTTTGAACTTTCATCCTCTCCCAAATGCTCACAAAGACCCCTTCCTCTAACTAGCTTGGTAGTTTGGATATCAATGTCATATTCCATCACCTTGGTGATCCAACCAGCTCTTTTCTCATTTAGGTCTTTGGAAAGAAAAATCTCTTTGACACTTGGATGAGTAACTTTCAAGTTTACCTTGCTATGGGTCAATAGATATCTGAACTTTTTAAGGCTTTTCATCACAGCAAGCACATGTTTCTCTACAAAAGAGTATCTCTGGTCATACTCCTGTAAACCTTTGCTAAAGAAAGTAATAGGCTGCTCCAATCCATCTAAATTTTGTTGAGTCAGCATTGCAGATATGGCATCATGACCCCCATAAGCATAAATGATAAAATCATTACTAAAATTTGGGTTTAGGAGAGCAAGGGCTTCTATTAAGGCCTCTTTGATAGCTTGGAAATTGACTCTCCCTTCTTTGGTCCAACCAAAAGATGAACTCTTCTTCAACATGGCTATCAAGGGCTTGAGTAAATCTAAAATGTTAGGCAAGAACCTCCTAACAAAATTAATCTTTCCTATGAAAGATTGGAGACTTTTCTTGTGATGTGGTAGGGGTAGCTCTAGGATAGCTGCAATTCTTTCAGGATCCACTGTGATCCCTTCTTTGGATACTACATATCCCAACAATTTCCTTCATGAACTATAAACACACATTTCTTGGGATTAAGAGATATCCCAAATTCTCTACACCTTTCAAAAATCTTCCTCAAATGTTTGATGTGATCTACTACATGCTTTGAATAGATAGTTATGTCATCTAGGTAGACCATCAAAAACTTGTACATTAGGTTCTTAAAGGCCATATCCATTGCCATTTGACAAACCAAAGGGCATCTTCTGATAAGCCATGGTTCCCCACTTGGTTGTAAATGTAGTCTTATATTGATCCTCTTCATTCACCAAGATCTAATTGTATCCTGAATAGCCATCCAATAATGAAAATCTCTCAGATCCAGAGACACATTGTAAAATTTGTTCCATAGAGGGTAGTGGATGGTGGTCTTTTAATGAAGCTCTGTTAAGATCCCTGAAGTCAACACATAACCTCAGCTCCCCATTCTTCTTCCTGATAGGAATAAGGTTGGAAACCCAACTAGTATGCTTAATGGGGTAGATGATACCACTTTCTATTAATTTGAGCACTTCCTTATGCATAAGTGGCTCAAGTTTGGGATTAACATGCCTTTGCTTTTGCCTCACTAGTTTGGCATTAGGTTCTAATTCAATAGTGTGTTGAGCAAGGGTAGGATCAAAAACCTTGAGGTCCTCATATTGCCATGCAAAAACATCACTAAATTCTTTGAATAACTGAGTGTAAGCTTGCTTTTCCAATTCAGTGTTCACTTTTCCAAATTGTAAGCTCTTACTTGGTTCCAACTCTAGTTCAACACAATGTTCTTGTTGGATTACCAGGCTAGCTTTATTTGTCTTGACTTCATCATCCTTGTTGAAGATAGTCTCTAAGGTAACAAGACCTCTAGGAATCTTATTAGACTTAAGTTGTATCACTTGATCACCATAGTTCTGTGATAGCCTATCTTGATTGTACTTTGAAAAAGTGTCTTCTTCAAACAAAAATTGCAAAATTTGTTCATCATTGTCAAACACCTGCCAATTGACATCATTATCAGGAATAGAGGGTCTGACAATCACTTTGATATGCTATCGATCCATTTCTTTTGAAATGCTAGTTGGAATGTCATACTGAGGTCCAACAGCAGCTAACCTATCTGCATTTTGATTTAGCTTCCTAGGGATAGCAACAATATTGAAAGTACAAAAATCTTCAATTACATCCCAAACTCTATGCTTGTATGCTTTCAAAGTATCATTTTTTGTTGCACTTATCCCTCTTACTTGGCTGACAACTAACTCATTGTCACCATAAACTTTTAAGGCCTTAAGCCCTCTTTTTCTAGCCCACTCTAGTCCATTGACTAGACTTTCATATTCTACTATATTACTAGTGCAGGAGAAACTGAATCTAAAGGTAGTATAATACCTTTCTCCTTTTGGGGACACTAACATAGCACCACCACCAGAACCATGCCTACTTTTGGCTCCATAAAAAAATAGTTCCCAGACCTAATTATTCTAATTCTCTGAATCAGTATCTTCCTTGAGAAGGCTTGGCTCTATGGATCCACTTTCTTGTATCAAATAACTTCCCAAACCAAGATCCAAAAAAAGACTTTCTTGGGCCTTTGAAGCTCTTTCATCTAGAAAAATATCAGGGATACTCTCTATCTTTGTGCCTGCTTCACTAGTGGTTTGGAAGTCATTATCATCAAATATAGGGCAGTTTACATTGATGGTATTGGACACACAAGGTTCTATATGGTGTGCTACTAATGGTTTTGACTTAATGGTGACCTTGGTCCCATACCTTGTATGAAATAGCATGTGAGACCAGTCAGAAGATAGGTAGCCTCCTATCTTGGCTGTAAACTCCCTTGAAAGACATATAGCAAATAATGCAGGGAGATCTATGATATATATATCCATGAGGATGGAGAAATTAGGACTAGCATGAAGGATTAGATTGGTATCCTTGGCCACACCTATAGTATTGACTAAGGATCCATCAAGTTGTGTAACCTTCTTTTGAAAGGATTCATATTTTAGTCCTAATTGGTCAGCTACTTTCTTGGGCATTACAGTGCTAGTAGCTCCACTATCTACCATACAATTATGTACTAAAGATTTTCCAATGATTAAGGATACATAAAAGGGAGGTGGCTTTGAGTTCCTACCTTGTGTAGCATTTCCTTTGGAGTTTCTACTTAGAGCCACCTTTTCTTGATCAGTGTTAACCAACACTAGCTTTGCAGCTTCTTTTTTAGGTTGAGGAGTTGTCACTTCTGTCATGGCTTTCTTCAAAATTTTAGGCTATCCTGGAAGAGCCAAAGAGTCCCACATGGACATGGTGACATTCACCTTCTTCATGTTGTCTACAATGTTAAATGGTGTCATAGTGTGTACTCTTTGTTGTGCCTTTACTATGATGGGCTCCACCCCTTTAGACTGTTGGCCTTCTTTGCTTGAACCTCCTTAGGTATGATGGGAGTAACTTGCTACAGTGGCTCTGCAGATGTAGTAAATTTAGCATTATAATCTTCTCTCTCCATGTCTTGAGCTCTTCTCTTTGCTCTTGTATAGGCAACAAAAGAAACTTCATCATTGACTCCATTGAAGTCCAGTTGCTCCCAATTGAAAAGGGCAGTCTCAATCTCTTGTGACTCTTGTTGAGGAACTGACCCACTAGATGAAGCCTCTGATTGAGCTTGTGAGTCATTTTGAACCATTAGAGCTTGGTTCATCCATCCATTTGAACATGTAGCCTAGTTGTGAGGCTGACTACAAGGAAAACACCATTCATTATCCATAGCCACATTATTTTGACTAGGAATCATATCCCTCACTGGATTTGTAGAATTGAGAGGTGTAGGGTTATATGGTTGGAATGGTCTTTGATTAAAACCTTGCCTTTGTCCTTGATACCCTCCTTGGTATGGTGGCCTATTTTGTTGATAAGGTTGTCCTTGATTTTGATATTTCTGATTAGGACCTTGGCCTTGTGACTAAAATGGTGGTCTAATTCCTTGACCTTGCTTCTTCAAATTTGTGACCTCTTTAGTCAAGGTTTGCAACAAGTTGGTCATTTCTTGTTGATTGCTTTGTTGGCTATTCTTTATCTCTTGTAGCTCTTGAGAGAAACTTGTTCTCAGCTCTGACCACTAGTACTAGCCTGAGGTGCCAATATGGTGGGAATAAGGGTAAATGGGGGTACCTGGGTAGGTGCAATGGGTTGAAGGCTAGGAAAGATGGTCATTGGAGGCCTTCTAGCAATCATGCTTGCTTGGATCAAACAATTTTCAGCCTTGATAGCTATGTCAAAGGCTTGGGGTAAAGAAGTACCACCCATGGACTGGATCATGACAGAAATTTGGCCATTCAAGCTTTGCAAGTAGTAGAGGAAAGCATGGTCAGCTGATGGTCTAACTGAGACTGGAATTCTATTCCATCTCTTAAGGAATCTATTGTTATAATATGTCATTTATTCTTGAGGGTCTCTCTTAATAGTTGTTAACTGCTCAACTAGAGACAAGTTATCTGATTTATCCTCAAAATGTTTACTTAATACATCCCCTAATTCATCCCATGAAGTAATAGAACCAACAGTTAAAGTCCTAAACCATTCAAGAGCCTTACCTTTTAGAGAGGTTGCTAATAATTTCATGGCCACATCTTCTTGAGTAATATTGTGTATGCTGCAGATGGTGGTCACATCTCTTATGTGCTCAAAAGCAGTTGTTTTCCCTTCACCAGTGAAATCAGGTATACTCTTTAATGCCACCAAGGGCACATCATGATGTTGGGCAAAGGCTAATGGACTCCCTTTATTGAAAGGTGCAAAGGTAAATGTCCTAGCCATTGTAGGGGTTGGAATCTAAAGATTGACAATTAAATGAGCTGTATTTGGTGTTAGATTTGAATCCTCTTCTAGATCTCTAGTTAGAGACTTGCCTCTTCTTCTGGAATGAAAGGGAAAAGGTCTCCCTTCTAAGGTATTAGGAGGTGTTGATTGAAATCTCCTTGTAGGGGATGTTCTTTGAGTTGGCCTACCTTTGTGACTTCTTGAGGGCAACTCTAAAAATTTAGTGGGCTTTGAGCTTCTAGTCTCAATCTTTCTCATAAACCTTAAACAAGGTTGGTCTAAAACTTTGAAACTAGTGGAGTCGCCATATATACTTGATAGAAACAAATTCTAAAAGCTTGTGTCATGCAATTTGTATATTAGAGGTAACATAATCTTCAAATAATGAACTTCTTTTAGAGTCCCACCGGGCATGCCAGAATTGTTATACACTAAGTTTGCACCCTTGTTTCAAGCTCTCATAGTCTTGATAACCTAGTATAACATGGGAATCATCTCCAAGTTGTGGGACCTATGCTAACTAAGATGAGACCTCTAGGTTCTAGGCTGGCTCCTCTTAGATAATCACCTTAATTTGCTTCTAGACATGAAAAGTAAAACTGTCAAGGGAAAGGGATAGAAGGAATGCTTGGAAAGGGAAAAGACTGAAAGAAAACTACCTACTAGGTGATACACCAAAATTAGGGTTTGGATCTCAGTATAGAGGAATGGAATCAATGAAAGGCTGAGGTCTAGTGGGTCACAACTTACTAAATAGGCTTGCATAAGTATTTCATAGAAGGGTCTGAACATAAGACACAATTTATGACTTGCAAGCAGATATTCACTTCTACAACTCGGTGTAGGATTGAGAAAAGACTGTTAGGGGGTTGAAGTATACCCACAAAACATCTAAATCAGATCAAACACAATAACACACAAAATTATAGAAAGCAAGAGGGATCAGGAACCCTAAGATATCACTAAAAACATCATATACTTTCATCCAATAAGAGATAATTTAGACAAGGAAGCATAGGGACATGAAGGATTGTCACAAAATACCTCTGCAATATCTAAATCATTAATGGGAGAAATACAACTATATAAGCTAGAGGGTAGAAATGATACCACAGATGACCCTTAAGAAAAGATGAATTTCTTCTACAAATGTCCAACTCTCAGCTCTAAGGCTCCAAAAATACAATATATACATACTCCTTTGCACGCAGGCAAGAGTCAAAAACTAACTAGGGTTACATGGTTTTTAATACAATAATCAAACCCTAGCCAATCAAATCTGATCATAAATATATCTCTGCAAAAATTATAGCCGATCAGATATTTGTGCCCATCTTTTTACTGGAAATCAACTTGCAGACAAGCAACCTGGGCTTATCTACCTCTTTTGCACAAAGTCTCACCATGAATGCACTGATTGGTACTCTTAGAAAACAAGAAATGACCAAAGATAGCCACCTAGACCCCTATCATCATCTTCCTCAACTGCAAACATCTTGAAGATATAAATTCCATCCACTAATTCTATCACTATTGACTACTGGTTCAAAAAACTTTGTCAAAACCCTGCAGGAATATATTTGAATTTAAATAATAATGGCTAATAGGTGGTGCCAAACCTTTCCTCCATTGATGGTTGATGTTTAAATCTTAATCTCACTTTAAAATGTGACTATTAGATCTTCTTATTTACCCGGGCTCGACATCTGACTGCAAATCTAACCCTAAGTCAACCTTAGGTTACCCTTTTCCTTCAGTCACAGAGTCGTTTAAACATTTAGTTGACCTCGGTTAAGTCTAGCGAACACAGAAAGCTCTTTAGTTACTGATTCATGGAATACCCCTAACCTTGGGCCCAAAACCACCACATGTCACTCCTTTATTCACCCTTGATTTCCCTAAAAGCATACACCAGAGGCAAGTCCTGACATCGGTTCCACTTAAGACAAGATTCAGATGCAATGGTGGGTGCAAGATCTCATGGCCCCCAAATATTCCTTGCACCTTTACACTAGCCGTAGATCTATATTAGACCGGGACCCCTCTGACACATCGGTCCACCTGGAAGTCCTCATCATCATGCAGCAACCAATAGGAAGTGAACACATCAACAAGAAAGGACCCACCGAGAATGATTTGAGATAAAGCAAGATCAATGGCCATTGCATGATCTCATGGTTTGACACATAGCCTCGTGAACATATGACAACCATTGATCCTCTGCAGATGTCAGAGCCTTTGACCGCTGAAAGAACTTGGTCCCACTGATGAATAAGCTTACTCAACACATGTGGACCAATCAGAAGTTTCCATTTGAATACATGTAGTAGTGGACCCACCAGGCATGAAGAGCTACGTCACTAGAAGAAATCAATGGCAGTCTAAAAATTGCATACCTATGACACATGCTATGAGAAAACACACCAGTCGTTAGATCAAAAGAGGCCTAACAACCAGGTCCATTGACAAATTACAAGTCATCTCCCTTTGACCAATGAAATACCTCCACATAGGACACCATGGAAATGGACCAATAAAGGCATGAGGCACTGAGAAAAGGAAAGATCAACGGTTGTCATAAGATCATGAGCCTCTGACACATGCTATGAGATCTTACGACAACCATTGATCTCATCAATTGGGGCCACACAATCTTGAGACCACCAAAGAAATCAGTGATTACGCAACCAAGGGAAGGCTAACCACTCGCTGAATCGCTAACCATTGAGGACTTAACCATGAAACACTTGGCGACTATGAGAATCATGCAGTCACTGAATCACTGAGAGGGAAAGATCACCGCTAGAGAAATATGAGAATCTACGACCAGCCAATAGGATTGAAAGCACACATGGGCATTTAGGATTTTAAGTGGTGGATAAAGTAACTTGAAAATATATTAGGCCAAAGGGCTACTTAGGGTTTTAAGCCTACAACAGCTACTTTTATGAATTTTTTGACCTGCAGACCAAAGAGTTAGAAAGCTTGCAGAGACCAGAGAACAGGTCATAAGCTATGAAATTTTCTAAGGTGTTTGGCAGGGTAAAAATAGAGACCCTGAGATTGGAATTGGTTGAATTTGCATGCATATGAAAATTAGGGTAACAACTACACCTGAATAATCTTTGCAAACATGGTATAATGGGGATGTAACAAAGAACCTTGTGAGGCACCTTTTTTGTTATTTGATCTATTCGATATCTACTCGTATGACATTCAGGGCATTCTATTACAAATTCATGTTCTTTATGATAAATAATATGATCATTGGGACAAGCATCTATTGCTTGATACTCTATTCTAATATATTTCATAGTGGCACATAATTCTCGGTATGAGCGAGGGAGAATATTCGATGGTGGTAACAACAAATCACCTATCAATCTATAGAAAAAAATATAAGTTGTTAATATTAACAATATTTATGGTACATGTTTCACCATTTAATTACTATAATGACATATATGACATACCTTAGCATATGTGACATTGTTGTGTTGGAAAACCATTCATAACCTTCAAGTTCAACAACAACAATATAGCAGAGAGAAGAGTTGTTTGGGAGCCTTCGTAAAGGGGTGTGGCTGCCTTCTCATGTAGAGGTATATCATGGATGGCATCAACATCATCCTGATCATTATTATCAGTTTCACCAATACCAAATGTGTCATGGATCGATGTATTAGTACCATCATATGTTGCATCATCATCATCTTCCATGGGATCAGAATCTTCAGCTTCAATATTCCCACCTTCACGATCCTCCACTTCCAAAGCCATATTCTCAATATTCTTACCTCCATGGTCCATATCATGTACTCCCCTACGGAGGTCGACCTATATAAAAATGATGAACACAAGTAAACCATGATAATGATGTCATCATCAAGTGTATTTCATATATATATTAATTGTTAAATAAATATAATGAAAAACTTACCAATTCATGATAATCAAACCCTCCTTCAATGTGACCATTATCCCTACAATGTCTCTTAGCTTTTTTGATTAGCAATCTTCTAATGTTTAAGCCCTTAAAAATATTGCAGGGACAATAACATTTTCCATCACCTTTTCTTTTAAAGTTTGACCACAATCTATTGATTGCATCGCCATTACCTTCTTCACTTAGATTGTCTGACATGATCCTTCTTCACTTAGATTATCTATAACCAACTTATATATAGAAATTGAAAACTTAGTTATGAAATGATGTTGTAGTATAGTATACCAAATTGAAACACTTCTATTACTGTAGTCTTCCACCTCAAACTCTTTCCTATTATGGCAAGAAATAAAGATATTCAAATAATATAGTAGTTTGTAAATCAAAATAAAATGGAGGCAAGTTGTTGATTGAGGGTGTAGGGAACAACACCCGTCAGTACTTTTATCGAATTGTAAATTTAAATTTTGAACCATTCTGTGAATATAGAACATGGATGTAATATCAGAAAATAAAAAAATGTAGACATGACAGATTACTTATTTTGTTATTCTACATTACTTACTATTTGAGTGCATGTTCTACCTGCAACTTGATCAAGTCTTGTTTGATGCTTCAATTTTGTGTTCACTATCCTATAGAAGTACACAGTTTTGTATTTTCCCTATATGTTATTCAAAAAACAATAATAGAATAAAATACTTGTTGAGAAAGATCATTGTAGGAGTATCAAAAACTCGAGATCCAAAGGTAACACAACATTATAAGACTCTTACATTCAACCTTCAACTCATGCACCTAATAAATAGGAGAAAAAATACATGAAATTGAAAAATTTAACGAATGAATTGTGTTTTTCTTCTCATCTTTATCAGCCAAATTTATATGAGATTCTAAAGAAGGCCTCACTCTTAATCAGCCAAATCTTCCTTGTACCACACAAAAAAACTATGTGATAACTATGTCTACTCCAACCTTAATTGTTTAAGAATTCATCATATCAGATAAAGTATGTTTAAGAATTGTTGGGACTGGTCCTTTGGCGTGTATTAAATAGAATACAATTTTTAGCATACTATTATCATAGTATTTCTTTGTTGTAAACATGCCATTGGTTCAGTTTTGTAAAAAAAAATTGTGTTAGATGCATTTAAAATTATCTTCATTGTCTTTTGATTGTCTAAATGCTTCTTTATTTGTTAGCCAATTAATACATGCTACTATATAAAGAAAAAAATCAGAAGACAATGAAGATTTTTCTAACAAAAATGAATATACTAAACTGAACCAATAACATGTTTATAAAAATTATCATAACTCGCAAGCAAAATTGAAACAATGGCATGTTTATAACACATTAAGAGTGAGGCCTTCTTTAGAATATCATGAGTTTTGTACTACATTGGTACTACGTATGCAACATATTGTGAGTTTGAAGAGAGTTTGTGCCATGTGTGATAGAACCTACTTTATCTAATATGGTGCATTGTTAAAAAAATTAAGGGTAGAGTAGTTATTACTTAGTTTTTTGTGGGGGACAATGAAGATTTATCTAACAAATAGCAGGTCTTCTTTAGCATTTCATGAATTTTTACCACATATATTGTTTCAAGCCTTTGAGTCCTAGAGAAGAAAAATGGTGTAAGTTGAATAGATCAAAGTGAATGGGGTGTTGAAACATGGTGAATAGACCATGATGAGATGATACTTGATGTTGTGACTAAGTTTCCCTCACAAACAATGACATAGACTAGTTTTACTAAGTTTCCTTTCTCTATTTTGAGGTTTCCTTTCTCTGCCACAGGGGTACAGTCAAAGGGTTCAATGAAAAAATGATCCTTTGAATGGTTACTATGAATATGACTGATTTGATATAGCATATTGCTCATTTTACTTGAACTTTGAAATAGCTTGTGCAAGGGTGAAAGTAGTTTTGATCGTTTTGGTCATGACTGTTCCTCTACACAGTCAAGAAATGTAACTATCTAATGATTATATGTAATGTTGAATGGATTAAATGCTTTATTCTTGGTAGAAGTGAATGGAAGGAATAGTTTTGGTGTTAGGTTTCATTTATTATTGAATTCAATGGTTTCCAAAATGTGTTGAGGATTTTTCTCTTTGTTTAATGTTAACCGTTCCTACAGAATCCACTCATACAACAATGAAATGCTATGTGGAAGGGATGGTTGATAGTGTTTCTTGAGGGAAGGGGGATTTTGAAAAATTTGTTATCATTGTATTGTGTATTTCCAATATGTTTGGATGCAGGGCAGATTAGGAGAATGAAGGATCACTCAATGATTGCATGATAACCTCACCAAGCATTCTTTCCTTTAAGTTTCCACAATATCTCAAAGTATGATCATTATTCTTTACTTTCTTCTATATGCTATTCTTTACTTTCTTCTATATGCTATTCTTTCTATGGTTTTGTTATCTCAGAAATATATCAAAAAAATTGTAGATGTGCATATAAAAGTAAAATATTGTCCTTCAATTGTTACACATTAAAGCATTTCCTCTTCGGATTATTCTCTTCATTTTTACAATATCTGTCAAAAATGGTTTCCATATTTCTTCAAGATCTATTTTAATCTTTATATTGCAATTTTGATTAGATTTGACCAACAGTTGGTTTCATTAGTATTTTATAGCATATACTCCTAATGTGAAATGTGGAGAGGAAGAAAGAGACACACTAGGTATGAATTACATGATATACCCATCATCACTTAGCACTTAAATAATAAATTATGGATAGGGAACAACCCCGTAACCTCTAGATGTTTGTTTCATGTTGGCCTCTTATTATATGCAAAGATAGGCCTATCTTAGGCTAACAACCATAGTGTATGGGCCATAAATTATGGATTCCAAAATAGTGCACACTTGTATTAAATTAGGTTCACTATACTACAAGGGAATGGAAACCATGCAATAGTGCCTCATGGGGATGGAAGCAACCCTTCACCAAGAAGATGATTGTGTCTGCAATATTTACTAGAGGCAAAGAACATAATTTTATTTCAGCAATTACTCCTAGAAGATAATGGCACCCACAAAACACTTGGAAAAGATAGCACTCACTATATCTTTTATCACTCTTTTAAAGCCAGGACAATAAATCTCAAAGATTGATCAACAAATTCTTGAACACAAAGAACCATTGATAGATATGATTCATGTGTACAATAGCCAACAACCAGTTGTTCCAATCATGGTGTCCAATAATTATGTTAGAAAAAGCATCAACAAATCCCTTACACAACCATAATAGATTCAAACCATGAACTATAAGAACCTAACAATGGGACTAACAAAGATATAGCCTAAACAAATCTTGATCATAGTCCACCCTATTGTAAGGCCCAAGAAGTAACTCTATCTTAAAGCTACACATTCCTCTAGATGAAGCTCAAAGGTTAGGTAGCTAAAGCATAGAAATACTTGAATAAATATAGGAATAATTTGATGTACAATCATTTGCTAGCTTGGTTTGTGGGTTTTCCACATAATATTTTCCCTTTAACCACATTTATAGTTTGAGAAAATAAGAAAAATTTGTTTTAGATTTATATTATCCTTTTCAACTAGCACACTGCCATCAAAATGCATAATCATTGGTCATCTCAAGAAAATTCCTATTGATTAGTAGGATATCCTTATAAAAATTTGATGCATGGATTTCTTGTGAATTATCAACCGCTATGTATCCTTCAACTATGGAAGGAATAGTGTTGGTGTTAGGTTTCATTTATTATTGAATTCAATGGTTTCCAAGATGTGTTGAGGAGTTTGCTCCTCGTTTAATGTTAACTGTTCCTACACAATCCACTCATAAAATAGTGAAATTCTATGTGGAAGGGATGGTTGATAGTGTTCCTTGAGGGAAGAGGGATTGTGAAAGACTTGTTATCATTGTATTTTGTATTTCCAATATGTTTGGATGCAAGGCAGACTAGGAGAATGAAGGATCACTCATTGATTGCATGATAACCCAGTTTTGAAGGGTCACTGGTTGAGGGGAAAGTCAAGGTCCAGATGATTGCACCATTGGAGGACCCTATTTCTTTGTATTAATTTCTATTCAAATTGGATGCATGGATTTTTTGTGAATTATTGACTGCTATGTATCCTGCAACTGCATCTGTAAATTTGCATATACTTCTCTAGGGTTGTAAGCCACTTAGGGATCAAAATAGAGAGACTAAATCAAAATAATTCTTTTTCCTATTTCCTTTTAACAAAGTCTCAACTATCAATGATACAATATACATTTGATTCCCTAAGCTATCAAATATACAAATGGTGCCTAGCTAGAAGCTCACCAGGAGAATCAAGGATCACTCACTGATTGCATGATAACCCGGTTTTGAAGGGTCACTGGTTGAGGGGAAAGTCAAGGTCCAGATGATTGCTCCATTGGAGGACCCTACTTCTTTTTATTAATTTCTATTCAAATTGGATGCATGGATTTCTTGTAAATTATTGGCTGCTATGTATCCTGCAACTGCATCCGTAAATCCACATATACTTCTCTAGGGTTGTAAGCCACTTAGGGATCAAAATAGAGAGACTAAATTAAAATCATTCTTTGTCCTATTTCCTTTTAAAAATGTCTCAACTATCAATGATATAATATAGATTTGATGCCCTAAGCTATCAAATATAAAAATGGCACCTAACTAGCAGCTCACGGACTGTCCATTTGATAACCATAATCAACATTTCAAGAAAAAGGATATTCTTGAGCACAAGCACCAATAACATGAAATAATGGAGTTAAAGCATGGACTAGGGCATGACACTAGTAGAATGCGGTCATTTCAGAGAGCATTTGTGATCAAATAAAATGCAATGCATTAGAATACGATGCCAAAGGCTCGAAAGATGAAGAAATCACATAGCTTCTCTTGTTCACAGCTTTCACTCCTTCTCTATCCAATCAAAATAAAAATGATGAGGTTGTTTCACTTTTTTTTTTCATCTATACCCCGAATCTGTCATAATTCTGATGGTCAATTAAACACCCATAAGAATACCAACACCATCAGGGCCTATTACAAAAAAAAACACCAAATTTGTAATAAAAAGTTAGTCATCGAAAACTTCTGTCAAAATTTGGCCCCAAATGTAGTAGTGGCGTAATCATCCTGCCAAACTTAATTTAAAAAATTTGTGATATATGTCAAGTACTTATAATTAGTATACCCAAAAAATAGAGACTTAGTAGTAAAAGCATGTCCTTTGGTTTACTAGTTTACTTATAATCAATATGTCCTTTGGTTTACTAGTTTAATCTGGTTTAAGAATGGTTTGTTTCATGTTTGATTGTACCATTGAATGAAGCTTGGCTATATTAAGTACAATCTTAAGACTCATGACTCTTCAAATTCTCTTGTTTCCTTTAGACCTCCAAACATGTGTACTATGAGTAGCGCTCCAACAAATGGACTTGTGATGATTTTCACAATATTACATGTGTTGGAGGAATACTCAAAGTACTAATTAGGAAAATTTGAATGTTCATCACCTATGCATATAAGAGTTGATCATAGAAGGTATATGCATAGGTGAAAAACATGCATATTTGACCAAGCAATACTGGGAGCTAGACCCACAAATAGATTTGTGGTGATTTTCACAATAGTACATGTGTTGTTGGGTAAGCTCCCAATAGGGCTTAGGAAGATATGCATGTTCATCACCTGTGCATATGAAGTGGCTCTAATGGAAGATACAATCACTAAATTCTACACACTCATTTTATTTTGGGTTGATATTGTCAGACATGGTCTTTCTTGAATGGAATGACTCGTTACTTGTATATTGACTAGAATGTTGGTGGAAGAAGGATGATTTGTTTGCAACCATTTTTTCAACTCTAATTTTCTCAACAAAAAGGGACATTTATCATAGCCATAGAAACATGATTATTTTAAAATGGAATACACCAAGGAGTACCATTAGAAATATTGACTATTTACAATCATGAATAATTAACCTTAATCAAATAGCTCATTTTTTTATCAGCATGTGTAGTCTCTATGTATATGAAAAATGAATGAAATATATATCAAGCTGAAATAAAATAGTGAACAAAAATTCAAATTCAAGGCCTAATTTATCAAGAGAAACAAACATTAGGATGAAATAAAAATCATTAAGACTATAGAAAAATCATTAGGACTATAGAAAAATCATTAAGACTAGAAAATCAAGTTCTAGAAAAATCATTATGACTATAGAAAAATCATTTAGACTAGAAAATCAAGGTCTAGAAATGGACGGTTCTGATGCTTTGTCATTACAACAATTGAACATTCATCATTTGGTACTTCTTGGTGTATTTCACTTAAGTTTTTCAGCTGTTGTGTTTATGTGCATGTTCTTTATGTGTTTGGCTTCTCTCCCTCGCAAGGGATATGTCGATAGGTAATTGATTTGAAAGCATAATGATTTGACAGTCTATTTCCAGGATAGGTGTAATCATCCTGCCAACCTTAATTAGAAACATTTGTGATATATGTCAAGTACTTATAATCAGTATGCCCAACAATCAGAGACTTAGTAGTAAAAGCATAAGGTTGCACATCCACATCTGCCCTAGTAAGTATTAGAGCCTTTCAAATTTGTAAAGAACACAAACTTTGCAAATCAAATTGATATTTCATTAAAACCTATGTTCTTGATCAAGCTCTTAAAGATTAAAGCATGAAACCATCAAGTTCTTCACCTATGTTATTCATGGTTGGGGAATTTGTGATGGAGTTATATGTAACCTTTGGAAGTCATTGTACGAAAGACTTAAGCCTAGAGTGTACGGAAGGAACAATGATTTAATAAAAATAGAAGTTTAAATCTGCAAGTCCATTGTGTTATGCATTGTCGAAAGGCTTCTTTACTTATTGTTTTAGTTTCTAAATTTAAAGATGGAATATTAAGAAATATCCAAGCATTCATTTCATCATTGAATGTATTGTGAGCACTTTAAAATTTTGTTCCTTACATTTTGACTGGTAAAACCAGTGACTGTTCCAAGTAATGTTTTTAAATCTTTGAAGTTTCTCATGATCCTGATGTAAGTTGATTGGATTAAGCAATTTGGGGATCCAATAGGACTTTAGGAGAGTTCAATAAATGTTTTGGAAGACTTAGAGGAACCATTAGCATCACTGTTCCTTCATCTACATCGAGTTAGACTGAATTTGCTAAGTTTTTCCTTTGTTTTGAAGAGTATTTTGTAATCTATTTTGTAAAAAAATTTAACACAATTTTTATTTAACAAAACTGAACCAATGGCATGTTTACAACAAAGAAATAGAATGATAATAATATGCTCAAAATTCTATTCTATTTAATACACACCAAAGGACTAGTTGTATGAAATTGTCAATCACATAGCATTTCAGTATTGTATGAGTTAATTGTGCAGGAACAATTAACATTAAACAAGGATAAAACTCCTCAACACATCTTGGAAACCATTGAATTCAATAATAAATGAAACCTAGCACCAACACTATTCCTTCCATTCACTTCTGCCAAGAATAAAGTATTTAATCCATTCAACATTACATATAATCATTAGATAGTTACATTTCATGACTGTGTAGAGGAACAGTCATGACCAAAATGATCAAAAGTACTTTCACCCTTGGACAAGCTATTCCAAAATTAAAGTAAAATGAGAAATATGCTATATCAAATCATTCATATTTATAGTAACCATTCAAAGGATCATTTTTTCAATGAACCCTCTAACTGTACCCCTGCGACAGAGAAAGGAAACCTCAAAATAGAGAAAGGAAACTTAGTAAAACCAGTCTATGACATTGTTTGTGAGAGTATAGTCATGATAAGTGCCTCTCAAACCTCTCCAAACATGTAAGAATTTCTTTAAATACTTTATTGATCTCTTCTAAACATTAATGCATGGACAGTCAAACTAGAAGTCTCCAAAGCATTCAATAAGTGAATATGAATGTTTGAAAACTTTCCTCTCGACTTCCCCAACTACTCCTAATCAGCTAGAGGGATTAGTTGAGTGTTCAGACACTAAAACTTCTTAAACATACTTTATCTGATATGATGAATTATAAAATAAAAAAACGTGAATCCAAACATTTCAAAATAGTGAATTGTTATCCTTGAGCACAAGCATCAATAACATCAAATAATAGTAGAATGCGGCCATTTCAGTGAGCATTCATGATCAAATAAAATGTAATGCATTTGAAATTTGTGATTGAATATGATGGAGAGGCTCGAGAGATGTTGCCCCTCAAAGATACCAATCAAAGATGAAGAAATCACATACCTTCTCTCGTGCTCATCTTGCATGAAGGAAGATTTGATAGCCAAATCTTCCTTGTACCACATGAAGAACATGCCATTTGTTCAATTTAGCATGTTATTATCATATCAATTAAAGTATGTTTAAGAATTGTTGGTAAGGATAGGAATAGTGGAGATTCTAGAAATATCCCTCTAACCGACTAGGAGTGGTTGAGGAAGTTGAGAGGAAAGTTTTCAAACATTCATATTCACTTATTGAATGCTTTGGAGACTACTGGTTTGACTATCCATGTGTTACCAGTGACTGAGATTCATTAAAGGATTTCCTTGCATTATAATTGTATTGTGTATTTCCAATATGTTTGGATGCAGGGCAAACCAAGAGAATGAAGGATCACTCACTGATTGCATGATAACCTAGTTTTGAAGGGTCACTGGTTGAGGGGATAGTCAAGGTCTGGATGTTGATAGTGTTCATTGAGGGAAGGGGGATTGTAAAAGACTTTTTATAATTGTATGGTGTATTTCCAATATGTTTGGATGCAGGACAGAATTGGAGGATGAAGGATCACTCACTGATTGCATGATAACCCAGTTTTGAAGTGTCACTAGTTGAGGGGACAATCAAGGTCTAGATTTTAAGTGTTCCTTGAGGGAAGGGGGATTGTGGAAGACTTGTTATCATTGTATTGTGTATTTCCAATATGTCTGGATGCAGGGCAGACTAGGAGAATGAAGGATCACTCATTGATTGATCAAGCTAAAATATGGAAGAATGAGAAGCCCAAGATTACGTCATGGTATAGTATGATGGAGAAGATGAAGGAATTTTTTTTTCCCAATGACTATAGGGTGTAGTTGTAGAAGAAGATGTGAGGTCTTAAACTAAAAGACATGGATATGAAGAAGTACATTGAAGAATTCTATAAGCTGGATATCAGAATAGAACATGAGGAATATGTTGAAGAGAAATTTGGAAGATACATTGGGGGACTAAGGTTTAATATATAAGAAGAACTTAGTCTTTCTATCCCTAGATCTATGGAATAATGTTACAAAATAGCCAAGAAAGGCTGAGGAAAATATAAGAAGAATACAAGAGAGACAAGAGAATGGTGGAGGAAGTTCAAACTAAGGTAGCAGTGGCAGATTTAATGAGGCACAAGGTTAGAAAAATGCTAACAAAGGTAAGGAAAAAATTGTGGATGCAAGGAAAGGACAAAGAGGATGAGGTAGATTTGGTTCAGGAGAAGGTAGTGGTATCCTCATAGGGAAGTGGTTTACTTGTGGAGAAGTGGGACATCAATCATACAAGTATCTTGAGAAGGAGGCAAACATGAGGAAGGCAGATAGAAGAGTGAACTTGGCACAAGGGGAAGAGGGAAACTACAAGAGGAAGGAGAGGGATCTAATATGGTAAACCCAGAAGAAGGAGAGTACCTAATGGTAAGGAAGACACCTATGTAGCAACAAGAGAGGCAAAAGGCATCAATCTTCAGAACCAATTTAAAAAATTATGGTAATATTTGTAGAATGATCATAGATTATAGTTCTTTTGATAATTTTGTATCTTATGAAATGGTAAACAAACGGAATTTGAATTTTTTTCCACTTGATAGACCATATAAGTAATCTTGGGTGAATAATTAACAAAACATTGTAATAAGGGAACACGCTTATGTTTATTTTTCCATTGGAGGGTATGTTGATAGATTTTTGTGTGATATAGTCCCTATGACATGTTGTCATATCATTTTGGGAAGGCCATGGAAAGCATCTAGAAGGACAATCCATTATGGTTTTGAAAATGTGTATATTGTGCATAAGAATGGTGAAAATTTCACTTTTACACAACTTCCTACAAATGTTGATGAAAGGAACAACATTATTTATTTTGGTAAAAATGATTATGTGGATTTGTAGAAGATAAAAGTGCAAGAGTCTATGGCATCAGGTCTAAGATAAAAGACATCTTTATTGGTCATGAAATCTGGAGTTTATGAGAGTCATGCATGATAACCCAGTTTTGAAGGGTCACTTGTTGAGGGGACAGTCAAGGTCTGGATGTTGATAGTGTTCATTGAGGGAAGGGGGATTGTAAAATCATTTTTATCATTGTATTGTGTATTTCCAATATGTTTGGATGCAGGGCAAAATCAGAGAATGAAGGATCACGCACTGATTGCATGATAACCTAGTTTTGAAGGGTTACTGGTTGAGGGGATAGTCAAGGTTTGGATGTTGATAGTGTTCCTTGAGGGAAGTGGGATTGTGAAAGACTTTTTATCATTGTATTGTGTATGTCCAATAAGTTTGGATGCAGGGCAGACTAGGAGAATGAAGGATCACTCACTGATTGCATGATAACCCAGTTTTGAAGGGTCACTGGTTAAGGGGACAGTCAAGGTCTAGATGTTGATAGTGTTCCTTGAGGGAAGGGGGATTTTGAAAGGATTTTTATCATTGTATTGTGTATTTCCAATATGTTTGGATGTAGGGAAGACTAGGAGAATGAAGGATCACTCACTAATTGCATGATAACCCAGTTTTGAAGGGTCACTGGTTGAGGGGACAGTCAAGGTCCAGATGAATGGGCCATTTGAGGACCCTATTTCTTTGTATTAATTTCTATTCAAATTGGATGCATGGATTTCTTGTGAATTATCAGCTACTATGTATCCTGCAACTGCATCCATAAATTTGCATATACTTCTCTAGGGTTGTAAGCCACTTAGGGATCAAAATAGAGAAACTAACTCAAAATCATTCTTTGTCCTATTTCCTTGTAAAAAAGTCTCAACTATGAATGATATAACAATACATTTGATGCCCTAAGCTATCAATACAAATGGCGCCTAGCTAGAAGCTCATGGGCTATCCATTTGATAACCACGGTCAACATTTCAAAAACATGGTTATCCTTGAGCACAAGCACCAATAACATCAAATAATGGAGTTAAAGAACTAAATAAAAATTGTTCTTTGTCCTATTTCCTTTTAACAAAGTCTCAACTATTGATGATATAACAATACATTTGATGCCCTAAGCTATCAATACAAATGGCACCTAGCTAGAAGCTCACGGGTTGTCCATTTGATAACCATAGTCAACATTTCAAAAAAATGGATATCCTTGAGCACAAGCACTAATAACATCAAATAATAGAGTTAAAGCACAAGCTAGGGCACAACACCAGTAACATCAAATAATAGAGATAAAGCACTGGCTAGGGCACGACACCAGTAGAATGCGGTCATTTGAGAGAGCATTCATGATCAAATAAAATTTAATGCATATGAAATTTGCGGTTGAATATGATGCCAGAGGCTTGAAAGATGAAGAAATCACATACCTTCTCTCATGCATGCCCAACTCATTTTCTCCCACTGCTTTCCTATGCCAATGGAAATAAAAATGATTTGGCACTTCACTTTTTTTTTTTATGTATATCAGAACTATTGGAATTTTGATGGTCAATTTAAAACCCATCGAAATACCGACATCATCGGGGCCTATTTTTTAAAAAATAACAAATTCATTAAACAAAATTTACCCATCGGAAGTGTCTGTCAAAATTTGGCCCCAAATTTAGTAGTGAGAACCATTTGTACCTATAAGTTAATGTAGGAAAAGTGCATGCTTCAAACATTGTCTTGCTCCATCATGCTCTCCTTTTTCATATCCACTTTCAAATAAGTTCCACATAAACTTTATGTTGTGTCTATCATGTTGCATAGATAGCCAATTAAAATAATTTTCAAACTTGAATTGTCCTAGCATGAAGTTACAATCAAATCCAAGAATGAAGTTAAAATAAAATATAATAACATATATTTTATTTATATATACCAATTCAATTGTAAAGAATAATTTAAACAAAAATGGAAATAAATTGAAGTACACTTGCCAACACATCCATCAGACCAAATCTAATGTTCTGACGCATCTATCCCATGACATCTAATATATTCAAAAAGTATTTCAATATATTAGGCTACATAACTCCTATCATGCCCTGTATCATCACTGATATTAAAATGAACCTCCTTGATGATAATGGGTTCATCTAGAATACTTTGTACACCATCCACATCAAACTGTGCATGTTTATAAAAAACTTGTACAAATATTGCAACTTGATTAGAATGATAATATTGAGCTTCAATCTCCATGTGAGGACTAAATGTATAGTTCTTAGAGAAATCTACAATTCAAAGAATACAACCTGGTGGAAAATAAAATTTTGACTCATGAAACTATTTAGCTCGCCATCTTGCACCATGGCAATGTTAAATATGTGGATAAATGATATTATAAAAGCTAGTTATAAACTCAATGTAGGGCAGTTCACTCTCTTTTGACATAATTTATTTGGATTTAAGTCCTCTATTATTTTGGTATGTCTCTTATTAAAATATCTTCCATAAAATTCCCATTGAAACATCATTATTCTCAATTTTCATTAAAAATTTATTCAAATCTCCACAATCATTGGATGTACCTTTTATACATTGTCTATTGAGTTCATTTGAATCTTCTAATTTTTCACATAAAATAGACTTCACAAATTGTCTTTTACTTCCAGGGATGACTATATTTGGATTGATTAAATGCCATAGCTTTTTTATATTATTGCAAGTGTAGATAAAACTCAACATGATTTTGACAACAACAAGTTTCACATACTTTATTTATGTGTACAAAATAAGGACAAAATCTCTTAAAAATGTTTTGACAAATCTTCACATCTAAAAGTTCCTGCTTGAATGTTTCAAACAATTCACTTTATGTTGTATCTATAAAATGTTTTGGATGTAAAATTTTTTTACCATCTTCATCTTTCATTTGTATAGTGTCCCTTATATTAGAAGAAACATGAGAGTAGATGTTCTAATATTCAATGACTTATCTTTTTACTTCTTCAAAAAAATTGTCTTTTTGAGAAAGCCTAAAAATATTTACCCAATTCAAGTTTCAATATTTTCATCTAATATATCTCTCCTAACATGTATTTGAATCGTTCTAGATACATTCAGTAGTTTAGAAATTGTTGAACTTATTTTCTAAGGGATAATTTATTACTAGTAATCATAGTCATCAATTCTCTATGTGAAACACTTAAATCAACACCTTGAGTTGTGTTATAAATACAATTCAATGCTTCTTGCAAATTTTTAATTATGGTTTGTTTTACATTAGCTATCCTTTTATTAATATAAATACCCAACAACTCAAAAATAGGGATCATTTCCCTCTTTCTTAATAACCTAGAAAATAATTGTGTCATTTGAAAGAAATATTTATTTTCAAAATAATCATAAAAAATTAATCACATCTTCCTAATAAATTTCATTGAAAAGAGAATCTTCATCCATCTCCATCAAGTTTTTCATATTAGAAAAATATTTTCTATATTGAATAGTACCAATTTTTCTCTTACCTAATTTTTAGCTTCTTGAACATCAATAGGTTATTCTTAAACATCAACATGTTATTCTTGAGTACATTTTGTATGGCCTTTAATTTTATAATCCCTTTTTAGGTCATAAAGCCTTGATCTACTCCTTTTTTCCCCATTGTACAAACTCTTCTAATTGAATTTCACGTCATCTACAAACAAAAAAATAAGTATACCTAATTAAAACATTTTCATCCATCCTAGCCAATTTGTCATCAGTCCTAACCATTGTGGCTATGCTATCACTGTCTATTAATCCTAAGAAGGGATCTTGAGGAAATAGGTAGGTCAATCTCACAAGAGTGTCCATACTTCTAAGCTAAACTAGCTAAACATTTCACTCTTAGCTCTCAAGGTCTACAAAATGTTATGTCACCTTTAGAATGTGTTGCCCTTTTTATAGAGAAATTGACAACCTTAGTAGGTGTTTTACATTTAATCCACATGAATAAGGAATGTCACATCAACTTGTGAGAACACTCTCGGCATTATTCAAGAGTTTCCATTTGTCTATTTCTAGAACTACAAGCCCAGTTTTTGGTTGCTGATAGTGCCAATGGAGGAGATCTACACTCCTTGAATGTTGAAAAAGGGTAACTATATTCACTCTAGGCTTAAAAGGAAAGATTATTTTTTATATCTTTTCAAACTAACACATTTTTTGTAGCATTTTAGCATTAATATATTCCATTTCATGAAAATGAGTGATATCTAGTTGGATTTTTTAGGCTTCTCACTTAAATACTTGTACTAATGACACTAAGATGTCTTTCCCATGTTCACTAGGTAAAACATTAGAGAGTGTTATACTACCACCTTTATAGAAAACCTAGAAGGATGATGTCATGGTCATTCATTACATATTAATGGAAAAGAGGGAAAATGGAATAAATAAAAAATAAAAAATAAAAAAATCAAGTCATGTTAACAACTCTACTAGGGATATGAATTCCTAGTTGGCAGTAGAGAAATTTTGATGACTATCAAGGCAATAACCTCATCATGATTATAGATGCTTGACTAGCAATGAGGCTCTATATAGTTGGATATTGAACATATCTCACCTACGTAGCTTAGAAAATGGGCAAAAACCATTTCATCATCTTAGGAAGGAAAGGATTAACCTCCTTGCACACAAAAAATTCCCTAGGTGATATTCTTTCATATTATGATAGGTTAATCTAATGCTCATTTAACTTTGTTGTCATTATGGGGTATAAAACATAAAGTTTTATTATGAAGCCAAGATCTTAAATGTAGTCATATTCTTTTCATTCTTTGTGTTCCCCTTTTCTCTATGGATATTGGTTGGACATTCCACTTAGTTTATTTTAGAAGTTTTATTCTGACATCCTTTGGCTAACGTTGCTTGTTTGGTTATCTCTCATTTATCACTTGATATTTTCCCCTTGCAGTCAGCATCATGTCTTGAGTTCTCTAGTTTGACCTTTTCCATGATTAAATGTTTTTCTTTTCTTTTAAAGGAAAAATCCCTGATCTTTTCTCTTTTGTATACAGGTTTTTCTCACGGTGCTTCGGATGTTTGTTCAATAAAATCACATACATAATTGATCTAAGAAATCTTAATTGAGTTAACTCTGAACCCAATGGATAAGGCTTTGTTCTACGTAACCAATTTTTTTGAGGTTCTCTCCCAGAAGGTCTAGATCCATTGAAAGTCACCAACATTGTAGACTCCTCTACATCCCCTAAAAAACTACTTCCTATGTTTTCCCTTATTCTTCGATCATGTTGAGCAACTCATAGTATTCAAAGTTTCATTTCCAGCTAACATGTGTCAGCCCGTCAAAGTTTCTGATCCTCTGTGGAGAATAAACTCCTCCAAAATTATGCTAGCCTACCACATGTGCTAGGATACTTACCAATCAACAAGTCTCACCAATGTATTTCAAGGAATATTATTTCTTAGAAAGAACTCCATGACTAACGACTTTTCTAGGCACTTGTTCTCTTTTCGACGCATGGATTGACCTATGCAATCATGGCATTTCTGATCAGGCTGCCATAATTTTGTGATTGAGCTCAGCTAGAAGGAATGCTATGATAAACCAATCAAATTGAAACATTTTCTTGCGGCACATTAAATTGAGTGATCCATGAAAAATTTCTTGGCATGTCAATTGATTTTAACCAAATTGTAATCATTCTAAGATTATTTTCAATCGAGGGTTTCTCTATGGATCCCCCAAAATTTCTATGAAAAAAGGCTGGAAAATACTGGACTTCGATTCACTAGGACAAGAAATAAATTGTATCATTTGTCAGGATTTTACTTTTATGAGAACAAGACCCTATGACTTGTAGTCTGGGGGTAAACACTATAACACATACTTTTTGGGGCATTCTCTCTTTCATTGCCATGTTTTTTCTTAAATAATCATGGGACTATGTTCTCAGTTCCTTTTCTTTTTATTAATCACTATGTCATGTGTTGAATTCTTATAGGTGTGGTATAGTTTGTTAATGTTTTCTATAGTTTACTCCTCGAGAAGATGGTTTTAAGGAAGTGTGGTCTTCTCTTTCGACCCTTATACAAATTATTAATGTTTTCCTCAACATAGAGTCATATATTATGTCCTTTATTGAAGAGAATATAACTTTCTTTAGGAGAAATGTGCCTAGATTCAAAGCCTTGTAGTGCCTCCCACAACAAGATATGAATTTATGAGATCTACATCTATGGATTTAGCTTATCATTCTCCTTCCAATAATAAAGAGAATGTGGTGCACCCTATCATGAGGGAGTAATGACATAGAGCTCTTACTAGAGAGGTCAAGCCCCTATGAATACCACTTGACAAATTCTTAGCATGTCCAACAAAACTTTGAATTATCATTTTGCCTCCCCTTAGCTTAGGTCATTTGATTAAAGGTAGTTCTCCTCTATTTTCCCCATGAATCCAAACATGAAGAGCCAAATTCTAAAATCCCAGAGGTTTTTTTCTAGGGTGCATGTCATCCCACCACTACAACACTTCTAAACTGCCCCTCGATAATTGATGTGAGTCCCAAATTAGGGGATCAACAGTAAACATTAACAAGCACACCACACTACCTAATGTGTGTATAGATACTTGTACGTTGACACTTTATGAATGTATTTAATTTTTTTTGGTCAAAAAAGGGCAAAACTAGATGTAATATTAAATATAAAAATCTTCAAATAAATACATTCTACCATAGTTATATAGGCCCACTTTAGATAAAATCCCTATTGTCCAAGTTTTCTAAAAATCATCTTAGAAATCCCTAGGCTTCATTTATAGACTAGTGCATATAGATTCAAAAGATTTCATATGATATTCTACTAAAAACCATACATAGATTCTATAGATATAAATTAGTCTCAATTGTTAACCATTACTAGAATCTATTATAATACTATATTTTATTTTAAAGAGAGAACAAAATATTCTTAAACCCTAGCTAGGGTCTTTTGTTTTGTAGTTGAGGTAGATAGACATGCACTTAGACTCAAACCTTGTTCACCTACAATAGCATCAACTAGGAGAATGGAGGAAGGCCTTGATTATTCCATGTTGACCTCTTTCATGTTGTTTTTTTCTAGACCTTGCACCTTAAAGATGGCCATAAACCCATCCACCCTTAAATCTATCCTATCTTCTTCATTATTGGATACTATTCCTTCTACTATCATGTAGTTGTGAATCCATTATGCCCCTTCATTCTTCCTTAGTTGATATAGTTTAAACAAAAAACTTACATTTTGTTTAATGTCAAATGTCCTAGTACCAAAGTGCTCAACATCTTTAATCACCAAAATGGGGAATCACAACATTGGTTTTCCATTCTGAATGGTGACCATGTAATCCTTAGGGTAAGGGTGGTTAAGTCCTCACTAATATTTCTCAAAACCTTATCTAATTCTCTAAGCAATTATTTCTTCAAAAAAAAATTCAGACAAATTCTAAGTATCTTCCTCAGATTTTCCCATATAGAGGATAGTGGAAATAAATATTGTATAAATCTTTGTGTTAACTCTATATTTATGGACAGTGGAAAATAACTCCTCACCCTAAATCTACTTCACTACTCAAATCATTTTATTGTGAAAATGAATAATTATTCATCCTCCTATCTTTGATTTCACCAATAAAAGTCGTCTACCTCTTTCTTTCATTAGAAGGATGGGAGAATCCCTTAGTATTGAGGTCACTCTACAACTAACTAAAATCTTCATCTCTTATCTTGGAGTCTCTAGCTATAAAGTCTTTTTATTTATAAAAAGATTAAATAAAAAGATTGTAGTTCCCAAAATTCTCAAAAGGGAGGCCAATAAATGCACTCTCATGAATATTTCATCTGTATCCATGATACATCATGCCACCTTAAGAGCTTTTTCACTAAATTGTGGCTGAGCTGCTAATATATTAATCAAATTAGTTTTAGAAAATAAAACACTAAACGCCAAGGTAGTTAAATCTAGTAACATCTGATGTATGCCACACTAAATTTTTGTATGATGCATTTAGCCTCTAATATGTATTTAATTTTTTTAAAAGCATACAGTACAATCAAAAGGTTTTATAAGACAAAATGGTTTTTCAAGTAAGGAGGGATGATAGGTGACATCCCCTTGTTGGTCCTAATATTCAAATCCTTGAAACATTTCTGAAACATGTTATAGTGTTAGGAAATGCAATAGGGATTTTTTTTCATCAATTATCGGTGAGACATGGCCCATCATCCCCAAGGACAAGTAAAATTTTTATTATCTTTAGAAAAAATATTTATGATATTGAAAAAAGATTTCAAATATACTATGCTAATATTGTAACATCGGTACTATATTATGGTAATTATTATAAAATAATAATAAATATATTATTCAACTTAGAATAATAGCCCATGATATAAGTTACATAATAGTTAGCACTAATATCAATGATTTAATTTTATGATTTCATTGTTGAAACTTTGTGTATAATCTAAAATTGGTAAGGATAAGATATGAAATCCCACTTTCTGATAGGAAGACATTTATTGAATAGATAAATCATATACATATTTATATGAATTAAAATTAGAATTTAGATTTAATTATTTATTAAATAAATTAAATTTATTATAAAATTCTTGTTTATTTATAAATTTTGATAGTTTTATTATATATAAATATAAATATAAATATTTTTTAAAAAATATATTTACACATTTTTAATCAATATTTTGATAAATAAATTTGTTTACAAAAATACACTTCGATTTCTATTTAAAATATTTTTCAATTTTTTAAAACTAAACTATTAAATAATTATTTTTAAAAAAACTAACTATTATTGCACCAAGTGCTTGAAAAGACTATTTTCTTTGTTTTAAATATAAAATCACAACTATATTTTAAATTTTAAATTAATTATTAAATAGACAAAATAGTCTTGTTAGACATCCTTTTGATGCCTATTTAGAGATTTCCTTTTTGTGCAACTCTTCCCCATTAGGTGCAACATAAAATTTAATTTGGATAGCCAACATAAGAATAGGTACATGTGAGTAAGTAAGCATCTCCACCACTAGTTCACATTTTCACTCCTAGAATCTCTACTTCTACAAAATTGACCATGACCATTGTATTTGGTTTACACATTCATAAATGCCTTATTAATTCTTTTGTAGAGAAAAAAATTAATTTTTAAATAAATATAAACTAATTCAATTTTAATTTTTAAGACTAAAATGATAAATTTTCACAAAATATAAATATGAAATAAATTTCAAATGTCATACAAAATAGTTTAATTTCTTTAAATATTTATTATAATTTATTTTTTAAAGACAATTACATCTTCTGAATTTTTAATGATTTTGTATGACATTTCTTTTCTCTAATGACTAGTCCAACAAGTTGAGATGTAGTGTAGAGACTATGTTATAAAAAATGAAACAAAAATTACAAGCAATAGAATATTTAAAAATGATATAGAAGAAATAAGTTATATGTACATATACATTTTAAAATTTAAAATTAATTATAATTTTTTTTTATCTTCGATAATAAATATGTTTTACAAATTGAAATTTGAAAAATACAAAATAATTTTTAAAATAAATAAAAATAAAAATATATATTATTTTTCTTTATAATTTAGAATAAAATTAAAAGAAAAATATTAATTATAATCTATAACAAAAAAATCATTTTTTTCTTAAAATATAATTAAAAAAATAAAAAGTTTAAAATTAAAATACATGACACTAAGTTAACAACTTAAAATTTTAAAAGATTTTAAGACAAAATGATAACTTAACAATAAGATTTTATAAACAACTTAACAACATAATCTCATGCATCAACTTAAGATTTTAGAAAAAAATAATGACTCTCACTTAAGATTTTAGTTAAAAACAATAACTTAACAACAAGGTTTTATAATCAACTTAACAGCAAACATAGTCTCCTCATGAACTAAAAATAGATTGACATATGGTTCTGCATCTTAAAAAAAATTAGAAGTTGTGCTTAGAAAGTAATGCATGAATAGAAGATCACGTCACGTTTGCATGTAGAAAAGAAAAGTAGAAGTTGCCCTAGAAAGGAATGTATAAATAGAGGACAAGTTCGCATATGGTGTATCATAAAACATTTCATTTGCAGTGAGGAGAGAAATTAATATTTGTTAACTACATGGCTGAGGCAAGGGAGATCATATATGGTGGTAAGCGCATCAGATTGATTATAAAGGGCCCTAAGCCCCCACCGGCACCTCCTCCTCATATCAACTCAGATTCAACTCAAGAAAGTATTCGTCCGGCTGTTGTTGGGCCACTCACAATCAACATTAAAAATGGAGATGCATTTGAGCAGGAACCTTCTGATATAGATTTAAGTGATGAAAGCGTTTCTTCTGTATTTCGGCCATTCATAATCAAGATCAAATGTCCACCAAAAGATGTGGAAGGAAATGAAGGTAATGAGGCAAACAAGGCCAAAGGCACAAAGATGATTATGACGAAGCCTCTAGTAAAACAGCATGGCTCACTTTCCAGGAGGTCTGACAAAATCTTATGAATATACCAAGATCCTAGAGACCGGTTAAGAGGAAAGGCCTATTGATGTAAAGGGTTCTTGTTAAGGAACATACCATTACAATTGTATGCAGTTAAATGTTATGAATATATAAATACATTGTAATAGATGCAAGATTTTGTTTTTTCAAATATCAAGATCTTTCCGCTCATCTGTCAATTGATTTACTGTCACTCTGATATAAACTACGGTAAATTTTATGGAGTATGTGATTTGTTTCGGTTGTAAAACTTTGATTAATATTTTACTACACCTATATGTGATTATTTTTTGGTTGTTAAAGTTTGTGAATCAACTGTTGTCTTATATTTTGAAAATTCAAATGGTAATAATGAAATTGATTTGAGCGCTTTTCTCTCCTGCTTAACATGCTGATTGAAGGATCTGTCACACGGGCTTTGACCTGCGATTTTGTGCTGCTAACTTCAAAATAATCAGTTGGTAGTTCATTGATTTTGTACAAGACATTTGATCGACATTAACTAGGTTTCTGTCACCACTGTTAACAGATCATCTTCAGTTCTTGCATATCCATATTTTATTGTTAGATTAAAAATTGGTCAATTATAAAAATAGATCTGCAGTTAGACACTAGTTAGATTCGCAGAGGTCTTCGTGGATTCAAAGCCACTATAACTTTTCCTCTTTTATAAGATAGCGGCGCATATCTTCTCTTGGTTGATTTTCATGTAGGCTTCGCATATTCCTGCGCATGTGGAAAAAAATAAAATAAAAAAAATCTTGCAGTTTTGTGTGGTAATAATATGTTGTTGTTTGTAGTAAATGAAAATTGGTTTAACTGTCATATTAAACTTTAATGGCATGTTGGATATATATTTATTTTTAATATTCAGAAGTTTATATGTGATGGTTATATTCTTGACTTTTATTTTTAAGAATTATTATATTGGATATATATTTATTTTAAATATTTGGAAGTTTATATGTGATGGTTATAGTCTTGAATTTTATTTTTAAGAATTATTATTGTTGTAATGGTTTTTTTTGTGGGAGAATTATAAGCAAAGGAGCATTTTTGTAATCACTTATCTGAGTGATTGTCTTATTTGTATAACGAGGTTCCATTTCCGGCACATCTCTTGAGAGAATTATTTGGAAAGGTTATATGGATAAAGTCTTTAGATTCATTTCTATAAAATTTAAAAATTAGGGTTCTTTGTTGTACGTCTACAAGGCATTTTTGAACATATGTTTTGTTTTATGGATATGTGACATTTTATGTCCATGTGGTTTTTAGGAAGTCTACATCACTTTATTGGATATATTCCCTATATGACTTTATTCGATATATTTTACATTTTTATGGACACAAAATGTTGTATGGGTTTATGGATTTTCTATTAATACAAATTAGTTTTACCTTTGTTATCCATAATAGCACTACAAATGATTAATAGAATAAATGTATAACTAGACAAAAAAAGATTGTTAGTAACTGTATAGTTGTTCCAAACAACGCAGGTGTTTGTAAGGGGTAGCCCACTACACTTTAAACAATATTGGTAGCTTCATATTTAAATGTAGGCATAACTATGTAGTAGTCATGGATGAATGATAGTGAATGTTTTATATTTCATATCATGGCGATTCTATTTTTTTATGGGCCTATTCTATATAGACCGGAACTTTATACTAATATATGGGAAGAAAGAATTATTGATAATCATGTGCTATAAGATTTTCAATTATTATGGCTAACCCTTCTTTGGAATCCCCTACTAGTAAAAATCCTTAGGTGGAAGTGCCTTCCAACCTATTTCCTGATTTGAATTCCAACTCTCCATCCTTCCCTGCTATCTCGCCCCCTGTCTTCTTTTCAGCCATCTCTATGTACGTTGATATCATGACCCAAAATGACAACTTCCAAACCGTGACCAAAAAGCGTAGAAGAAGAGCTAAAATTGATAACGCATCTCTGACAGCTCCTCATCTTGATGGAATATGGATGAAGTGACTGAGAGGGGGGGGGGGGGGGGGTGAATCAGTCAACTATAAAACACTTCACTATTTATTCTTTTGCAGATCCTTAGGATATCTTAACACTGTTATCTGTTTTAGCACTTGGTAAATAGATTGCAGTAACTTTGAAGATGCAGAAAGTATTATCAATATTATCTTTAGATATTCATCAACGCATGTATATGATTGAGAAAGCAATTAAGAACACAAGAGACACAAGATTTAATGTGGAAACCCAATATGGGAAAAACCACCAATGTATCTAGATACTGATTTTCACTTTTCTGAAGTGATGCCCGGTTAGAAGCCAACTCGGTAAAAGGTTACAAAACACACTGTTAGGTGTGACCTTGTTAGAGGATTTAAAACACCCTGCAAGGAGTGGCCTGGTAAGAGGTCTTGAAAACAATTCAATGGAATTGTCACCTTGTTAGAGGATTTATATTATGGTTGTTAAACCAACTCGGTTAAGAGATTTAGAATTCACTGTTACAATGATAAGAAGGTAACAATGAGAAAGTAACCTGTATAATAATGCAACTGTCTTGCTGATTACAGATCTCTGTTCTGCATAATTCTGATCCTTTCTGATCAAATAAATCTCTGCTGCTCCTCAAGGATATCTGAACATCCTTCACAAGTTCGCATATATCTTTCCTTCTTTTCTTTTGTAAATCTTCTGCTATTTTTTTTTTTACTTTTCACATTTGACCTTTTATTTATATGATTTTGGATTAGTCAAATCGACATTATTTAGTATAACAGTCGGCTGAATTAAGTAAACTCTATTTGCAAAAATCCTTCAAGGGCCGACAGTGCTCGGTGACCATATCTTTCTATAATATTTCGGTGACTGAGGAAACTCGGTAAACACCGACAATCCTTTACCTTTGATAACCGACTGAACTCGGTAAACACTAAACTTTCTTCGACAACCGAGTGAACTCGGTAAACACTAAACTTTCTTCGATGACCGACTGAACTCGGTAAACACTAAACTTTCTTCGGCAACCGAGTGAACTCGGTAAACACTAAATTTCTTCGATAACCGAGTGGACTCGGTAAGCATTAATATTCCTGTCTGGTAGACCGACTGAGCTCGGTAGGAGCTGATTGCTGCGGACTATGACATAGTGTGACATCAAAGACAATACATAATTGAGTAGCAATTTCCTTCAGATAATTGTTTCCAACAATCTCCCTCTTTGGCATTGATGGCAACACAATATGTCATATCATAAGAAATTTGAAAGAGTTAGCTCGGTTTAGATTCAAATCTCCCTCTGTCAGCAAACTTCCTGTATCCTAAAAATTCTTCCTTCTGACTATTTGAAAATTTCTTGAAAGCAATAGTAAAGACATAGCAAACACTCCCTCTTTGACAACACATGCCAAAGATAATTCACATATTACCGGTGAAAATTAATGTACCTCAAGTACTGATTCATATGCAATGATTCCTTTAATATGCTGCATCAACAAGTTGATTTTCAATCATGTTCTAGTTGATGCATCACTAAAACTGTATTTAGTGAGCCTCAAATAGGGGAATGACCCCTAACTTACCTCTTAGATACATAAATGCATCCTTAGGTAATGGTTTGGTAAAAATGTCTGCAATCTGTTCTTTTGTATGAATATATTCTAATCTGATTTCCTTGTCCTACACCAATTCTCTGACAAAGTGATATTTAATAGCAATGTGCTTGGTTTTGGAATGCATCACTGGATTCTTAGAAATGTTTATTGCACTGGTATTGTCACAAAATATAACAACTGGTTCTTTGATTTCAACCTTCATTCCTTCTAATAGCTGTTTAAACCAAACAATATTTGAATAGTTTACTGCAGCAGCAACATATTCTGCTTCAGCTGTGGATTGAGATGTGCAATTCTTCTTTTTACTAGTCCAGGATACCAGTCTTTTTCCAAGAAAAAATGCTCCACCACTTGTGCTTTTTCTGTCATCAATGTTTCCTGCCCAATCAGCATCAGTAAACACTTTCAAGTCTAGATTGCCTCCAAATTTATACCACAAACCATATTCTTCAGTTCCTTTTAAGTATCTTAAGATTCTTTTGATTGCCATCATGTGATTTTCCTTAGGTTTTGCTGAGAATCTAGCTACTATACCGACTGCTAAGGCAATATCAGGTCTTGTATGTACTACATACTGCAATTTTCCAATCATAGATCGGTATAGGGTCTGATCAACTTCTTTTGAATCATCATTTTTGGTAAGTTTCAGTCCAGTACACATGGGTGTACCAACTGGTTTTGAATCTTCCATACCAAACTTCTTAAGTATCTCCTTAATGTATTTGGATTGAGTAATGTATATACCATTCTTGCTTTGTTGAATTTGAAGACCAACAAAGAATTTTATTAACCCAAACATAGACATTTCAAATTCTCTGTTCATTTGTTCTGAAAATTCTTTGCACTGATCCTCATTCCCTGTAAATATAGTATCATCCACAAATATTTCTGCCAATACAATTTTGTCATCCGGTCCTTCTTTAATATACAGATTGCTGTTATCATTAGCTCTTTTGAAATTAATCTGAATCAAATAGTTATGTAGTCTTTCATACCACGCTCTAGGAGCTTGTTTTAAACCATACAATGCTTTGTGTAACCTGCAGACCATGTCCCTTTTATCTGGATCAACAAAACCTTCAGGTTGTTCAATGTAGACTTCTTCATCAAGAATTCCATTGAGAAATGCAGATTTTATATCCATCTGATATACCTTAAATCCTTTGTGTGCTGCATAAGCAAGTAGAGTTCTTACACCTTCTAATCTTGCAACAGGAGCAAAGGTTTCTCCATAATCTATACCTTCTTCTTGAGAATAACCTTTACATACCAGTCTAGCTTTGTTTCTAGATACTTGACCATCTTCATTCAGCTTATTCCTGAATACCCATTTTGTTCCAATTACATTCTTATCTTTAGGTCTGGGTACAAGAGTCCAAGTTTTGTTCTTTTGTATTTGTTCTAATTCTTCATTCATTGCTTCAATCCAACTTTCATTCTCCAATGCATCTTTGATATTTCTAGGTTCAAAATCAGTAAGTAGACATGTACCTTTTAGCTTGCTTCTTGTCATAGTACCATCTGATTTGTTTCCAATGATTTGATCTGGTATATGATGTCTTCTGACATATTTGGCTAGTATAGGTTCCTTGCCTTTTGAATGATTCATGCTGTTGTCTTCTAGGATCTCTTCTTCAGGTTGCTCGGGTTCGGTAGATATTTGCTCGGTAACTTCAGGCTGAGACTCGGTCTGAATTTCTTCCTGTGACTTGGTTTGAACTTCTTCCTGTGACTCGGTTTGAACTTCTTCCTGTGACTCGGTAACTGTGCTCAGCTCGGTAGATATAGCTTCCTTATTGATAGTTGTGTCTGTCAATGTTTCAGGTTCAATGTAAACGAATCTTCTGTAGTTCTCAGGTTCCCTTTTGCTTTCTTCCTCAGTCTTTTCTGCAAACTCATCAAATTTTACATGTATACTTTCTATGACTTTGTAAGTAGATAAGTTCAGACATTTGTATGCCTTGCTTTTGCTAGAATATCCTAGGAATATTCCTTCATCACTTTTCACATCAAATTTATTTCTTCTGGATTCTTTTAAGATATAACACTTGCTACCAAATATTTTCATGTAACTTACATTAGGTTTATAGCCATACCATAATTCATAAGGAGTTTTGAATGTGTCTTTCTTCAGTTGTACTCGGTTCAAGGTATGAACTGCAGTGCTGATAGCTTCCTTCCAGTACTTTATAGCAATGTTCTTTTCTATCATTAGAGTCCTTGCACAATCCATAATAGATCTGTTTCTTCTTTCTGCTATTCCATTCTGCTCAGGAGTTCTCGGAGCTGATACCTGTCTTTTGATTCCTCTTTCAATGCAGAAGTTGTTAAAATCATGGGAGATGAATTCACCACCTCTGTCTGATCTTAAGCATTTCAATCTTTTCCCTGTTTCTTTTTCTACTCTTGCTAAGTACCATTTGAACTTTTCAAATGCCTCTGATTTTTCTCTTAAATACATGACAGTCATCATTCTAGAATAATCATCAACGAAAAGAATAAAGAATTTATCTCCAGTATAGCTTTGTATTCCAATAGGTCCACATAAATCAGTATGCACAATTTCCAAAATTTCTTTAGACTGATAGTTCTTACTCTTGAAACTATTTTTACTCATTTTGCCAATCTGACAATTCTTACATAGACCAGTGTCAGGTTTCTTCAAAGTAGGAATGCCTCTAACCTTCTTGAATTTGCTTATTTTTATCATGTTATCAAAATTCACATGACATAACCTTTTGTGCCATAGCCAACTTTCTTCTATTTGAGCAATAAAGCATGAATATTCATTGAGATCAAGATAAAATAAGTTACCTTTTGTTTGTTTGCCTGATCCAATGAGTTTTCCTTTTTCATCCAGCAGTCTTGCTTGACCATTCATGAATTCAACCTTGAAACTAGTGTTGATTAGCTGTGCTACACTTAAAAGATTATGTTTTAGTCCTTCAACCCAGTAAGCATTATCACATATGAGTTCTTTGGTTAATGAGATTCTTCCTTTTCCTTTTATACAACAAGGTTCATTGTTTCCAAATCTTACATTACCATTGTCACAGTCTTCTAGATATTCAAATTTTGTCTTGTCACCAGTCATGTGGTGTGAACATCCACTGTCTATTATCCATATATCATCTTTGCTTATATCAGAAATAAGTGCCATCTTATCTTCATCATCAACAAATTTATCTTTTATAGCAATAAAGACAATTTCTTCTTCACTATCATCAGAATTTTTAGCCATAAAACATGATTTCTTACCTTTATCCTTGTATGATTTGAAATTCTTTTTGCCATAGTACTTGTGACTTCTCTTTTCTTCTTTGACTTGCTTGTTTGGGCACCTAGCTGCAATATGTCCAATTTCTTCACATGAAAAATAGATTAAAGGAGTTTTACCTTTATATTTACCTTTCCCTCTAGAGTACTTCTTTGCAAGTAATGCTTCTACAATTTCAAGATCACTATCAGAACTTTCTTCTGATTCTTCTTCACTTTCTGACTGAACTTCTTTAATTTTCTTGTTCTTCTTTAGTGAAACCTTGGCCTCAAATGCTGATTCAATATTTTTGGAACTAGGAACATAGTTATCATAGTTGTCTAATTCAAAAGCTGTCAATCTTCCAACTAAAGCATCCAAAGTTATATTGTGGTTTGTTTCACATCTTCTTTCTTGAATAGTTGATACTCTTATTGCATAGATAGGGAGTAGTGTTCTGAGTACCTTACTTATAACAGTCTCATCTGAGATTGTTCCTCCAGAAGCTCTAATTGCACTTACACTTGCTTTGATTCTTTCGACATATTTTGCAATGTTTTCATCTTCCTTCATATTCATTTTGTCAAACTGTCCTCTTAGGCTTTCTGCTTTGGCTCTTTTCACATTTGCATCACCACCATATATTTTCTTCAGTGCCACCCACATTTCATATGCAGTGGTGCAGTCTTTAATATCATCAAATTCTTCATAGCTGAGAGCAGATGCAATGTCTATCATCATGGTGTTGTGAGTCTTTTTATCTGCAATGTCTTCAACAGTTAATGCGCCATTAGGAATTGTGTATTCTTCATCAATGTATTTGCATCCTGAATCACCAATGGAAGCTAGATGAAGTCGCATGAGACCTTGCCATGCTGAAAAGTTATCTCTGTTAAGCTTTGGAATTTCCCTCTTGTAAGACATCCTGATCTTTAGCTTAGGTCCTTGAAACCCTTCCTGCAAGCACCAAAAGCTCTGATACCAATTGATGGAATATGGATGAAGTGACTGAGAGGGGGGGGGTGAATCAGTCAACTATAAAACACTTCACTATTTATTCTTTTGCAGATCCTTAGGATATCTTAACACTGTTATCTGTTTTAGCACTCGGTAAATAGATTGCAGTAACTTTGAAGATGCAGAAAGTATTATCAATATTATCTTTAGATATTCATCAACGCATGTATATGATTGAGAAAGCAATTAAGAACACAAGAGACACAAGATTTAATGTGGAAACCCAATATGGGAAAAACCACCAATGTATCTAGATACTGATTTTCACTTTTCTGAAGTGATGCCCGGTTAGAAGCCAACCCGGTAAAAGGTTACAAAACACACTGTTAGGTGTGACCTTGTTAGAGGATTTAAAACACCCTGCAAGGAGTGGCCTGGTAAGAGGTCTTGAAAACAATTCAATGGAATTGTCACCTTGTTAGAGGATTTATATTATGGTTGTTAAACCAACTCGGTTAAGAGATTTAGAATTCACTGTTACAATGATAAGAAGGTAACAATGAGAAAGTAACCTGTATAATAATGCAACTGTCTTGCTGATTACAGATCTCTGTTCTGCATAATTCTGATCCTTTCTGATCAAATAAATCTCTGCTGCTCCTCAAGGATATCTGAACATCCTTCACAAGTTCGCATATATCTTTCCTTCTTTTCTTCTGTAAATCTTCTGCTATTTTTTTTTTTACTTTTCACATTTGACCTTTTATTTATATGATTTTGGATTAGTCAAATCGACATTATTTAGTATAACAGTCGGCTAAATTAAGTAAACTCTATTTGCAAAAATCCTTCAAGGGCTGACAGTGTTCGGTGACCATATCTTTCTATAATCTTTCGGTGACCGAGGAAACTCGGTAAACACCGACAATCCTTTACCTTTGATAACCGAGTGAACTTGGTAAACACTAAACTTTCTTCGACAACCGAGTGAACTCGGTAAAAACTAAACTTTCTTCGATGACTGACTGAACTCGGTAAACACTAAACTTTCTTCGGCAACCGAGTGAACTCGGTAAACACTAAATTTCTTCGATAACCGAGTGGACTCGGTAAGCATTAATATTCCTGTCTGGTAGACCGACTGAGCTCGGTAGGAGCTGATTGCTGTGGACTATGACATATTGTGACATCAAAGACAATACATAATTGAGTAGCAATTTCCTTCAGACAATTGTTTCCAACACATCTTGCTAAACATATTCTCCCCTCTAGTTCGAATAGTACTGCTTCTCAGGGAAATCAAGTTGGTCCCCCTCCTTTGGAAATTATTTGTATTGACCCCTTCAACAATTGTAGCACCTCAGGTCCTTCTCAGAAATTCCCACACAAAGTCTTTAGAGAACTTGGTGATGACTGCTCGCTTGAGATTATCCCTACTTCTAAACCCCCTTTAGAATCCATGTTCATCCCCATCCCTATTAAACACTCCATGGATGTGGACTCCCAATCCCCTATTGAATCTGACAATGATGATGAGTCCAAAGGTGACCTCCCTACATCTAAACAGTGGGGGAGGCCTTTAGGCTCTATAAATAAGAACTCTTTTGGCAAGAAGAATGGGGAAATCTCTCCTCTTGTTATGACTCCAACTGATGGGACTGCAGAACAGTGCTCTACCCCTTCACATGTCTCCTCATGAATTGCATCTCCTGGAATATTAGGATTCTCAAGTCCCTAGATATAAATTTTGTCATTAAACGGTTCTTAGATACCTATAATTCTATAGATTTTCTAATGCTTCAAGAAATTAAAGCTGTTAGTTTCATGCTCGAGTCCAATCTTAATTTCATTTGGTATGATGTGCTTAAGTATTATACAACGCATCCTAGAGGCAAGTGGTGTTGCGTTACTAGTTAACCCCAAGTGGAGAAACTATATAATGGGCAATGGCCTCTCCCCCTACCACAGAGCTATTTGGATCACTATTAATTATAACAATTGTGTCTTTGGCATATGCTTTGTTTATGCCTCGAATGATTCTAGGGAGAGAGCAAGCCTATGGGAATGGCTGGCGGCTCTCCCCAATATCCCATGGCTTGTTGGAGGGGATTTCAACATGGTGGAATCCCAGGAAGACAAAATTGGAGGCATCCCATTTTCTTGGAAGGACCATGAAAAAATTCACTGTAATAGGATGAAAGAATCTAAACATCTTTTTGAACCCTTAGCTAGTAATAAGGACAATAATCTAGGGTTATGGTATACTTGGTGTAATTTTCAACAAGGTTCCTCCATAATTTACTCTAGACTTGATCGATTTTATGGTAATAAAAATTTATTTTCTTTCTTACTTGATAACCAAGAGAATTATGTCCTTGTCACCTCCACTACCCTTTCTGATCACCATCCTATTTCTACTTGCATCAGTCTTAATAACTCCCCTGTGCACAATAGAGGTTCCAACCCTAAATTTATCTTGAATACTAGTCTTCTCAAAGATGAGGATGTTCTGGCTGCCATCCACATCATTTGGAATATAAAAAAAAAAAATTCCCCCAATTGTTCCCATGCGGATAGATGGAATATGAACCTGCCTTCCTGGTAGAGTTTGCTTGAAAATATTGGCCAAAAAAGAGCCAAAGCTTATAGGTCTATTAAAAAACATCTTTCCTCTAATCTTTAGAGGGCTGAAGCTAACATCCAAGATGATCCCTTGAGTGTTGATATTATCTCCCATGTGATCTCTTCCAAAGAAGCCCTTAGAAAGCATCAACAAGTTAAGATTAGAGGCGCGAAGATTAGGTCTTGTGCTCATTGGCTTCAATCTGGTGATCATGGTTCTAAATTCTTCTTTAATCTTATCAAGTATAAGCAGTCCAATGAATCTATTGATAGGCTTTTAGTTAACAATAAAGAAATTTTGGATCCGAATATCATTAAAAAGGCTTTTGTTGATTACTACAAAAACCTTTTCACCTCTGAGGATTCAGAAGAGGTCGTTGCCCTTAGAAACAAATGTAAGCCTCTTATCCCTAAAAAATTGTCCAGTGATGATACTAACCTGTTGTGTAAGGATATCTCTTTGGAGGAAATTGAAAAAGCTATTAAGTCTCTTCATAATGATAAGGCCCCTAGGCCGGATGGCCTCCCTGTGGAACTCTATAAAGCTAACATTGATTGGATATGCAAAGATCTTCAAGAGATCTATGCAAAAGCCCTTGCCAATGGTTCCCTTGGGGCTAATGTCAATAGTGGTATCATTAAGCTTATCCCCAAGGATGGGGACAAAGCTCTCATTAAGAATTGGAGACCTATTACTCTCCTCAATGTTTCTTACAAAATTTTGGCCAAGATTCTGGCACTTAGGCTTGTGGATATCCTGCCTAAATATATTTGTGCTACCCAGACTGGTTTCATTAAGGGTAGATATATTCTTGAGAATTTGATCACTAGTTGGGAAGCTAGGAATTGGGCTAACTACTCTCATCAGAACTCTGCTAAGTTTCTCCTTGACTTTAAAAAATCTTATGACAGAGTGGAATGGAGCTTTATCTTCATGATGCTTGAGGCCTTTGGTTTCCCTAGTACCTTCTGCAATTGGGTGCATGTGCTGCTTAATGACGCTCTTTCCCAAGTTGATGTTAATGGCTCCCTTTCTGATCCCTTCCCCCTTGGTAGATCCATCAGATAAGGCTATCCTTTGGCCCCTTCCCTTTTTGTCATAGCCTTGGAAGCTCTATACTACATCCTTAGAGATAACTCTACGTACCCTATTGTTAAAGGTATTTCTCTTCCCAATAATGATGAGCTTATCAATTGTCAATTTGCTGATGATACTGCCATTTTCTTTGAAGCTAATGCTGATAACTTTGAAGCCTTAGAAACCAAACCTAATCTTTTCTGCACTATCTCTGGTGCTCATTTATCTCAATCCAAATCCATATTAAAGATTAGAATGCAATTAAACTAGAAATAGAAATTATTCTAAATATGCAATGAAAAGATTGAAAGCATGTGAAAATTGAGACAACAATTCTCTAAGGTTTTGGTACTCTTAAAATTACCTCCTTGAAATGAGGGAAAAGAAGTTCACAATATAGAAGAGCCCAGGTGAAGGATGAAGAGTTTCTTGGAAAGAAACAACTTACTCTTCATCTCCATGGAGGAAGGTGAGACAAATTGGAAGAATTATTTAATAAATTAAATGAAATATTGCCACATGGGTGGCTTTTCACATTATTTGAATTAATAAATCCAAATGGGTGTATTTCATTTAAAGAACTAAATAACATTTAATTCCTTTGATGTGTATTAGCTAAAGGGGGTGGAATTAATTTAGTTAAAAGCACTAGGACTTTGGAATTAAATTAATTAATCATAGGGATTATTTATCCAATAAATGTCAAATATTTAGGAATTAAATATAGTGTATGATTTATGCAAATTTAGGTTTTTTTGCATTTGACACCAAGTCAAATAAAGTCAATTAGGAGACAGAATTGCCTAGTACAATAGGACTTCGATGATGTAGAAATTTGAAGGAATGCATCAAAATTGATTAGAATTGTAAGGTGCCAATTTTGGGGTATTACACCCTAAAAATGCTAAATCTTGGAAGAATCTTCTCTTCAGTGATTTGATTATTGGTAACTGTCCTATTTTTGTTCAAGGTTCTTCTATTTTTAGATCCATATGGAAAGCTTGGGATCATGTCAGGAAGTATATTACCAACAAGGACTTCCATGATGCTAAGCATCTATATGATGAAAGATCCATCTGGTGGAACTTACACTTATCTGGAAAACCCCTTGCCCTCTCCCAAGGATGCTCTGCTCAGCAATGGTCTAATATGGGCATCTCTCAGTTGGCTAGTCCCTCTTCGAACAGGATAAGCTTATCAGCTAGGATGATCTTAGGAACAGTTATGATATCTTGGTCTCTTAGAAGAAGACTTACAATATGATTCTTAAAGCGTTTAAGGACCTGCCTACTACCTGTCACGTGGACTCTCATAAATACTTAAAATGTAAATGGCCTGATGGGGTCATTATGTCCAAAATCAAAGCCAAAAATATATACAATATTATTGGGCATAGTGAGACCATCATTGACCATGTAAACTCTGTTTGGTATTCCTCCCTTGATAACGGTTCTTGGAAGAAATATTTTGACATTCTTTGGAAAGGTACTATTGAACCTAAAATTAAATGTTTTAAATGGATGGTCTTGCTTGATAGACTTCCGATAAGAAAAGATGCTTCCATGAATGATTTTTGTAGCTTATGCAGACTTTTTGAATCTGGTATACACATTCTTTTTTATTGTATTTTTGCTAAGGAAATTTGGAATATGTTTGGTATCACTTATCCAATAAATGTGAATATTCTTAAAATTATCACTGGAAATATTGATGTTCTTAAAAAATATTCTAATCTCTTTTGGAATATTCTCTCTTTTAGCGTTCTTTGGTAGATCTAGAAGTGCAGGAACGCGCAAAGGTATCAGAGCAACTCGAGAGTTCTTACTGAGTGTTTTCGTAAACTCACTTGTTTTAAATTTGTTTTACAGGTCCAAACTACTATGATGATGGACAAGGACAAGCTTAAGAGATTCTTGAAAGATGGTTATGCTACATTTTTCATCTATGAGATGAAGCATGGCTACAAGTGGAGAAGAAACATGTATGATCTTTAGATGTTTGAAAGGACCTGCAAGAAGCTCAATCAGGAGATTAAAAAGAACATCAAGTCTAAAAAGGACCAGATCTTCATGCTGTCTCAAATCTAGGAGCGTAAAAATATTCTTTAGATGGAGGGTTCTATGGGGTGGACTGCCTAGGTGGACACTCATGATGATATATTGCACTAATCTTTTATTTTACTTTCACTTCATTTGTGTTGATCTTGTTAGCTTGTACATTCTTCAGTGTAATCTCTTTTTGTGAGGTCGGGCCTCTTCGTCTGTACTTTCCATTGTAACTAAACTTGATATACTTCGTTTCTTTTTGATCCTCTTATATATAATATAAAAATATATAAAATTCTTGTTTATTTATAAATTTTGATAGTTTTATTGTATATAAATATAAATATTTAAAAAAAAAATATTTACATATTTTTAATCAATATTTTTATATATATATTTGTTTACAAAAGTACACTTACATTTCTATCTTAAAATAATTTTCAATTTTTTAAAACTAAATTATTAAATAATTATTTAAAAAAAACCAACTCTTATTATACCAAATGTTTCAAAAGTCTATTTTCTTTGTTTAATAATTAATTTAAATATCAAATCATAAGTGTATTGTAAATTAATTATTAAATGGACAAAATAGTCTTGTTAGACATCTTTTGATGCGTATTTAGAGATTTCCTTTGTGTGCAACTCTACGAGAGAATGAGGTAGGGCCATAGAATTAGGTGGAACATAAAATTTAATTTGGATAGCCAAAATGTGAGTAAGTAAGCATCTCCACCACTAGTTCACATTTTCACTCCCCGAATCTCTATTCTACGAAATTGACCATGACCACGACCAGTGTATTTAGTTTACACACTCATAAATGCCTTATTAATTCTTTTATAGAGAAAAAAATTAATTTTTAAATAAATATAAACTAATTCAATTTTAATTCTTAGGAGTAAAATGATAAATTTTTACAAAATATAAATAAGAAATAAGTTTTAAGTGTCATACAAAATAGTTTAATTTCTTTAAATATTTATTATAATTTATTTTTTAAAGATAATTACATCATCCGAATTTGTAATAATTTTGTATGACATTTCTTTTCTCTAATGACTAGCCCAACAAATTTAGATGTAGTGTAGAGACTATTTTATAAAAAATGAAACAAAAATTACAAGCAATAGAATATTTATAAATGATGTAGAAGAAATAAATTATATGTACATATACATTTTAAAATTTTAAATTTATTATAATTTTTTTAATCTTAAATAATAAATATATTTACAAATTAAAATTTTAAAACAATTTTTTAAATAGAAATAAAAATATATATTATTTTTCTTAATAATTTAGAATAAAATTAAAAGAAAAACATTAATTATAATCTACAACAAAAAAATCATTTTTTTCATAAAATATAATTAAAAGAATAAAAATTTAAAAATAAAAATACATGACATTAAGTTAACAACTTCAGATTTCAAAAGGTTTTTAAACAAAATATAATTTAAGATTTTATAAACTTAACAACATAATCTCATGCAAACTGAAGATTTTAGAAAAAAATAATAACTCTCACTTAAGATTTTAGTTAAAAACAATAAGTTAACAACAAGGTTTTATAATCAACTTAACAACAAACATAGTCTCCTGCATGAACTAAAAATAGATTGACATATGCTTGTGCATGTAAAAAATTAGAAGTTCCGCTTAGAAAGTAATGCATAAATAGAAGATCACGTCACGTCACGTCTGCATGTAGAAAAGAAAAGTAGAAGTTGCCCTAGAAAGTAATGTATAAATAGAGGACAAGTTCGCATATGGTGTATCATAAAACATTTCATTTCATTTGCAGTGAGGAGAGAAATTAAGAATTGTTAGCTACATGGCTGAGGCAAGGGAGATCATATATGGTGGTAGGCGCATCAGATTGATTATAAAGGGCCCTAAGCCCCCACCTCCTCATATCAACTCAGATTCAACTCAAGAAAGTATTCGTCCGGCTGTTGTTGGGCCACCCACAATCAACATTAAAAATGGAGATGCATATGAGCAGGAACCTTCTGATATAGATTCAAGTGATGAAAGCGTTTCTTCTGTATTTCGGCCCTTCATAATCAAGATCAAATGTCCACCAAAAGATGGGGAAGGAAATCAAGGTAATGAGGTAAACAAGGCCAAAGGCACAAAGATGATTATGACGAAGCCTCTAGTAAAACAGCATGGCTCACTTTCCAGGAGGTCTGACAAAATCTTCAACAAGCTCAAGGAGAAAAATAAGAAGACAAACTTTTTTCAGAATAATAGGATTTGAGTAGGACAGTAAAGATCCATCAAAGAATATGTGAAAATTTATGTTTGGTATTTCATAGATTGAATACCAAGATCCTAGAGACCGGTTAAGAGGAAAGGCCTATTGATGTAAAGGGTTCTTGTTAAGGAACATACCATTACAATTGTATGCAGTTAAATGTTATGAATATATAAATACATTGTAATAGATGCAAGATTTTGTTTTTTCAAATATCAAGATCTTTCCGCTCATCTGTCAATTGATTTACTGTCACTCTGATATAAACTACGGTAAATTTTATGGAGTATGTGATTTGTTTCGGTTGTAAAACTTTGATTAATATTTTACTACACATATATGAGATATTTTTTGGTTGTTAAAGTTTGTGAATCAACTGTTCTCTGATATTTTGAAAATTCAAATGGTAATAATGAAAGTGATTTGAGCGCTTTTCTGTCCTGCTTAACATGCCGATTGAAGGATCTGTCACACGGGCTTTGACCTGCGAGTTTGTGCTGCTAACTTCAAAATAATCAGTTAGTTGGTAGTTCATTGATTTTGTAGAAGACATTTTATCGACATGAACTAGGTTTCTGTCCCCACTGTTAACATAACTGATGGTTCGATAATCTTGCAGTTTTAGAAACTAGAAACTAGAAGTTATGTTTTAGAAATTAGAATCATCTTCAGTTCTTGCATATCCATATTTTATTGTTAGATTAAAAATTGGTCAATTATAAAAATAGATCTGCAGTTAGACACTAGTTAGATTCGCAGAGGTCTTCGTGGATTCAAAGCCACTATAACTTTTCCTCTTTTATAAGATAGCGGCGCATATCTTCTCTTGGTTGATTTTCATGTAGGATATATATTTATTTTTAATATTTTTAATATTCAGAAGTTTATATGTGATGGTTATATTCTTGACTTTTATTTTTAAGAATTATTATATTGGATTTATATTTATTTTAAATATTTGTTATATGTGATGGTTATATTCTTGAATTTTATTTTTAAGAATTATTATTGTTGTAATCGTTGTTTTGTTTTTTGTGGGAGGATTATAAGCAAAGGAGCATTTTTGTAATCACTTATTTGAGTGATTGTTTTATTTGTATAATGAGGTTCCATTTCCTAGCACATCCCTTGAGATAATTATTTGGAAAGTTATATGGATAAAGTCTTTCGATTCATTTCTATAAAATTTAAAAATTAGGGTTCTTTGTTGTATGTCTACATGGCAATTTTGAACATATGTTTTGTTTTATGGATATGTGACATTTTATAACCATATGGTTTTTAGGAAGTCTACATCACTTTATTCGATATATTTTATATTTTTATGGACACAAAATGTTGTATGGGTTTATGGATTTTCTATTAATACAAATTAGTTTTACCTTTGTTATCCATAATAGCACTACAAATGGTTAATAGAATAAATGTATAACTAGACAAAAAAAAATATTTTTAGGAACTGTACAATTGTTCCAAACAATGTAGGTGTTTTTTAGGGGTAGCCCACTTCACTTTAAACAATATTGGTAACTTCATATTTAAAAAGACTTGAAGTATGATTTATCTCATTAATATGGTTGTGTATTATTAGATGTTGATAAATGAAAAATCACTCGAATAAAAGTGATCCAATGAATAGATTATATCTTTCATTTATATTAGTTTTAAGTTTCTAGTACTTTAATTTAATTTTCTTCTTATGGATACAACCAATTCAAGAGGGTAGCGATTGTAATTTCCATTCTTGTGTTGAGTGCTTAGAGAATGATTGACATGAAAGACACTTTTCACTATGATCAATACCACAAGACATACCATGCATTCTATGCACCTCGTCTCATTCAATGGAGGATACTCAGAAACTCACTAGGATATTCATGTGCTATTTAGGACAATAATATGTACTTGAGGCACTTAAGTGTCAGCACCGATATAGTGTAATGGAGAAGGCTCATGATTGTTGGAATGAAAAATAGGAATATGCCAAGCATAGACATGTTCATGTTGGCTATGAAAATTCAAGGGTAGGATGAACACAATAAAAGTTGGACAATCTTGTAACTTCACATTACATTCGTCTAACAACTTTTGGAGCAGTAAAGAAATATTCACCACATCCATATGGTATGGAGTCTTCAAAAATTGAGAGAGGTTGTTGTAGAGATGCCTCACACAATATTTTAGCTTCAAAGAATGTTAATATTTTCAATCATCTTTGATATGTAGCTTTTCAAAGTTTGACATTTTTTGTACTTAGGGTGCACTTAAGAGAAAGTGTTGAAATACAATGTAGCATATGATTTTCAAAGAGAGATGAGGTAAAAAGTAGATATAACCAACCTAACATGTTGGAAATGATAGTTCAAGCTCAAGATGAACATAACAAGATTTGGACTACCTTCCACCTTAACAATGCATGGATCTGATAGTTTTTCGAGTAGTAGAGAAACATTCGCCATAAGCATATGGATTCATTTCTTTGAAAACTAAGAGAGGTTATTATATATGGTCATAACATGACCTTTTACATTCATGTGTCATTCATTTGAGAAATTGATGGAGGACCATCTCAGGTCCTTGGCAATCCCGAGTCACCAAAAACATTTTGGAGTTTGTCTGTGTTGCTTGGTTTCTTCTTTGACGGAGTTGGTTGGTAGTTGGTCGATTTCCTTTGGTTACCGAGTGTGGTTGGTTATCTCTTGGGCGGTCAGTTGTTTCTTTGGTGCTCGGTGATGCTTGTCTGTTGCTCGGTCATCCTTGCTTACCGAGTAGTTTCTTTTGAGTTCATGTTGAGCCAACTTGTGCATTCATTATGGGTCACAACTTTAATGTTGATATCAATCATTGGAAAGCGTGTGGTCCCAGATCTAACTATTTCTTCCGTTGATTGTGGATTTGAAGGCTAACTCAGTTTGGTAGCCTCTTGTATAAATGTAGTCATTTGGTTATAGTTTAGTCATTTTTGGATAGGAGAGATTAGTTTTTAGATTGAAGGTTTTTGACAGATCCTCGCATGTTTGAGGACTTCTGTAATTCATTATAATATCAAGCCCTAACCAGGGAGGCCTTACAACCTAGCATGTATGGTTCTATTTGATGAAAGGGTGAACCCATAATAATGGGTTACACTTTTTTGCCTGAACGGACAATGAACTCTAGATTTTTTAAAAAAAAATTTAGATTCGAATGCATATTATCGTTAAACTATTTGAAATCAGAAGATGAAGTAAATTAGAGTCTTTTAGGATTTTCTATTTAGATTCTAAATATATTTTTTATTTTTATTTTTGAATTGATTTGAATGGTTTTTTCTTTCTCCCACAAAAATTGGTATGTTTCTGAAAATGTCATTTTCAAAGAGTTACATTGTTTTCATAGAGAATAACTTTTTTTCTAAAATAGATATCAATGTGCTTCTTTCAAATTTATTTTTCTAACATCCATACAGAGGGCATGCAATTGGTTTGACAAAATTATCATGATTATTTCATATTTTATTAACATTTGAAGTTTTTTATTGCAGAAAAAAATAGGTTTTAATGGGGACCCGAAACCCCATACAAGCTAGAATTAAAGTTTGATGTTAAAGCACACTAAAAAGAGACAAGAGTGGGGACCAGTCAGCTAAAACCAAAACCAGCACAACAACCAAAAAAAAAAAAAACCCAAAGACCAGCAATAAATAGACAACCAGTATCAGGAAGCGGAGCCCTAGACAGACTCCTTGCAAGCCTCATCAGCTTCCTACTTTGCTTCAGATATCTTCTTTATCACTGCATTGAACTCCGAGAGTTCCTGGATCCTTTCTTGAATTTTCTTCCTTCTCGCCGATTTGGTTCATTTTCTCGGGCCTTCCTCTTCCATTTCCTCAGTGACATCCTCTAGTTTTTTACTGGGGGAGCCAGCATCCAATTCAGCCTTAATGGTCAAAAAACATTCCATGGCCAAACCCATAAATTTGTTGTAGTCTTGCATATGTTTTTTCATTGCATTTTCCATAGTTTCCATTCTAGCTCGAATTTCTTGCACTTTTTTATCCTCATCATTGGTAACCTTGTCGACCATAGTTTCAGGCCAGACTCTAGCATATTCTACAGAGAATCCACCTTAGTAGTAATGGAGCGGTGCTTAAGGTTTAAATTCTTAATCTCCTGGAACACCCATTTCATTAAACAAAAGGAATACATGGAAGCAAATTTAGCCATTTGGAGAACTCCAAAGGGGGATCGATCTTATCGTCCATATCTTCCCTCAGTAATTGAACATTTCTTTCCTGCATGTCCATCATTTTGATGAAAGGAATGTTCTGAGAACTTCCATGAGTATTGTCTTTCTCCGTCCTTGGTAAAGTCATCTCCATGGTAGGGAAAGTGTTCTCCACCTCAGTCACATCCTTCTAAGTGTCCAACCCAACATGCATAACCACTTCAAGTTTTAGGGATATGGGCATGTCGTGGTCTTTAGAGCTATCATAATCAACTAGAATTGGCACCTTCTTACCACCCACATCCTCCTTGTTCTTATTATCCTCTTTGTCACTCTTGATACCAGAGGTTTTACCCTTGTCCATAGTACCCATAACCTCTTCATCAGTGTTGCCATTCTCCTCCAAAGCTGAATTCAAGACCAAGGAAGAAGAATAACTATCTTCCTTAGTAGAATCGACCATATCATCATAGCCTTCCGCACTATCAGTAGAGGTATCCGTATCCAGGGAAACCTCCTTATCCTTCCTTAATTTTTTACCGGTGGAACTCTCCTCTTTTACAACCACATCCCTAAATATTTTTTTACCCAAGCCAGATTTAGATGGAGTAATGACAACGCTGACATTGGCAATCTTCTTTATGTGTTCAACAATTAAGAGAATCAACCCTTCATGAAGAATGAGTTTTTTCTCCTTCTTATGTTGGGAAATACTTAAACGGAGGGACTGAAGAATATAGAAAGGCAGGGACACCCTAATTTTGTGCCAAAAATGACAAAGAAAAACAAAGTGGTAGGAATGGGCCCATTTGAACCTACCATCCAAGGTGACATGCTCCATGATCGCCATCATAACCATCGCCCAAATTTCTTTGAATGAAGCCACATCATAGCACCCTCTAGATTCTTTAACCAGGATTTTTTTGTCCTCCATACTCTTGGGAAAGCGCTGAATGGCCTTTCGTGATATCTTGCTATCATGGTAAAATTTGATGCCCTTCATGCTAAGACCAGACACCTTAGCAATGAAATCCTCTTTGATGTTCACAGTGATTCCCGTGATGGTAATGGCCCCATCTTTCCAGGAATCAACAAATAATTTGGTAGTGTTGTCTTTCGCCCCATGCAATATTTCCATGTAGGTAGTAAGACCCCCCTTAGTGAGAATATCCCAAGCTTACGACATTTTTTTCCATTTAGCACAGTCCTTCAGCTCTTTGCGATTTAGCCCACCCGCCATGATTTCACAACTAACAAAGATAGTAGTAATTGTAGAGAAATACCAAATGTTACGATAATAGGCAACTTTGAAGTTAACAAGGGTTAACTCATGTCTACAATTAGTACTCTTGGGAAAGACACCACTTTCTATTATCATTTTCCTCTGTTTCTCTAAAATGTGTCTTATCATCATAACTTCTCAAGATTCGCCCAATCCACCCTTTTGCTTTGGGACATGTCAAAGGCCAACTTGGCTTTCATATTGACAGTTAGATTATCATAATTGGGCCAAATCATGATATCCTTGGATTTTACTGCAAAATTGGCCAACTCATCAGTGGTACAATTTGCTTCTTGATATATGTGAGATATAATGACTTGTTTAAAGGAATTAATAATGACCTTGGCCTCCTCAATAATCTCCTTAATGGTCCATGATGGCTTAGTCTTGTCACTAATGCATTTTAAAATATTAAATGAGTCACCCTTGATCCAAACATTCTGGGCCATATTTTCCTTGACAATTTTGAGCATCTAAAGAAGGGCCATAGCCTCCACCACGTGGTTTTTTTGCACCCCAATAGGCATTGCCACCACATCCAGCAAATTAGCCATGTCATCACGGATGAGACCCCCACAGCCAAGTGGGCCCGGGTTGCCCCTAGCAGTGCCATTAAAATTTATTTTTATCCATCCGAGTGGAGGAGAAATCTAGATGGCATTCTCCCTTGGATTAGGGTTTTTTTTGTTATCCCCACAGTCATGTCACCAACATTAAAATCCAACATCCTTCCAGATGACATATTGAAGTTTCCTTAATGCTTCTCTTTATCTTCTCAGCTATCACTTTAGGGGGAAGATCCATATTCCTGAAGACTCTGTCATTGCATTCTCTCCATTGTCTCCACATCACATGGGGTGGGATGATATTCCACATATGTTGATCAATGGGGGTCTCAGCTTTTCTCCATTGATTACAAAAACTTTCCATGTTATTGGGAAAAAACCACTTAATCTCCTAGCATTATAATAACAGGTTCCAAACCTCCCAAGCATAACTACAATCAATGGCAAGATGAAAAATTGTTTCCTCTACTTTTTTACATAAGAAACATCTGTTACTCAAAATCATTCCCCATTTCTGGAGATAGTAAATTGTGAGGATTTTATTCTGCAAAACCAACCAAAAAAAAATGTTAATTTTAAGGATTAAATATTTGTCCCACACCTGAGCCCAAACGGGAAGAGGATTCAGTTGTTTCAATAAGAGCTCAGAATAGGACAGGACCGTGAAAATTCTAGAAGGGAGGATTCGCCAAAGGAGCTTGTCTTCTCTAGAATTCTTAACCTTCCATATCATAATATCCAACATAAGAGGTTTTAACATTTCATTAACAAGGGAAAGGTCAATCCACGAGCCATTCCTCGTTGACTAAACTATAATTTTGACATACGTTGACTACATAGCTTATAACTTGTCGTGTATTTGTCCGATTTCATTTTTTATTTTTATTTTATAGAAAGAGAACTTCAATACCTAGGGCATAGATAATTTTTAGAATTTATTTTTTCTCCCATTCACTATTTTTCCATAATTGTCAAACATAGAGGTAGACATACAGTGAAATATATCTTTTTAGTAAAACTAAAAATACAAAGTCATAATAAACTTAATATATATTAACATTATAATCATTGGAAAGATTTTTTTCAATAGTAACTTACTACATATATAGGTTTTTCAAATGGATTCATTTGATCTACCAAAAGATAAAGTCAAAGTGATTTTTTTCAGCAGTTTTAATGGGTGTGGACGAGACTCCATTGTAGGTATGAATGATGAGTATAGATGTTATATCAATTTGTTTTATCTAAGAAGATTTGAGCTAACCATTTGTGATTAATTCCTTTAAATGGAACCTCTCAAGGGTTAAATCATCATATTTCATTAAAAATGTGTTATTTTAGTAAAAATCAGCATGTCTAAGAAAGTGTAACCCACTATTGTAGGGTCACTTGAAAATTAATGAATGATTCTGCATTCTCTCTCTCACTATTGTGTGTTGTTTCTTTCACGTGTTGTTGAGTGGGCTGGATCATTAGGGTGTGCCATCCTTTGGCCCCTCTTGACCCTCGCTTTGCATCAAGTGGTATTAGAGCGAGGTGAGATCTTGATCTAGGTCTGTGGATCTAGGTTTGAAGGTTCCTCTTGAGAAGCCCTAGTTGATTGTTGTGGGATAGCAGATTGTGATCTGACTTGCAATTGCAGAGGGTTGTCAAGATGGTTCATGGGAGGTGAGAGGCAGATCTAGGATTTGTAGATATGTTAAGGAAGATTGCCGCTAGGTTAGAAGCTGTTGAAATAGCCCAAAGAAGAGGTAGACATCTTGAAGATGTTAGTGATGAGGAAGTTGAGGAAGAACAGGTGAATGCAGAACCTGGACCTATTACATGGATCAAGGTGAAGAAATATTTTTGAAGGCTTTAACAAGTCTGAAGTCTACACCACATTTTAATCCTCCTAAGTATGGTGAAAAGCTAGATTCTAATGAATTGGTGGACTAGATCACCGAGATGGAAAAGTATTTTGAGTATGAAAACATTCCTAAAGACAAGAAAGTGAAGATTGCAAGCACAAGGTTGAAAAGTCATGCATCCTTATGGTGGAAACATCTGTAGTTGGATAGGAAGAGGAAAGGAAAAGACAAAATCAAGGTATGGAATAAAATGGTGAATAAGTTGAAAGGAAAGTTCTTACCTTGTGATTATTAGATTAACCTAGCTCAGTAAATGCAAAGTTTAAGGCAGAAAGATAGCTCAGTAAAGGAATATACTGAGGAATTCTATAGATTAGATATTAGATCTAGACACGATGAAGATGATGTGGAAAGAATTGGTAGATACTTGAATGGTTTGAGAGTTTCCATCCAAGAGGAAATTAGTATGGTCAAGTTGGAGAACATTGAAGAGGCTTATCAATTTGCATTGAAGGCCGAGGAGAAATTGAAAAAAATACATGAGCAAAGGCAAAGAAGTCCAAGTGGTAGATTCCCTAGAGGAAGAGGTAGATCTAATGGTGAAAATGGTAGATCTGAACCAAAAATGACAAATCTGGACAAAGCCAAGACCGAGTGGAAAGGTGAAAGTTCATCTAGAGGCAGAGGCAGTAACTACCGAGGTGGTTATAGAAGAGAAAGCTTCCAAGGAACTTGTTACAATTGTGGAGAAGAAGGGCATAGATATTTTGAATGTACACATGCTAGTAAGAAGGCTAGTAGTAGTAGAAATGCTTTGGTGCAAGAAGAATCACCAAATGAACCTGAAAAAAAAATAACTTGATGGTGAGGAGAGCACTCTGGAATGAAAGAAAAAAGGAAGATCTGGTAAGGAAAAGTTTGTTGAAGACCATATCTAGAGTTTTTGACAAATTTTGGAAGGTAATCATTGATAGTGGTAGCTCGGAGAATCTAGCATCTGAGGAAATGGTCACAAAGTTGTAGTTGGAAAGGTTGGAACATTTGAAGCCCTATTAAATTTCATGGATCAAAGATGACCATACACTCCTAGTAAGTGAACAATGTTATGTGAATTTGAAGATTGGAAAGTACTATGATAAGGTGTTATGTGATATCATGCCTATGCATTATTGTCATATTTTTTTGGGTAGACCTTGGCAATATGATAAATATGCTATATATGATGGGAGATTGCATAAGTATGTTAGAAAGTAAAGTCCACCAAGATAATTGAGAGGGGGGGGGGTTGAATTAGTTATCAGATAATTATAACTTTTATCATCTTCAACAATATTAAACCATATACACAATATAATTACCAACCATAGAAGGATATTCCTACACAATAACATAATGACACAAGATATGTTGACTAGGGAACATCTTGATCAAAGAGTAAACCTCGGTGGGAATGATGCCCACAAAAGATGCACTAATATGAATATTCTTCGTGAGAGGAAGGACTATGTTAGGAGTCTTATGAAATACATTCAGTACATATGAAACCCTATTAGGAGATTTTGAATCCCTGTTAAAGATTCTAACCCGGTTAAGAGTTATGGAAGAAAGAAGGACCCACTGCCCAAATAGCTTCAGGGTAAGATCACTGAACACACTGTCCAAATAATCTTTGCATTACTCAACAAAATAATATGTCACCTCTTCTCTAACTGTGCCAAACTTCACTCACTGTTACATTAGATCTCAATTTTAGATCTCTGTACTTCACATGTCTTCCTTCACCAATTCACTTTCATACTTAGCTCTTTTCTTCACTTCATGCATACAACATCACAATCGTTGCTATCATAACATAATTACACACTTTCACATTACAACTTCATTCCAACTTCTTTCAACAAGGAAATACATTCCTTCATTTATACCACACTCAAATAATTACAAATGAGTCAGCATACAATTACAAAATAAAAGTTTCCACATGCTACACCAAAATTACACAAAACTGTCAGCTTCCAAATACAATAAATCTTCACTCGTGTGACCTCAAAGTCTGCACTATCATCCACATCACTATCAATGTGTCTTCAACTTCCCTTTAACTACGCAAAACCAGATTCCATCCTGATTAGGAGATATCATCTGATTTCCACAAACCACTACTCAGGAACATTGCCTGAATACTGCTTCCACCAAAATGATCATAACTTCCATGAGTAAATGAATTACTATTCATGCTCTTAACCATAGACATACAACATATCAAAGAGTATAACCTCAACATCGTATAGCTCCAACTGCAATGACCCATGTGCGCTAATCCAAACTATGTCTGCTTCTCTGCAAGTCTTCGGTAAATCACTATGTTGACATCAATGACAATCATAGTCATGAATGCAACAACAACTACTATAGAATGGCTGCCAAACACTTTAGCATTCATTCTTAACAATCTCCCCTATTGGCATTGATGGAAACATAGATGAAAAACATCCAATGTTCCAAAAATTCAATACTACAACACTGCTTCTTCAAATCTTCTTCATCAATCAAATCTTGCTTTGTTATCCTATTCAGTTCTCTCCAACAGATGTCTCAGATTGTTTTTCATGTACACTTCTCCCCCATTGACGTCAATGATAGAAATTTCGTCACTATGTCAACAACAACTCAATGTCCAAAGACACTTTTCAGAAAATACATTTACTAGAGTCCTCATGACTCAGCTCAGATACACATACTGCCCCACAGAGGAAGTACCAACATCCAGTCTAGAAGAAAGATAAGGCTCACATACCACTAGATGGATGCAACCAAATGCATCACTTCTCAAAAGTAGGCTAGGGCATAACCCCAAGCATACCTCTCAGATACTCAAATGTATCCTTAGGAAAATGCTTTGTGAATATATCTACTATCTGCTCCTTTGTACTTATGTACTCAAGTCTGACTTCTTTCTTAGAAACTTTCTCTCTTACAACATGATACTTAATCTCTATATGCTTTGTCTTAGAATGTAATACATGATTCTTAGACATACTAACTGTATTGGTGTTATCACAATGTATGACAACAGGCTCAACAAATTTTATTCCAATATCCTTCAACATTTGCTTCATCCAAATTATTTGGTTACAATTTTTTGTTGCTACTATATATTATGCTTCTCTTGTTCTTTGTGAGATACAATTCTACTTCTTTCTTAGCCAAGAAACTAATCTTCCTCCAAGGAAAAAAGCTCCACCATTGGTGCTCTTCTTATCATCAACACTGCCTCCCCAATCAGCATCTTTATATGCACATAGGGTAAAATCATCAGATTTTTCATACCATAGTCCATAGTCCCTTATGCCTCTTAAATATCTCAGTATCCTCTTTACTACTGCATAATGTGATTCTCTAGTTTAGCTTGAAATCTTGCTACAATTCCAACTAAATGTGCTCTATCAGGTCTTGTATGAGTCAAATACTACAATCCTCCAATCATAGATATGTATTTCTTCTGTTCTATAGTAGGAGTCTGATCTGTGCTAGATAACTTATGTTCGGTCACCATAGGTGTTCCAACTGGTTTACAATCCTCCATTCCAAATCTTTTCAACAAGTCATTCAAGTACTTTGTTTGACTTACAAAGATACCATCATTATTTTGTGTTATCTGTAATCCCAAAAAGTATTTCATCTCACCAATCATACTCATTTCAAATTCAGTCTTCATTTCATCAGCAAATTTGTCACTAGCTTCATCTTCTCCTCTAAAGATAATATCATCAACAAAAATAACTATAACTAACAAACCATTTTCAATTTCTTTTGTGTATAGATTGCTATCAGCTGATCCTTTTGTAGATCCCAACTTTAACAAATACTTATCTAGTCTTCCATACCAAGTTCTAGGTGTTTGTTTAAGTCCATATAGAGCTTTCTTCAATTTACATACCATATCTCCTTCTTGAGTTAAAGGAAAATATTCAGGTTGCTCAATGTAGACTTCTTCCAATTCTCCATTCAGACTGACTTCACATCCATCTGATACACTTTGAATTTTTTGTAAGCTGCATATGCCAAAAACATTCTTACTGCTTCAATTCTTGTAGCAGGTGCAAAGGTTTCTTCATAGTCAATTCCTTCTTGTTGTGAGTAACCCTTACATACCAATCTTTCTTTGTTTCTTACTACTCCTTTTTCATTCATCTTGTTTCTGAATACCCATTTAGTTCCAATAACATTCTTGTCTTTAGGTCTAGGGACCAGTTCCCATGTCTTGTTCTTTTCAATCTAATCTAATTCTTCTTTCATAGCATTAGTCCAACTTTCATCTTCACAAGCTTCATTAGTAGTCTTAGGTTCAATTTGAGAAATCAAACATAACTATTCTTGTGCCTTATTTTGATTAAGAACTCCTCTTCTGATGCTCCCAATAATCTATTCAAAAGGATGATTCCTTAGCAAAATCTTGCTAGGTGTCACTGTCTCAGATCTCTCTTTAGATGTAGGTTCTTCAATAACTTCACTGTGGCTTTCATTCAACAAATCACTGTCAGTTTCATAAAACAATTCGGTAGATTTAGTGTTAGGTTTAGGATGAGCTTCTTCATCAGATTCATAATCAAGCATTCTTTCTAGAATTTTGAACTTTTCATCAACTTTAACATTTGCGCTTTCAACAATAGTCTTAGTTCTTTTATTGAAACATCTATATGCTTTGCTTTTCAAAGAGTATCCAAGAAATATACCTTCATCACTTCTAGGATCAAACTTTCTAATATCACCATCTCTCTTTATATAACATTTGCTTCCAAAATTTTTAAAATACTTAACTAAGGGTGCATGTCCAAACCATAATTCATAAGGTGTCTTGTCTGTGTCTACTCTGATTTGTACTCTATTCATTGTATACACTGCTATGTTCACTGCTTCTCTCCAGAATATCTTCACCAAATCATTTTCAAATAACATAGCTCTTGTTGCTTTAGTCACTAATCTGTTCCTTCTTTCTGCAATGCCATTTTGTTCAAGTTTTCTAGGGGCTGAATATTGTCTTTTAATGCCATTTTCTTCACAAAAATTGTTAAACTCTCTAGAAGTAAATTCTCCACCTCTATCAGATCTCAAACATTTAATCTTCATTCCAAATTCATTCTCAAATTTATTCTTAACAATCTTAAACTTATCAAATGCTTCAGATTTTTCTTTAAGAAATGCAATCCACATCATTCTTTTAAAATCATCAACAATAATCATAAAATACCTTTCTCCATAGAATCCTCTAGTCCTGGTAGGACCGCTCAAATCTGTATGAACAATCTCTAGCTTCTCTGTAGATGTAAACTTCTTACTAGGAAAAGAACTTCTCTTCTATTTAGCCATTACACATTCTTTGCAAATCATGTTAGTAGGCTTCATAATTTTAGGTAAATCTCTTACTGCAAGTGTAGTACTTACTTTCACAATGTTATCAAAGTTTATATGACAAAACCTTCTATACCATAACCAACTGTCATCAATCTTAGTAATCAAACATGTCATCTCAGTAGGATTCAACTGAAATATATTACCTTTGGTTCTAGATCCAGTTCCAATCAGATTTCCATATTTATCCTTTATCACACAAGTTTTCTCAGTAAACCAAACTTGATATCCCTTATCAACTAACTCTCCAACACTCAAAAGATTATGTTTCAATCCATCCATAAAATAAACATCATCAGTTTTAGTCTTTCCATCAAGAGTAATAGATCCTATACCTTTAATCAAACAAGGTGCATTGTTTCCAACTCTAACAATTCCTCCATCATATTCATTGAACTTTATGAACTTTTTCATGTCTCCAGTCATATGATGTGAACAACCACTATCTATAATCCAATCAGCTTTCTTTTCAACTTGAGAAACTAAGGCTTTTTCTTCCTTAACAGCAGTTTCAGTATTCTCTTCTTTAATTGCTACAAATCCTATGTCATCATTATTTTCAGTATCACTTTTACTTAAAGTTCTTTCTATACTAGATTCAAGATCTTCATCATTAGCATAATAACATTCCTTAGATCTTCTAGGTTTGAAATTGCTTCTATACTTTTTAACTCTCGTAGGACATTTAGATGCAAAATGACCATATTCTTGACAAGTCCAACATTTAAATATTTTTTTACCATCTGGTTCTCTTTTCACAAGCAAGGCAATACCTTCTTCAATCTTCTTGTCTTCTTTATTTCTAGATCTGCTGCTGCCAGCATAATCTCTATTCACACTGATGCTTCTTGACAAAGTAGGGCAGACACTAAGAGCACTAAATGCTATCTCCATTCTAGGTAAGTCTCCTAATAATCTCAGGTTCATTTCTGTTGCTTCCAATCTTCCCAGAAGAGTTTCTCTTGTAAAGTTTGTTGTACAAGGTATCACTTGTTCAATCATCTATGTTGTTTGCTTAAATACAAGAGTCAATGTCCTTAGAATTTTCCACATCACTTCATTCTCTATCTTTGTTCCTCCACAAGATTTTATACCTGTAATGATTTCTAACATTCTACCAATATAACTTCTAATAGATTCATCTTCCAACATTATTATATCTTCAAATGCACATATCCAATTATGTAATCTAACTCTTTTTGTATGTTCATCACCTTCAAAAGTAGAGTGTAAAGCATTCCAAATTTCATGAGCTTTTTTCAAATATTTTACCTGACTGTATTCATTCTTTGGAAGTGCTATCAAAAGTGCTTCTCTTGCAAGTATGTTACACATGAATAGATCTCTCTTCAATAGTACATGTTTCAAGATTGTCCTCTTCAATGATAGTCTTATTATTCTTTGTAATCAACCAATAACCTGGTCCTAGACATAATAGGTGTGTCTTCATCTTTTCTTTCCAGCTGTCAAAATTTACTCCATCAAACTTAGGGCTTTCTTTCCTAAAAATCACCATGGATCTCCTTAAGCTGTTAAACTTCTTTTTCAAGGAACTGCCACTTTGATACCAATTGTTAGAAAGTAAAGTCCACCAAGATAACTGAGAGGGGGGGGGGGGTTGAATTAGTTATCAGATAATTATAAATTTTATCATATTCAATAGCATTAAACCATATAAGAAATATAATTACCAACCATAGAAGGATATTCATACACAATAACACAATGACACAAAATATGTTGACTAGGGAACCTCTTGATCAAAGAGTAAACCCCAGTGGGAATGATGCCCACAAAAGATGCACTAATATGAATATTTTTTGTGAGAGGATGGACCTTGTTAGGAGTCTTATGAAATACATTCAATACATATGAATCCTTGTTAAGAGATTTTGAATCCTTGTTAAAAGATTCTAACCCAGTTAAGAGTTATGGAAGACAGAAGGACCCGCTGCCCAAACAGCTTCAGGGTAAGATCACTGAACACAATGTCCAAATAATATTTTCATTACTCAATAGAATAATATGTTACCTCTTCTTTGACCATGCCAAACCACACTCACTATTACATCAGATCTCAATTTTAGATCTTTGTACTTCGCATGTCTTCCTTCACCAATTCACTTTCATACTTAGCTCTTTTCTTCACTTCATGCATACAGCATCACAACCGCTGCTATCATAACATAATTACACACTTTCACATTAAAAATTCATTCCAACTTATTTGAACAAGGAAATACATTAATTCCTTTATACCACACTCAAATAATTACAAATGAGTCGGCATAAAATTACAAAATAAAAGTTTCCACACTCCACCAAAATTACACAAAACTGTCAGCTTCCAAATACAATAAATCTTCAATCGTGCAACCTTAAAGTTTGTGCTATCATCCATGTCACTATCAATGTGTCTTCAACTTCCCTTTAACTAGGAAAAACTAGATTCCATCCTGATTAGGAGATATCATCTGATTTCCACAAACCGCTACTCAGGAACACTACCTGAATACTGCTTCCACCAAAATGATTATAACTTCCATGAATAAATGAATTACTACCTGCGCTCTTAACTATAGACATATAACATATCAAAGACTATAACCTCAACATTGCATAGCTCCAACTACAATAACCCACATGTGCTAATCCAAACTCTGTCTGCTTCTCTGCAAGTCTTTTGTAAATCACTGTGTTGACATCAATGATAATCATAGTCATGAATGCAAAAAAAATTGCTATAGAATGGCTGCCAAACACTTTAGCATTCATTCCTAACAAAGGATACTATTGTGTCTAATGGAAGAAAATAAATCTTGTTACCTCTGATGGAAGAACATGTTAGTAATGTTTGCACATCTATGAAAGTTTGTTTAATGGAGGGAAGAAAGTTTCTTAACTCTTTGAAGAAGAATGATGTATGTTTTGTTGTGATTCCTAACAAACCAAGTAAGAAAATAGAGGATAATGTCCCTGAGGTGATTGATAAGTTACTCACTGAGTACAGTGATATCATTTATGATAATGTACCTGATGTTTTGCCATCAAAAAGAAGCATTGATCATTATATGGATCTAATACTTGGAGCTAGTTTACTGAATAAGGAACCTCATCGACTAACACCTACAAAGAATCAGGAATTGAACTGATGGATTCCAGAGTTGCTAGAGAAAAGTTTGATCAGAGAAAGTTTGAGTCCTTGTGCAGTACCTATTGTATTGGCACCAGAAAAGAATGGAGAATGGAGAATGTGTATTGATTCCAGAGCAATCAATAAGATAATAGTGAAGTATAGGTTTCCTATACCGAGAATGGATGATATAATGGATAGTTTGACTGGATCAAAGTATTTTACCAAAATTGATTTGAAAAGTGGCTATCATCAGATCAGAATCAGAGAAGGTGATGAATGGAAGATTGCTTTTAAGATAAAAGATGGTTTGTATAAGTGGTTGGTTATGCCCTTTGGTTTAACTAATGCACCGAGTAATTTTATGAGGTTGATGAATGAAGTTTTGAAGAAATTCTTGGGTAAGTTTGTGATTGTATATGTTGATGATATTCTGATATTCAGTAAGACCAGAAAAGAACATTTTTTGCATGTTAGACAATTTTTGCAGATATTAAAAGAGGAAAAGTTGCTGATAAATTTGAAAAAGTGTTCATTCATGAAAGAGGAGATTGTGTATTTGGCATTTGTGATCTCAGCTGATGGTTTGAAGATGGATCCTGAAAAGGTTGAAGCTATTTTGAATTGGCCTACACCTATGAATGCTAGTGAGGTAAGATCATTTCATGGTTTGGCAAGTTTTTACTGAAAGTTCATAAGGAATTTCAGTTCAATTTGTAATATTATGATTGATACTATGAGAGGCCTGATAAAAGGGAATTCAAGTGGACACATGGAGCTGACAAAAGTTTTGAGACTCTAAAGTAGGTTGCTGAATTACCTATTTTGGCATTACCTAATTTCAGTAAGGTATTTCAAGTGGAATGTGATGCAAGTGGAAGGGAAATTGGAGCTGTGTTGAGTCAAGAAGGTAAACCTATTGCTTTCTTTAGTGAAAAGTTGAATGATGCTAGAAGGAAATATTTTGTGTATGATCAAGCATTCTATGCTATTGTTCAAGCACTAAAGAAATGGAGACATTATTTGATACCAAGTGAATTTATGTTGTATACTGCTCATAAGGCTTTACAGTATTTGGGTAGTTAGAATAAGTTGAATTAGACACATATGAAATGGGTTGAGAATTTGCAGAGTTATACATTTGTGATAAAGCATAAGAGAGGAGTCACTAACCGAGTTGTTGATGCATTGAGTAGAAGAAGCTCTTTGGTGACCGAGATGAAAATTGAAGTTCTTGGTTTTGATGAGATTAGAGATTCTTATGAGTTTGACCCTGATTTTTCTGAGCCATGGAGAAAGTGCAGAGAACCTATTCAAGATCAACAAGATACTAAATGGAATGAATATTTAATTCAGGAAGGTATGTTGTTTAAGGGTATTCAGTTGTGTATACCGAGAGGAATAATGAGAACTAATTTGATAAAGGAGAAGCATAGTAGTGGTTTAGCTAGAAATTTTGGTATTGATAAAACATGGAATTTGCTTAAGGAGAAGTACTATTGGCCGCAGTTGTATAAAGATGTTTAGAAATTTGTGAAAAGTTGTGGAATTTGTCAAGTTGCAAAAGGAGTAAGTCAGAATACTAGATTGTATGTATCGATTGTTATACCTGAGAAACCTTGGATTGACATCAGTATGGATTTTTTCCTTGGCTTACCAAAGACAGTAAGAGGTAATCATTCTATATTTGTTGTTATGGATAGATTTTCTAAGATGGCACATTTTATACCTTGTAGAAAAACATCAGATGCAGTACATGTAGCAGATCTTTTCTTTAAGGAAATTATCAGATTTCATGGATTACCGAGGAGTATTATCTCTGACCGAGATAGTAAATTTGTTGGATACTTTTGGAAAAACCTTTGGAAGAAATTTGGCACTGAGTTGAAATATACTTCTACATTTCACCCACAAGTTGATGGACAGACTAAAGTTATGAACAGAAGTTTGGGAAATCTTTTGAGATGTTTAGTTGGAGACACACTGAGTAATTGGGATTATGTATTGGCACAAGAAAAATTTTCATACAATAATTCAGTAAATAGGAGTACTGGAAAGACACCATTTGAGATTGTGAATGACACACAACCGAGAGGTATATCTAATTTGAGAGACATTGCCGATGAAAAGAAGAGAAGTGCTGAAGGAGTGAAATTTGCTGAGTACATGAAGACATTGCATGAATATGAGAATCTAAAGCTAGAAGAAAGTAATCAGAAATACAAAGATAGAGATGGTAGATCAATGAGACATAAAACTTTTGATGTTGATGATGAATTGATGGTTCATTTGAAGAAAGGTCAATTTCTTGTTGGAACATATGGGAAGTTGAAGATGAAGAAGTTTGGACCTTGCAAGATTTTGAAGAAATTTGACAGTGGAAATGCTTATGAGATTGAGTCACCTGATGGTCCATGGACATATCACCGATTTTAAATATTGCTGATTTGTATGAGTATCATGAACTTGATGAAGAAGTGACAGTACCGATAGAGTATCCTAAAAAGCAACATGAAGAAGTTGAGTGGATCCTGAATCAAAGAGTTGGCAAAAGTACAAGAGGAAAACAATATATGGAGTATCTGGTAAAGTGGAAGAATAGACAGATGGAAGAGAGTTCATTAATTTTACAGTCTGAGTTGGATGCGGATTGGATCATACCTACCAAATGATTCAAAGAATCATTTCAAAATAACACCAGGTGTCTGATGCAAGAGAATCTTGGGTCCTTGGCAATCCTATGTCACCAAAAACATTTTGGAGTTTGTTTGTGTTGCTCGGTTTCTTCTTTAATCAAGTTGGTTGGTAGTTGGTTGGTTTCCTTTGGTTACCGAGTGTGGTTGGTTATCTCCTGGGTGGTTGGTTATTTCTCTATAGCTTGGCGATGCTTGTCTATTGCTCGGTCATCCTTTCTTATCGAGTAGTTTATTTTGAGTTCCTGTTGAGCCGAATTGTGCATTCATTATGGGTCACGGTTTTAATGTTGATATCAATCATTGAAAAGTGTGTGGTCCCAGATTTAACCAATTCTTTTGTTGATTGTGGATCTTATAGGCACCCTAAAATGGTCACCTAGACTTTGGGCCCCATTCTTCAATTTATCAATTTCCTAAATCAGTGCTTTGCAATATTTTCAAATTAAATCAATTTCATTGATCAAATCCCAATTCTATCATTTATTCGATTATATTCTATGGATTAACCATTTTATCCTAAGTCTTTATTTGATTAAAAGGAATTCCCTCCCCTTTTATTAAATAAAAAGCCCCCACTTTCTTCTTATCATAAGTTGCACAAATAAAGTATTATTCCTATTTTATAAAAAGAAGAAAAGGCCTTTTTGTCTCACATGGGGCACAAAATTCAACACTTCTTTCTCATTGGAGGAGATTTGTGCACAAGGATTTATCCCACTTTCAAACTCCACCCTTGATCAAATCTTTTGCCTCTTAATCTCCATGGTCCATTTATCTTTAAAAGGAGAGCTCTTTTCTCATTCAAAGAATCCCACTCTTGATGCTAATGTTGTGCTCCAGGTTTTCTTGGTGACTTTGGAGCTTTGGAGAGCTTGTTGCATTTTAGTCTTCATACTTGCATTATAGCTTAGTTCCTTTCATGTTCTAGCTTAATTCACATAGTTTAATTAGTAAAGGCTTGTAACACTCTCATTTTTCATAGCTTAGTTGCATTCTTACATCTCCATTCTACAATAGTTTGCATTACATCTTTCATTGTGATTCTTGAGGATATTGGCATTCTTGCCCTTGTCTCTTTGAATCTCCCATTGCATGGTTTACTATCAAGGTTGCATGCTTAATAGCTCTAGCTGAGAGCCCTCTAAACACCCTTGCACTTCATGCCTAGGGAGCTCTAAGTCACTTTCTCAAGGCTTCCAATTCATGGATGCTCTTGGAACCAAAGACTTAGAGAAGTGCATATTTCATCACTTTTATTTTGTTGTTCCGGTTGTTTTTCTATTTTTCTGGCAGAGTATCGTACGACAGTCTTAAAGTATCATACGAAAGTTATTTACATACCCATGTGATAGTTTTCTAATAAAAGTATTGTGTGACCATACAAGACTCTGTCGTGCAGTTATATAAAATTCTGTCACCTATATATAGTGCAAACTGTCGTACATAACAAAAGTATTGCACTCCTATACTGTGAAGTATTGTGAAAAAATTTTTCTAACAGAACTATCATCCAGGCCTAGTAGTGACTAATTTTGGTTCTTTCTTTGCAAGATTTGGATTTGTCTGCTTGCTGGTTTTGACTTGCTTTGTTAGGACAGAGATTCATTTGCAGATTTTACTTGCTTTTTGTTATACTAACCTTTGTGGACCTAACAAGTTATGTTTGTAGGTGTTCCCTAATTGCTTACATTATTTTCTAAAAAGAATGTATGTCAAAGCTTCAAATGCACAAGGGCTACTAATCTTTCTTGCAAGGGTGCCCAAAGCATAAAAATAATCAAGTGCTTGTTCTTTTCTTTCATTTTTAAGTGTGGCATATACTAGTTTATTTTTTTTATTAGGCACTTAATATCTTTTTATTATATTCTTTTGGTGTTAGGAGAGTATGCTCTTCACCCTTGTGGTGAACCAGAAATCTTGACCCATCTTTAGATTTTGAAAGCAAGAGGGCTAATTGAACATTGCTTGGTGTGTTTGGGAGAGATTTTTGAGATAGGAGAGTATGCTCTTCACCCTTGTGGTGAACCAGAAATCCTGACCCTCAAAGGTTGATCCACTCCTTGTTTAGTTTAGAATCCTTTAGTGGGCCTGCTCTTGAGCAATCAAGAGGAATGACCCAAGTGGGGAAAAGCTAATACCCATCTATTCCAACCCACTATAAACTCAAGGCTATCAAGGACACAAAGCCTTGGTAGACATAGTACTTGTCTTTGCTTAGTGTGAGTACTTGTGGGATTGTGACCATGAGGAAAATACTAAGCAAGAATTCTTAAGGTACTCTTGTGGCCGCGAGGTCTGTTACTTGCTGCAAGGTAAGGAGTCCCTTCGGAGAGCAAGAGGGGTATTACAAATAGAAGCCCTTATTATGAATTGTATAGATAGAAGCTACCCGATTTTGCCACTCAACATCTTGGTGCAAGGATAGATCTTAGTGGACTAACCTGGATCACCCCAAGATTTTACTCACCATCTGTGTTCCTTTGGTTGTGTCATTGGCACTTCCACGACAAAGCCAACATCTATTGTGGGAAACCACTTTGTGTGAGGCGATGGGACATCAAGTGTGGGCCAAGTTGTTGAGTATTGAGCCTTTGTCTTTCTAGGCTAGAAAGTGCTTGAATTGTCTTCACTGTGATCTACCCGTGTAAACGTTCTTGAACATTAAACATCACGGTAGTGCTCATAGGATTTTTCTATTTTGATATCCCAAGTACATGTCTTGACAAGGTTGCTTTTGCCCTTGTTCAAGTGTTTTACAACATGTTTGATCACCAACTGTTTGCAAACCTATTTGTTTTATGCTATTACTATGTTTGAAATTGAGAAATTGAACTTGTCAACCTACAACTTTGACCAAATTACCTTCAAAACTAGATTTTTCACATTCACTGGTCAAGAGTCATGCAATACTAAACAATCATCACACACCTACCTTAGTATTATTGTGTGATACTTCATTGCTACTTTTGTATCGCCTGCATACTATACACTCTATCGTACCAACTTCTTAGATTCTATCATACTACTTCTTGGGAAATATCATCTAGTCAAGTTTTATCATCCTGCTACCCTATGCACTATTGTACAAAATCAATTTGTTATCTAGTGGTCTGATCCTATTTCCAGTCTCCTTTGGTTGATCTAGGTCAGATTGGGTTATTTGTCCCATTATTGGAAGCCTGTTTGCACTTGGGATTCTTGTGTTTTGACACTTTGATTAGTAATCTTTGATTTTACAAGTGACCTTGCTTGGAATTGGTAAGTTAGAAATCATCCTTGTTGAAAAGACCAACCTTTGGATTCTTTGATAACACACTTGGAGAGTCTTAGTAGTCTTTTGTCCAATTCACTTCCATCCAAAATCAATTTCAATCAAATATAATTTGGGTAAATCATCGTCCTGATCCATATGTGCTAGGATAATTATCCATTGTTGGGCACCTCTGTGGCAGTGTTGGTTTATACCTTTTGCAAAAATTCTATCTTACCATCTCTCTTTTGGACAATTGAATGTTGTTACTATCCTAGTTAGGTATCGACATTTCTTAGAGTCATCTTATCACCTAGGATCTTTTCTTTCATGCTATTTATGACAAGATATCAAGTAAATCAAGGAAAATGACCTCAAGTAGTCTTTAACCAATTACCCTTAGTCCAAACTCTTAAAAAATGTAAGGGAAAAGAGGGCATCTTTGATCAATCCCCTAGGAATACCTCAGAAGCTTGGTTTGATTCCAAGAGCAATCTTAGTGATTTGAGCACATCCTTAGCACCTTCCCAATCAGATATGAATATGAGTTACAGCATGACTTGATGGGAGAGGGAAGCAATGGATAAAAATCTTGATGACATATTTGAGAGACATAGAGACAACATTCTATTCGGTGATTCCTCTCATGAAAATCAACCAGACTTGCCCCCTATCAATACCAAATATTTAGGTGCACATCAAAGGGGTGAAAGGTACAAGAGACAAGCTCACCAAGATGAACGGTCACAACATGAAGACCAAGACAATGAACCTTGTGATGCTCATGTGAATGCAGCGTATACCAATGACTTGTTCAAACACTCAAGATCAAGCTCACCACTCCAAACAACTTCAAGGTATACAAGTGAAAGGCTCAAAAGAATTGACCATGAAAAAAAAGCCTTTTTAGATGAACAAGGTACAAAAGAAGAGAGGTTTAGACTTGAAGAAGGGTGCTCCCCTTAATACCACAAACACATAACATAAACAGAGAAATAACAACAATACGCAAGAACAGAAAATTGGCTTCTTATTATCTCCACAAATGTGGAATTACAAACTTTCAGAATTACAATATGCAAAGCCACATGGGCTTTCCCTTACAATATTCTATAGAACAAAGCCTCAAATTATTACCCAGATCTACCACCTAGAACTGTCCCAAACTACCTAAGACAAAACTACAAACCTTTCTTATATAGGCAATTTCCACCGCCTGAGAAGGTTCTAGAAATTTAGCCCTTTAGGCCGACTAGACATAGAATTATTTATTTTTCACAATTATTACAATAAGGTCAGCTCAAAAGAAATACAAAATATGATTTTAGGTAACCCAAATTCTGGAGGCCATAACTTTTTAACTGTAGCTCTATTTTTCTATTGTAACCACTTTTCAGAAATGCCATGACGAGATCTACAACACTTGACACACGCTAGCACTAGTCAGCCGGGGGTCGATTGCGATCCAGAGCCTCTAAGACCTTCAAAATTGACTTGAAAGATTTCATACCCAAAAAACTTAATAACTTCACCAATACTGATGATGTGGCATTGAAACTCAACTGGTAGGCTAAAATGACTAGGATGAACCTCCAATTGTGAAATCAAAACATTCCGAGATCATATGACCAACTTACTAAAAATAGTAAGTTTCCATAAATAGAAGCTCTGCACAAGATAGCCCTTATTGAAAAGAAAATAGAAATATTTTTGGGTGATGCAAGATTGCTCTTACACCCAGGATGCTCCTACATCAGACACCCAGGGTAATTTGAGAAGTGACCCTATCACGACTCAGGTGTGTAGAGGAAAACCAAGACGGTTAACCTCCTCCTTTGCTAGCCATGATGAATCTTCATCATGTCATCCTTTCCATTTGACCAAATACTCTTCATATGTCTTATTCCTTGTGATTCTGCCAACATGACTATCCAGTATGTCTTCAATCTCCTTGATATTTGAACTAGTTGTTGGAATACTCCACTATGCTGCTGTAACCTCATCTTCAACACCTCCTTCATGATACTTTGTCAGATCTAAAACATTAAATACTGATGAAATATTTAGCTCAGTAGGCAACTCAACCTCATATGCATTTCCTAAATCATGCTTCTTCAGTATCTTACATGGCCCAAACTTCTTCATTTTTAGCTTTTCCTCTACTTTTAGGGAAAATTGGTATGCCTCTTCAATACTGCTCATTCAAACCAGATTCAACTCTTCCTAAATGCTCAACCTCAACCCATTAAGGTAACGGGCAACTTTCTCCTTGTCAGCTTCTGTATGGCCTGTTCTGATGAGGATTCGATAGAACTCCTCTGTATACTCCTGAATAGATTTTCCTGCTTGCTTCAAACTTTGCATTTTTCTCAGTAGGTCAAGCTCATAATCAACAAGAATGAACTATCGCTTCAATTTATCCACCATCTGATCTCATCTTATGATTTTATCCTTTCCTCTTCGATTTTGCTCCAATGGAATCTCTTGCTAGCAGATCTTCACATGACCCTTCAGTCTGACCTTTGAAAACTTGACCTAAACAAGATCCTCAATATCTTCATACTCAAAATATTCTTCACATTCATTGATCCAGTCGATCAATTCCTCTGGGTTAAGATTCCCTAAAAATGTAGGAACCTCGATCTTAGGTCTTTTCCCGATCTTGGAAATGGTCCTGAAAAGCCTTTCTTCCTCTTGATTCAAAACTTGGACTTCTCCTTCTTGATCTTCTTCTTTGGCTTCATCCTCGCTTTCATCTCTGACATTAAGATTCATTCCTCTACGAATCTCCTCTTGCAATACTTGCACTTGTCTCTACAATTCCCTAAACTCAGGTGTTACAACACTAGCTCTTCCGCCATGTTCCCTTTGTGGAGGCATTTTCGCACTTCTTGTTGAAACCCTAACCATGATCCTATTGCAGACTGCCTCACAGTTGGTGATTTATTTACATAGAAACCCTAACCCATGGTCCTAGTGCAAATTGCCTCACAATTGGTGATCTATTTACACACTCAGGAACTCCTACTCTGATACCACTTGATGAAGGGTGCTCCCCTTAATACCACAAACACATAACATAAATAGAGAAACAACAACAATATGCAAGATTAGAAAATTGGCTTCTTATTATCTCCACAAATGTGGAATTACAAAATTTCAGAATTACAATATGCAAAGCCACATGGGCATTCCCTTACAATATTCTGTAGGACAAAGCCTTGAATTATTACCTAGATCTACCACCCAAAACTATCCCAAACTACCTAAGACAACACTACAAACCTTTCTTATATAAGCAATTTCCACCGCTCCAGAAGGTTCTAGAAATTTAGCCCTTTAGGCCGACTAGACATAGAATTATTTATTTTTCACAATTATTACAACAGGGTCAGCTCAAAAGAAATACAAAATATGATTTTAGGTAACCCAAGTTTTGGAGGCCATAAATTTTTAACCGTAGCTCCATTTTTCTATTGTAACCACTTTTCAAAAATGCCATAATGAGATCTACAACACTTGACACGTGCTAGCACTAGTCAGCTGGGGGTCGATCACAATCCAGAGCCTCTAAGACCTTCAAAATTGACCTGAAAGATTTCGTACCCAAAAACCTTAATAACTTCACCAATACTGATGATGTGGCAATGAAACTCAACTGGTAGGCTAAAATGACTAGGATGAACCTCCAACTGTGAAATCAAAACATTCCGAGATCATATGACCAACTTACTAAAAATAGTAAGTTTCCATAAATAGAAGCTCTGCACAAGATAGCCCTTATTGAAAAGCAAATAGAAATATTTTTGGGTGATGCAAGATTGCTCTTACACCCAGGATGCTCCTGCATCAAGACTCCTAGAGGTGGAGAGACAAGCCTTGTTAGAATTGGAAAGGAAAGCCTCTCAAGAAGAACAAGATAGACTTTTGGCCCAATAGCTTACTGCCCAGTTCAACAACAGGCGTGTCAATAGTGGAAACAACTCCCCACCATCTACTCCTTCTAGGACCCCATGAAGTAGAAGGTGTTCAAGAACCCCTTCAAGATCTCCTAGTCCTAGAGGAAGAAGGACTTCACAACATGCTCATTATAGGAGACAAACACCTCCTAGGAACTCAAGAAAACCCTCACAATGTGCTCATCATGGTTCCCAACATGGAGGTAGTAGCTCAACATTTGATCTGAATGCTCAAGACTTCATGAAGATGCAAAAAGAACCACTCTTCCAACAGTATGTGGAGAGATATCTAGAGAAAAACAAAGACAAGTTCCTAGAGAGCTTAATCAACAAGGGCGCTAGAGTCCCCTACAACTTTGATGTGGACAAAAAGATTAAGAAGCAAAATCCATCTCAAGAAGAAGAGATCAGACAATTGAAGAGTATGATGGAAAAGCTATTGGCACCTAAGAGTTCATTCTCACTTGACTCAATTTGTCCTAATCCTTTTGACAAGAGTGTGAACATGAAATATTTTCCTAGGAAGGTGGAAATTCCCCAATATGACAAGTATGATGGTAATGGGGATCCATATGACCATGTACGCCAATTCTACATTATGAGCTTTGAGTTTCATCAAGATGACTCCTATCTCATGAGGTTGTTCCCAAGGAGTCTCAAAGGTCAAGCAATGGAATGGTTCACCAATATAACTCCCCCCGTCAAGACCTTCAAAGAGCTTGTTCATAGATTCGTCCAACACTTCACCTACAATCTTTCAAGATCTGTCACCATATTGGACCTATGTAACCTAAAAAAAAATCAAGGGGAATCATTTGTTGCTTTCTTGCAAAGGTGGAGATGACAATGCTCTCACTACTATAGGACCATTCCTGAAAATGAAAAGATTGAAATCCTTGTTAGCAATGTGGTTCCTGAAATGTGGTATGAAGTTAGGAAAATGGTCTTTAATTCCTTTGATACCATGGTTGAAACCACATGCAGGATTGAGGATGTCTTGAGAGAGCAAGGAATTTTGACCAGACATGGAAATAATAACAACAATGGTCAAAATAACAATAATTCTACCAAGGATAAAGGGAAGAATGCACATTGGAATAGGAACAAACAAGTGGTCAACGATGGAGTTGTGGACTCCTCTCAACCTAAAGATCAATTTGTTCTTCAATTGTCTAGTGTTGTTCAAGCCATGAAAATCAATGCGCCTCATCAACAAGACAACAAGCCAAGGCACCAAGATAAGCCTAAGAAAGATAGGCATCAATTTACAAAACTTGGTGATTCATATGAGGATGTCTTCAAAAGATTTATTGCCAACAATATTGTGCATCCTAAAGATCCCATGAAGCATTACATTCCTGATGTTAAACCACATTGGTGGGATGAGAAGGATTTCTACAAATTTCACAATGGTATTGGACATGATATCGAACACTATTGGAAACTTAAGCATATCATCCAAGATCTCATTGAGAATGGAAAAATTAAGGTGGATGGTTTGAACACCAACGCTGATCACAAGGCTTTCAAAGAACCCTTGCCTAAGTATGAGAAGGGGGAAACCTCTAAACCAAAGAATGGCAAGGCTGAGATCAATTACACTTACACAGTTGTGGAGAATATTGTCAACATGCTTGAAGTTGTGGAGGAAAATGTCAACATGATGAGGACCAAGGATCCCTATGGTTATGATCTCAATGTAGACTCTCCTCATATCTTTGATGAAGAACCTATTATGGTGCTAAGGGGTCCTCACTCTAGGATGTCATCCGAAGCTCTTAATGCTGTCATGAGAAGTCAAGGTCCTATTGTCATTAGAGGACCTAGTTCAAATCAATCCAATAAACCCAAGAAAGTGGCATCCAAGAATGTCACCTCAAAGCCGACAGTTAATCCCAAAATGAGTTATAATCTTTTTGATCAGTTGCAGAGAACCCTAGCTTAGATTTTGATCATTGAGCTCTTAGAGTTGTCCCCGAGACATAAGAAAGTCCTTGAGGAAGCTTTTTGCATAGCAAATGTTCCCAACAACTTAGATGTTGACCAATTCCAAAGCATGGTTAATCATATTGCTAGCCCTCATTACCTTACATTTTCAGAAGATGATGATAAAGCTTTGAGCCACCCACATAATCTCGCCCTTCATATTGAAGTCATAATCCAAAAAACCTATGTCAGGTGTGTGTTGATAGATGGGGGTGTTGGGCTCAATATCTATTCCTTGAGTCTCTTAAAGACATTGGGTTATTCAAAAGAAGTCATAGATGCTAGAAAGAGGATCATAATCAAATCCTATGATGAGGCAGAAAGAAGTTCCAAAGGGTTGGCTATCCTTCCTATTAGGATTGGCCCTATTGAGAAGGATATTTTGTTTCAAATTGTTGATGCTGGTCCTCTTGCATACAACATCTTTCTTGGTAGACCATGGATCCATTATATGCAAGCAGTGCCATCTACCTACCACTAGTGTGTTAAGTTCCCCTACAATGGAGTAGAAATCTATATACCTGGGGATAGCACCTTATTTGTCAACTCCATTTTAGTAGGGACTTATATTCCCCTCAATAGAGAAGTAGAGGATTTCAATGTGACTCTAGCACAGTGCAAAGATAAGTTCAAGTCAATAGACCTTAGTATGGGGGGGTATCAAATCAACTCCTTTACAAAGCTACCAGTTTCACCCAGGTCCTATGGTAAGCCTTCACAAGAGATGAAACCTTCCTCTTCAGCCATGACTTTATTTGGCACATTTTTAGAGTCTTGAATTCCTATCCAAGATGAGAAAGAAGAGGCGGTTGTTAAAGACTGGATTTATAGAGAAGATAAATACAAGCACAATGAGAACTTCTCTTTCTCTCCTAAGGCTTATGGAAGAGGGTATACTTTTGTCAAAAATATGGGCTATCCAGGACATGACCCTCTTAGTCATAGATTGGATGCTAGAGCTGAACCTCTTGATCATGCTCTTTTTAGATGCAACTCTAAGAAGACGGTTGGCCTAGGATTTAAAAATCATAACAAGAAAACTAATCCTATCCTTGATGAGTTAGATAGTGAAGATGAATCAAAATACATGCCAAATTTGACAAATCAACAAGATATGTGTGAAGATTGGGTCCCTTCCACCAATCTCCTTTGGGGAGATTCAGATAATCCAGTTGCTCATGCAACAGTTTCAAGCCTAGAACATGATGAATCAAGTGTAGAAGATCCTATCAAAGAACATCAATACAAGAATGGTGTTCAAAAAGATGTTACCCTTGGTGACATTAGAGCCTCCACATCAAGACATCCTGAACATGCATGGTGTAAACATCCCAGTTGGGATTCAGATACAGATTCACACAAGTATGAATGAGAGTCTCTTTCTGATTCTTCCACAATTGACATGGATGTTGATGTCATCCATACTTATAGTTCTCATCCTGAGGTAGCTGAAAGTCACGTGTAGGATTGGAGGACTAGAACCCACATGTTGCCTTAGTGGATGATTCTTCACTTGGTAGGATGAATCCTGATTTGGGTTGCTTAGAAGAATAATTGACAGACTCTGACTCTTCGATCACCATAGATGACATCATCCATATTCACAACCTTGAACCTTCCCTTGACTTACCTCTTGCTCACCCTCATCTCATTGATTGGTCCCAACGTTATCAAGAACCTGAGCTCTTGACATTCCAGAATGACTATGAGATAACCTGTTACTTGAATACAATTGAACACGTAGTCTCTTCTACCAGTGAACCGGCTACTAGCATGATAGAGCTAGACATCAAGTACCTTAGTCATAAAATAAATAGAAAAGAAAATAAAAAGAATAGGAGTTCTGATGGTGAAAACCACTGTGTGGTGGTGTCAGAACCAAAAATAGTAAAAAGAAATGACGTATCCAAGGGTGAAAACCTCTCTAAGGCACATAAGGATGAGGTACTTGATCATCTCCTGAGTTCCTTCCAAGACAGATCTTCAGTGCTTGTTGAGCCAACACAACCAGTCAATTTGGGTACAAATGAGGCTCCACAGATGATACACTTGGCTCAGTCCTTGTCAACACAAGAAAGGGAAGCATACACCAAGTTCTTACAGAGAAAGAAGATTAATTTTGCATGGACTTATTCAGATATGCTAGGGTTGGACACTAATCTTACTATGCATCACTTGTCCATAACTCCAGGTGTGAAACCAGTCAAACAAAAATTGAGAAAAATGGATCCTCACATAGCTCTTCTAGTCAAAGCAGAATTAGAAAAACTCCTTAGCGTAGGATTCATAAGAGCTATTGACTATGCTGAATGGATATCAAATATTGTACCATTTTCCAAACATGACAAATCCATTCGAATCTGCACAGACTTTAGAGATCTCAATAGAGCATGCCCAAAGGATGATTTTCCACTCCCAAATATAGACATGATAGTGGACATGATTGCGGGTTATGATATCTATTCCTTGATGGATGGTTTTTTTGGATATAGTTAGATTAAGATAGCTCCTGAAGATCAAGAAAATATTGCATTCTCTTGTGCTTGGGGTACCTATTGTTGGAACGTTATGCCTTTTGGATTAAAAAATATAGGAGCCACCTATCAATGAGCTATGACAACTATTTTTCATGACATGATGCATAAAAACATGGAAGATTATGTGGATGACACCTTGGCCAAATCTAAGAAAAGAGAGACACACTTAGGTGATTTAGAAGTCATTCTAGATCACATAGAACAATTTCAATTAAGGTTAAATCCTAAGAAGTGTGCATTTGGTGTCACCTCTAGAAAACTTCTAGGATTCATTATTTCAGCAAAAGGAATAGAGGTAGACCCTAAAAAAGTCCAAGCAATCATGGATATGCCACCTAAAAACATTAGTCAAATGAGGAGTCTTCAACGACATCTTCAATCCAAAAGGAGGTTCATTTCACAACTGGCAGATAGAGCTCAACCTCTCAATAAGAACTTACATAAGGGAGTTAAATGTATCTGGAATGAGGATAGTCAAAAGAGCATGGACCAAATCAAGAAATACTTGGCAAACCCTCCAATTTTAATGCCTCCTATCCCAGGGAAGCCACTTATACTATATGTTTCAACAACAAAATCTTCCTTGGGGGCATTACTAGCTCAACTTGATGAACATGGGAAAGAAAGAGCCATATATTACATTATCCATACGCTTGTTTCATATGAGGTTAATTACACCAGTATTGAGAAAGTTTTCCTCACAATGGTTTTTTCTTCCCAAAAGTTGTGACATTACACGCTTGGCCACACAGTACACCTCATAGAAAAAATTGATCCTCTCAAGTATTTTCTCGATAAGGCTTCCCTCATAGGTAAACTTGCTAAATGGATGATGATTCTTTCAGAATTTGACATAGAGTATGCAGAGCGCAAAGCAATCAAAGGACAAGCCATAGCTAATCAATTGGCTGACTTCCCAATTCAATATAATGCACCTATTCAAGTTGATTTTCCAGATGAGCACCTCATGTACATGATTGAGAGAACATGGAAGATGTTCTTTGATGGATCTTTTATGCAAAATGGTTCAGGAGCTGGTGTATTGTTTGTTTCTCCTCATGGGAATATGATTCCTAAGTCTTACAAGTTACCGTTCCAATGTACAAACAACATTGCTAAGTATGAAGCTTTGATAAATGGACTTAAGATGGCCATAGAATGGAGAATCACAGAGTTGCACATCTATGGGGATTCATAGCTGATAATCAACCAAGTCAATGAAGAACATCAAACAAAAGATGAGAAACTAGTACCTTACAAGAAAATGGTTGATTTCTTGAGATGATACTTCACATTTGTCACATTTCAACAAATACCTAGAGAAAAAAACAAAGTAGTTAATGTTATGGCTACACTTGCTTCATTCCTTCAATTAGAGCAACATGAATCTAGATTTGAATTCCTGGTGGAAGAGCTACATTACCCTATCTATGACTCCCAAGAAAGCCATGTCAATTATACCCTTATTGGTCATGAGTCATCTTGTTATGGTGCCATTTACTCATGCCTTCACGATGGCATTATTCCTGAAACATTTAACTACTCTGAATGAAGAAACCTTACCTGAAATGCCTCTCACCATTCCCTTATCTCTAGTGATTAGTATAGGAGGGTTCTAGATGGGACACTTCTTAGATGCTTAGAAAAGGAAGAATCCGATCAAGTGTTAGTTGAAATTCATGAGGGCATCTGTGGGGGACATTCCAATGGTCTTGTGATGGCCTGAAGGTTGCTTAGGGTGGGGTACTATTGGCCTACAATGCAGATGGATGTAGTAGCTTTTGTAAAGTCATATGAAAAGTGTCAAAAACATGGTAACCTGATACATGCTCCAGGCAGGGAGCTTATTCCTTCTATATCTCATTGGCCATTTTAGCATTAGGCCTTTGATCTTATTGGGCAGATTCATCCCAACTCATCAGGTGGATAGAAATTTATCATCACTACTACTGAATACTTTACTAAATGGGTAGAAGTTGTCCCACTTTCTGTTGCCTTGGGCAAGACAATTTCTCTATTCATCCTGAACCATATCATCTGTTGATATCATGTGCCTTCTGAGATTATCACTGACAATGAAGGTCAGTTCAAGAATAAGGACCTTAAACAACTCTGCTAGAAATTCAAGATTAAACAACATTGGTCCTCCATTTACTTCCCGTAAGGAAATGGTCAAGCAGAGGCTTTAAACAAAACCATTCTTAAAATCCTACATAGAATAGTTCATAAGAATGGTAGAGATTGGCACTTACAGATAAATCTAGCTTTGTGGGCTTATAGAACAAGTATGTGTACTCCTACTGGGGCTACTCCTTTTTCCCTTTCTTATGGTGCCGAAGCAGTGTTACCTTTAGAAGTTGATATTCCTTCACTTAGAGTTTCCTTCAAAGGTCTAGTTATAGATGAAGATTACCATGCCATGAGACTCCAAGAGTTAGAACTTCTTGATGAGAAATGTCAAGCATCATTTGACCATATGAGATTTTATCAAAAGTGCATGTCCAAAGCTTTCAACAAAAAGGTTCACCCTAGAGAATTCCAAGTGGGAGATCTTGTCCTACGTGAAAATCCTAAGAACCAACAACATAGAGATCAAAAGGGAAAATTTGAACCTAATTGGCTTGGACCTTACATCATTACTAGAGCTTTTGGGATAGGTTCTTATTTATTATCTACTGAAGAGGGAGAGCAACTCCCCGATCCTATCAATGTCTTGCACCTAAAGAATTTCTATCCATGATGCCTATTCTATCTAGGGGCATCCTCTGTACATATTTGTTGATCCTGAAAAAAATTCCAAAAAAAATAAATTTCATATATGATGCTAAAAAACCCCTAAAAAGCATATAAAGTCCTAAAAAAATTTTAAAAAATAAAAAAATTACAAAAAATTCAAAAAATAGAAAAAGTGTCTTGGTGAAAACCTAGAAACAGGTGCCTTGGTAGCAAAACTACAAAAAAATTGAAAAAAAAAAAAAAAAAATCTGTCAAATGGTGAAAACCTGGAAATGGGTGCTATTTGAGGCCTTGGCACCCTTATTTCTTAGTACTCATCCTTGACATTTAGCCTTTCTCCATCATGCCTTGTCCTTGTTTCCTTGGTTTGGAATTGGTCTTTGTCTTTGTCTAGGGGCCATAACTGTGTTAGTTTGGTCTCTTGGTTGTGTTAGTCTTTAGGACACCTCGCAAATGGTGTTTTTCAACACCACCCCAACTATGGTTTTCAACACTGCCCTAGTGTCAAGTGTTCCTCAACACTTATCAGATATCCTACCCACAGTCTAGAATGATACGATATTTCTCACTGGCTGATGCGATACTCAAAGTTTGACTCTATGACCTACACACACGCACTTAAACACTTGACTCACTGAGACTTGCTTGACTTTATTTCTTTGTGTGTTGTCTATGATGATTTATTTGCTGAGTGTTCTCTCCCTAATAGTTTTCAGTGATGCCTAGCTAGAAGACTAGCAGCATGAGGACATATTTTAATTATTTTCTGCCTATGGGTATATCTTGTTGATCCTAACTGTCATGAATATTCATGCTTGTTCCACTTGACACTAGGATCTACAATGTATTATCTTTGACTATTTTCCACAAGTGCATGCTTGTAGTCATCTTAACTTTCTTGTGTCTTGATGTGAGCATAATCTTGCTATACCAAACTTAGGGAACCTCACTGCACTAGTCATCTTGACCTACATGTCTCTGGTGCCTAGGTGGGATTCTCACATATCTATCTAATACAGATCATATTCATATACCCATAGTCATACTAGTGTGTATTGTATGATCTTGTGATGCTACCAATAAATCTTGATGATGATTATTAGAGTCTAATGGCTTTGTGACCTTGCAAGTAAACCACTTTTCATAGTAGCTTGCATTCTTAAGTTCATGTTAGTTTAGTCTTGCATCTTGCATATGAAGAGAGATTTTCCTTCATCTTTCTTTTGGACTTTTAATCAACTGTGATCATGTGTTGATCTTCATTTCCTTATCTTCTTTCATGATCTCAATCAAGATTTCCTATCTTAAACAATTGATTGATTTTGAGGCATTCTCTTTCTTGAGGAAAATTCTCTTTCCTCTCTTCATTTTTTTTCAACTCTTCCAAACTTCTATCTTCCATTCGCTTTCACCCCACTTCTTTTCTTCTGATTCAACCTTGGGGCATAAAATTTCATGCTTAATGATCTACCTCAATTTTGTGATCCTTTTATCTTTCATCTTACATCAAGAACCTTATCTTTGGTTTGATTTGATCAAATTTATCAATTTACTATTTCTCCTCTATCTCATTTTGATTTCGATCATGAGGGGGGAGTACCTATCAAACTTCAATTCTTGATTCAGCTTTATCAATCTTGTCAATCAAACCTTTCTTGAGACTTGACAATTACCTATTTACAGGGGTGTTGGCCTTGTCTTTTTCAATCAACTTATCTTTTTCTTGATGTGTTCCCGTCCGTCGAACACATGTCTAGGTTGTTTTGTGATCCCAAATTGATCTCACATTTCAACTTTATTCTTTGACTACATGTGATCCCAAATCGATCTCACATTTAGTCAAAGAGGGGCAAATGTAGGCACCCTAAAATGGTCACCTAGACTTTGGGCCCCATTCTTAAATTTATCAATTTCATGAATCAGTGCTTTGCAATATTTTCAAATTAAATCAATTTCGTTGATCAAATCCTAATTCTATCATTTATTCGATTATATTCTATGGATTAACCATTTTATCCTAATTCTTTATTTAATTAAAAGGAATTCCCTCCCCTTCTATTAAATAAAAAAGGCCCACTTTCCTCTTATCCTAAGTTGCACAAATAAAGTATTATTCCTATTTTATAAAAAGAAGAAAAGGCCTTTTTGCCTCACATGGGGAACAAAAGTCAACACTTCTTTCTCATTGGAGGAGATTTGTGCACAAGGATTGATCCCACTTTCAAACTCCACCCTTGATCAAATATTTTGCCTCTTAATCTCCATCGTCCATTTATCTTTAAAAGGAGAGCTCTTTTCTCATTCAAAGGATCCCACTCTTGATGCTAATGTTGTGTTGCAGGTTTTCTTGGTGACTTTGGAGCTTTGGAGAGCTTGTTGCATTTTATTCTTCATACTTGCATTATAGCTTAGTTTTCATGGCATTCTTAGCTTAGTTCTTTTAATGTTCTAGCTTAATTCACATAGTTTAATTCGTAAAGGCTTGTAACACTCTCATTTTTCATAGCTTAGTTGCATTCTTGCATCTCCATTCTAGCATAGTTTGCATTACATCTTTCATTGTGATTCTTGAGGATATTGGCATTCTTGTCCTTGTCTCTTTGAATCTCCCATTGCATGGTTTACTATCAAGGTTGCATGCTTAATAGCTCTAGCTGAGAGCCCTCTAAACACCCTTGCACTCCATGCCTATGGAGCTCTAAGTCACTTTTTCAAGGCTTCCAATTCATGGATTCTCTTGGAACCAAAGACTTAGAGAATGATTTAGTCAAATAAGGGAGTTCATAGCATAAAACCACCCACCTATATGCATTGGCACTAATAGTTTGTGGACATGGCTTTTAGAACGATTTAGTTATGCTCTATTGTAACTTTTTGTTGAGAAAAGTTCACACATTTTGTAATAGTCAAAAAGTTATCATGCAAGAAAAAAACTTGGATTATTTAATACCTAAGAGAGTTTATGGTAGATGGTCATAATATAGTATGTCCAAATATGTCGTAGATTTTGGGAAATGATTTTTTAAAGTTTGATGATTTTTGGACCATTGGCACTTAAGGTGACGTGTCTATACAATGTGGCCTAGAACATTCATATGAATAATAAAGAAAAGAAAGATAATGCTTGGCATAAATATGCCCACCTTGATGTGTTGGAACTGAAATGATTTAAACATATAATGAACTTGTAATGAAGGTTATGGTTTATTATAAAATTTTGAGTAGATACTTTTTGTAGTATTCAAAATGTTGTCACTGCGAGAAAATAAATTTGAGTCTTCAAAAAATTATCTAGATGGTATTGTAGGTGATTATATCATGACTATGTAGCCTTAGAAGGAACATTCATATGTGCCATGTAGGTTTTGAGAAATATTCTCCACCAAATTTTGGTAATATTTGCACTTTTACAACTTAATGCATCAATATAATGTGGCATGAAACATTGGGCTACTTGCTTAGAAAAATGGGGGTATGTGTGGCATAAAATTACCCACTAGCTAGATTCATTATCATTCAAAAATTTATGCCTATGGTGAGGAGAATGAAATTTATGCTATATGGCAACTTTTTACTAAGCAAAGTTGACACTTTTTGCAATAATTAAAAAATTTTCACCATGAAAAAAAGAAATGGAGTCTTTGAAAATGTGGAGTTTCATAAATTGAAATATAAGTCCAACCATTGAGCTTTATGGTTATCCCTTGTGATGGTGATTTTTGTTTCTACCCCTAAGTCTAAATGGTAAATCAAACCTTAGTAGTGCAGACTGAAAATATATTGATTTAGCTTACTGCATTATCATGAAATCAAGGACATAAAAACCCAACACTAACAAGGCCACAAGACCTTCTACACTTTGAACTCCACAAGACTCCAGAGGGTGCACCTTTAACACATCTACCTAACCAAATAAATCTATGAAACCTTCCTAGAAGATGCCCATTTGTGGATAGTTCTCTAAACATTGAACTCATTCTGAGTAATCAAAAAATAATTTACCCTTAAGAAAAAATGGCGGGTTTATACTTTTGAGATGCTCACCAAATAAAATTTTATACTAACTATGACCAGTGCTTAATCCATAGGCTAGGAGTTATCAAAGATAACATATACTTGATAACATGATCAGTTACCTACAACTCTAAAATTTAAAGAATTGAGTATATATGCCATACAAATTCTTCACATCTGGGCATCTAAGCCTAATTGGAGTGTCCATCTAAAACTTTAGAAACCTTAAAAAAAAATTATTTGCAGAGTGCAGACTAATGACCTAAACAAACAATTTATCTAGCAAAGATGAATCCATGAATAAAGAAGCTAGATCGTCTATAAATAACCCTTGAATCCTTGATCGTTACTTAGCAATAAATTATTCTATCTTTAATGGTATTAAATCCATTGTCGTTAATATGCCTCTAGATATTTCATGTAAATCTTTCCCCTAAATGCATGTGTGTGAGAAATTAAAATTTTGTCCTTAATCTTTCATATTTGGCAGTAAATCTTTCCCATAAATGCAAAAATGTCAGAAATCAGTTATACGAATATTGTCTGTATGAATTTAGAAGTGGTGCGTCTATGCGTGACAATTAAAGAATATCTCTTGTCACTGACAAGGCATTTATTACTTATAGAGTTAAGAGGTTACAAGTTGCACTATAGGACCGTGATTATCGATACCAACATGTGTACACTGTAGTCTGCAGATAAGTTGACAACCCTAATTTGATACGTGTCAACATTCTGATGACTTCTTGGACAACTTTGTTTCCTTCAAGAAATTGGGGCCGAAATTAAACTTTAGCCATTGATCTTGGGTCGTCAAACGGTCTCAAATAATACATTTAACATTATAAAATAATGTATGTTAGGTATGTTAGGTTAGGTTATGTGTCTGTGTTATGTCCAATCTTTTGAAAATCACCAATAAAATATTATTTTTTACATAATTAATGAATGATTAACTAATAAAATAAATAAATTTTCAAATGGTACATAAAATTTGCCAATACAATTTTTTTTTTCCCTTCAATAGAATATCATTCGCCTCATATATTATAATTTTTTACTTCAAAAGAAAATTATTCACCTCATATAATATATATTTTCCCCCACATGATTGAATAATTCGCTAGTAATTTATGAAATTTTCATTTAGTAGGGAAAAAATCGCCAATACCAACTATGAAAAATCATGGATTTGAAAAAAAAATCGCCTGCATTAAAAAAAATTCCCCCCTAAAATAATGTACGATTCGCCATGATTTTACACTTTTTCCTAAAAGGGGGTTTCTTACATTTATCCTTGGTGCAGGATCATGGTACGCCAAAAAATGGTGATGTGAAAAAGAAGTCCTGATTGATAGACTATTTGAAAAACAACTATAACTTTTAAACAATATAATATTTTTGAAATTTGAAAATATACATCACATTATATGCTTCACCTACTACAATAATAATAAATAATTATTTCAATTTGATGAAGTTTGGACTAAGTTAAGGTGGTCAGACACAAGAGTTTTTATATTCAAGAAAAACTGTAGCAGAATAATCATAATTAATTATTTTCTAGGAAAAAAATACAAAAAAATATGCATCACATCTGAACATGAGTCTACTACTTTTATCTAGAATATTATAAAAAAATATTATCATTTGATTTTGTTTAATGTGGTTAGACATACACCTACTTGTTATCTTTCTAGTCCTGATTGATAGACTTATTGAAAAATACCTATAAATTTCAAACTGGATAACATTTTTGAAATCAAAAACATCTGTCACATTCTATGATTTTCCTACTACAAGAAAAATAAAATAAAAATCAATTTGATAAATTTTAGACTAAGTTAACGTGGTTAGACATGATATGTTTTGTATTCTGGAAAAGTTGTAGAAGAAAAATCATAATTAATTATTTACTTGGAAAAAAACTACAAAAAAATATGTGTCACATCCAAACATGATTCTACTACTTATATCTAGAATATTGTAAAAAAAACATATCATTTGATTGTGTTTAAGGTGGTCAGAGATACACCTAATTCTTATTTTTTTCTTGAAATTTTCGTACTACTACATTGAAATTTGAAATTTTCAACATATAGAATAATTTATTTTGAAAAAGGCCTAGTATCTTAGAAACTAAATTCAAATTATAAGTTTAAATTGTAAATTCAAGTTATAAATATTATATCTTTGATATAATATTTATAACTTGTTCAAATTTTTATGTCAACTTGTCTAAACCTAATTTTCTGAATTTTCATTGCCACTTAAGGGCCTAGTTTGGCATACCATGATCCTGCACATACCCATCTATCAAACATTATCATCAAATGTAATTTTAACATTAATTTTTACAGTGATCACTTTTATCATATTTAATTATTTCCTTGATAGAAAGCATAACATGAAAAACTCACATCTTCCATACACAGAGATGAAATTGAGACATGATTTGAGATTTTCTATTCAATTCATGTAAAAGTTCAAATTTTATACAAAGACAATAATGGAAACTTCACTCTTTCTTAAATTCAATGTTCAGTAACCATCAAGATATAATCACTAATTACAAATATTGTATGACTTAAAAACTTCTACTATATTGTTGATGCAGGAGCATCTTGGTTTCTTGGCAATCTTGCATCAACCAAAAAAGTTATTTCATCCTGAGAGAGTCAAGCAATGATATTTCACCTTTGAGATATTTTAGTTATGGTCTTAACATGTTGTTCTAGACTCTCTATATTTTTTATCATCTAGATCACACCTCATTTGGTTTAGTACTGTTTGAGTTATTCAAGTTTTCCTTCCTGTGGCTCATGCTCTGTTCCTTTGTTTATCTATTTGTGGTGATCCTATTCACGGTCATGTGTTCGTGTGTTTCTTCAATTACGGTCACCATTTATTAATGTGGACTTATGTGGGATCCTTTCCCTTTGATCATGTGCATTTGGATCAAAGACCTTCATGTTTGGATTCTTTTGGTTGCTTCAAGCAACGTGTTCCTTTCCTGCCTGGGCTGACCTTGGAGATTGTGTGTGTGATTATTACTTTTTGATTGTTAATGTATGTGATCATGTTGCATAATTATTGGGTCATGTATGGACCAAAATCTATGTCTGTGCCTTCTCTCTTTTCTTCTAGTGATCTTGTGAACTATTTTGGGGCCGACTCTTATTTCTTTATACATGTTTCATTTTGAAATATCATTCTTGGCTAACCCTAGTTGTGTGGTTTGGTATATGTACTTAATTTGATGTAATTATATAGGAAGAAATATTTGAGTAGTAGTGATGCATGAGTATCTCGGGCCCTTGGCAATCCTGTGTCACCAAAAAACATGTTTGTATTTTCCTATGTTTCTTGGTTCCTGCTTTGACCGAGTTGGTTTGGTGTTGCTCAGTTCCTTTGTTAACCGAGGTTGGTCGGTTATCTCTTTGGCGCTTCGTTAATTCCCTGGCACTCGATTATCCTTGCTTATCGAGGTGTTTGTTTTAGTTTCTTATTGAGGCTGACTCTTGCAATTAATTATTATCACATATTTAATGCTGGTATCTATCATTGGGAAGTGTGTGGACCTAGATCCGGTCGTTCCTTCCATTGATGGTGGATCTAAAGTTTAACTTGTTCGGTAGCCTCTTGTATATATTGTAATACTTGGTTTTATTTTAGGAAGTAAGTTTTTGATAGAAGATAGGAGTTATAAGATTGAAGATTATTTCAGTTCCTCACATGTTAGACTTATGTACTTAAATGAAATATCTGGCCTAAATCAGGAAGGCCTTATAGCTCGACATGTATGAATCAATTTGAATGAATATATAAAGTTATCTACATTTTCTCTCTCACTTGTGTGTTTGTTTCTTCTATGTGTGATCTCTGCAAGGTGGATCTAGTTAGGTTGTTCCTTTTGGCCTCTCTCCCTATCTTCCCTTCCGTCATGTGGTATCAGAGTGAGGTGAGATCTAGATCTAGGTTTGAGAATCTAGGTTATTTGGTTTCACCATTGATCTTAGGTTTTCTAAGATATTGTAAAATCCTAATTAGGTCAAGTTATTTTGATATAAAATGAGTAAAGATGTCATTATGAATAATATATCATGAAGGAGTAGCCACACTAAGGACATCCAGAGATCAGACAGGGTTTTTGACAGAAGGTTTGAAAGAAGCATTCCATTTTTTAGAACATATACAAGGCTACCGAGCAGAAGAGAAGGACACATACATCACTACAAGGTGATATCTTTATGATATATTATAGATCTAAATTAGGCAAGATTAATTTGCTAAATACAAATACATTTTATTGTTACCATTTAACCATTGTAGAAGAATCAAAATCTCCTAATAGAGTGGACTTAACCGTTCTTAGCTAAATCTCTTAAGAGAGTACACACATGTATTGTGTTGTTGAAATCTTTTAACCAGGTACAGATCTAGTTGATCTAATTTTTACTCCTAACAGGGTAATATCACTAGAAGTGATCATAATTTGTAGTCTTAAATGACATACTTTGTTATTGCAGTAGTGAAGATTTGTGGGTGTCATCCCCACCATAGTTTTTACCTTCTTACAAGGGTTTCTGTGATACCAAAATATTTGTGTTGTGTATGAAGTTTCTTGAATGGTTTATTGATTAGATTACATGAAAATTACATTTTTAGTTATATTTGAATTTATGTTTCATACAATGGATTAGTCGGTTAATTGCTATCTACACGTGCAAATTTTTAGTCTTGAAAAGTTTTGGAGGTACCGATTCATCCCTCCCCTCTCACTACTTATCTTTCCATAATCCCAACACTTCTATAGCGCTTAACATGTCCAAGGAAAGTACAACTAATGATATGATGAGCATGTTACATAAGTGATATGATGAGACACTATTATTGGAAGAATTCATGACCAATATTTGTGTTCTTGGTTAAGGAGTATTGTTTCATGCTACCCCATTCAAAGGGGGGGGGTTGGGTTTTTTGAAAGCTTGCAGGTTGGTGACTTTAGTAAGGTATTTCTTGTTGATAATATTTCTTATGATGTTATTGTGAAAGGGGATGTTCTATTAAACCTAACCAATAGAAATAGCTGGTTGTTAAAAGATTTTACATATGTTCCTTGGTTAGAAAAGAATTTGATTTCACCTGAAGAATCGGTTTCTCAAGGGTGTGAAATTACTTTTGTATACAATAGATGGAAAGTAAAGAAAGGGGCCTTTGTCATTTCTCAAGGTAGCAAGATGGGCACCTTGTATTTAGTATAGGGTCATGCTAAAGTGGGTTTTGTTTCAAAAAATAGGGTAGTAGAGCCTATTGACGAGGTCATTCTTGAGGTCTCTTTTGTTATATATGATGCAGAGGTTGATTGGACAAAGTTGGGGCCAAAGCTCAACCATGTGTTGGGAAGGCCTAATAAAAAAAAAAAATCTATGTTGAAGAGATGTACTCATAATGAGAAAGGTTTGAATTTTATTTTTTCTATTAATTTATAGGTTCTAGGAAGTGATTCTAATAGTGTTGGGAAAATGACTTTGACAATTGTAATTACATGAAGATATTGGAAGAAGAATCTATAAAGATAAGGAAATTCATTTCGACGAGATTGAAAAGAATTTTATATAGGATATATAAGTTGAGGAGAAGAGCATTATTATTTACAGTAGGAAAATGCAATGAGTCAACCTTCATAATGTATTGAAGAGGAAAAAGAAGAAATTGCTAGAATCACTTTAAAAAATAATCATACTCATGTGAGGAATAATAGGATTGGTTATAGAGGTTCCATGATTACTTACTATAGAGATGATGTTGAGAATGAAGACAAGAGACAAAGAACTATATTGTGTAGGCATCATAAGACCCTGATGATCCTAAAGTTACAACAATTTGTAGATGTAAATCCTTCAAGATTACATATGTAGAAGAAAGTATTGGGGTTCAAGAAAAAGTCATTTATAATGAAATTGTTCATGGAGATTCTAGTAAGAGGCCTTTAGATAGAGAAATAAAAAATCCATTAGGAAACTTCATTGCAGTTGTTCTTACTACTCAAAAGAGCTATTGCTCAGTATATTGTCTGATCAAGAAGGAGATGTTAATGGGCTTGAAGCTCTTTTAAGAAGCTTACAACAACAAGAGACCAAGGTCAATCATGTGGTTTCAAATTCACTAGATCCCAAGCATAAGAGTAATGGTGCATATTTTCATAGAACCATCATGGAGGAAACTAACACTAGAGGTTTGAAGGAAAATAATGATAATGACAATTATACAAGAATAAATCCAACTATGAAGGGAATATTTGATAACCAAGTCATCTATAATTCCTTTATTGTTGTGTGTAGCTATGGGGGGTTGTGGGAAGAGACTCACGATATGTTCAAGTGAAATGAACACACCGAATTAGTACTTTTTAAATTTCTTGATGCTAGGGACTTTATGGTCATGAATTCCTTCTTGTGGTGCAAAATCATTAGGGAAAATGTTTTGTCATTAACTTTGGCTAAGAAATTTGTATCAGAAAATGTGGCTTGGAATTTAGATTCTTGTTTGAGACATTGGAAGGGTGTAGATGGAATTGATGCATAAAACAATTAGATAGTGCCTAACCCAACGATTACCTAGACTTGTGTGGAATCTTTTCACTTTGTTATTTTTTGACATGAGGGGTGAATTTGTCCTCCTTTTGATTGTTGTATAGTTTGGCATGTGGGTAGTAGGAGTTGTTATTTCTAATCCTTTTATTACATGTTTCATCACTCATCATGGATGAAATTTTATAGTAGATAGTATCACTGTGGGAGTGGCCATGCTTTGGTGGAATTACTTTATAGAACAAAAGCTTGATTATGCTTCTATAGTAGAGTTGTGGACTATTGTATATAGAATGTAAAAACATAAGGAAATTGAGATATGGTGAATAGATTGTTTGAGAATGATGAGTATGTTGGCAATGATGAGGCCATTATAGTATATTACAGTGTGGAGCTACATTAATTTAGGAAAATGTTTAGGACTCATAAGGGATTTGTTGATGTAAATAAGAAAGATGGACAAAGAGATAGGCCTGTGGAGTTTGAAGTTGGTGTTGGTGTATTTAAAGTGCCCTCTACTTCCAATTTTTTTTTTATTTAGGGTAAAAATAATTTTGAAAAAATAAATTGATTTTGAATTGGGGCTATAAGTTAATAATTGTGTCACACTTTAGGCTAAACAAGAGGATTCAATCAGAATAAGTCTAGCTAGAATGGTTTCAGATGAACCAACATGGTAGCGACGTGGTGGCCACGTGGCAGGAAGTTTTTGGTTGGAACAGTTTCTACTGGACCTATTATGAACAAAAACATTCCAGCCCAAAAACCCTCATTATATAATCCCTGGAAGAGCCTTTAGTCCCTCATTTTGTACCAACAATTTTGGATTTAGTAGGTGAGCGGCTAAGGCAATTTGACTAACATTTCATAGGTAGGATTTTTTGTTTTAAAGATGTTTTTTATAATTTTATTATAATATTTAAAAAAAAAATAGTTTTTCATATTTTTCATCGCATACGCATACCCATACGCATATGCATAAGCATACGCATACACATATGCATACACATACACATACACATATGCATACGCATAAGCATATGCATACACATACACATACACATACACATATGCATATGCATACACATACACATACACATATGCATACACATACAGATACACATATGCATACACATACGCATAAGCATACGCATATGCATAAGCATATGCATACACATACACATACACATACACATACACATACACATACACATACACTTCTTGTCAAAGTTAAACCTATAACCATAATCCATCAACCCTTAAGCCTTTCTTCCTTCTTCCTCTCTCTACCTTAACAACCCCCTCTCTATCCCTCTTCTCCTCCTCTCCCCCATCTCCCTCATTTCCCCCGTTTTCCTCCAAACCCTAATGTTTTTATATGGCATCTAATAAGGCATAAATTAATCTTTCCTTACTTTTATTAGTGTGGTTTTCCTCCAAATTATTCAATGAGGGTTGTGGATCATTTTCCCCTAGTGGTTTCAAGGGGAGTCACCCCTTACAGGGTTAAGGGGGACACCATTTTCTTGTTTTTTTAAGATATCTGATGAAAATTTTCATATTTAATATTTGACATGCACCATTTATGGTGCACACCATATGTAAAGGATTATCTATGTATGTTATGTGACATATATGACACTTACCATATATTGCATGCACCCTTTTAAGTGGATTAAGAAACGCCAAGCCTAAGGCTTGGATTTTCCTTGGGAATCTAACCCTAAGGCTTGGATGATTCAAATAGGATTGAGACATGTTTTCCAGCAAACATACAAAAAATCACATTTTTGGTTTGTGCTCCCCATCATGTTAGAACGTGATTCAAGAATAAAAAAATTAGACAACAAGATGTTATAGTGCTCTTAGTTAGCTCTATATCCATATAATTTTTTTAAAATTCTTATTATGTTAATCTTTTCATCTCTAATTTCATTTATAAGTATGCCCAATTTTTGTCAAAAACCAACAAGTACTATTTTGGGCATAGATTTTGACTCATTTATTGAATTTTTGAAACAAGCTACTTTTTAAAAAACTAGGCTCCATTCTACACACTTTATTTTTTTTATATAAAAATTTAATTATTTTTCAATGATATCTAGGGGGAGAACACTCAAATTTCATGTTTTTAAGATATGTCTATTTAGAAATACATTAAAAAATTAGCTGAAAATTCAAAGATAAACTACGTGGTTTTAGCTAACTTCTCACTAGAGTGATTAAAAAAATGTAAAAATAATTAACATTTTAGGGGGGAGCACACCAGATGCTATGTTATATTTTTTCACAAAAAAAAATGACCACTTTTAGGTCCTTAATCTCCACCATTTTCAAAATAAACACGTAGTTTGGAAACTAGATTCAGAGTAATAAAAATCTCAAGTTCTTGTTGCATCTTCAAATTGAGTCTAAGTATCTTCAATTTCTTGTCGAAGTTCAGAGTTTTCTGATTTTAGAAAAAAAAAGGCACCTTATACCCCCTTTTTGGTCCCCCATCTTTGTGCACAAGTTACTTGTATGTCCATGTGTATGTATGGGTCCTCCTTTCATTTAAAAAAATCAAACACCAAAACTTGATAAACCTCTAGAATAGGATGACATATGTATTGGATCTTGAATGATACATGAGTCCCATATTGTTTAGTGTAGCTAAATGGATAAATTATAAAATGTATTCATAAGTGGATGATAAAATGAATATTTTATCATAAAGTTTTATTATGAAATGTGTGTATATATTCTTAAATGTCATTCCTATTAAAGTATCATGTTTATATTCTTTTAAAATCCTTTCTCATATTCTTAAATTTTATGTAGATCATATGTTCTATATGTTTCCAATACTATGTTTTAGATATTTCAAATGATATCTATATAGTTTGGTCTAAATTTATTCTTTCTTTTAAATTGTATAATATATGCATGCAGATAAATATATTTTCATATATCATCATGGAATCTCACAGTATCTCACAATGTCATGATTTTGAGTAGAATGTGCACTCTGGGAGTGAGTAGAATTTACATCATTCTTATCAAAATACACAAGAAAGGTGGAGGAGATATAATGATACTACTAAGAGATTGCAATGTTCTCTAGATGAGATAGACTATATGTTGGACTCTGCAAGAACCCTTCCCAGTAGGGAAAGGATAACACTTATTAGAGATGAGCTCATACATATGATTGAAATTGCTTAATCATATAATCCTTATGATGATCATAATATTGATTAATTATATGCCTCTCTTTGCATAGTGTCATGGTACAAAAAATGCAACATAATTAAAATAATAATATTTCTATTCCTAATGTGAAGAGCATGTTCCCTTACTACCAAGACCAACCAAAAGTTAGAGGATATTAGGTATATAAGTGTACACATGTAATTTTGGCTCCTTTATATATCTTAGATTGTTGACCACACATCATATGTGGCCCAAAAAGGATGATTTTCCACTATATTTCTTTTCTTGTAGGATTTTATTTGCATGATGATATAGATTATACAAATTTTTCCCCCTCTCTTGTTGGGTAGGGGAAGATGGATTTTTAGATAAATTTAGATGAGATGATGCCCCACAGTCTGCTAATAAGAAGGCATTGGTGGGTCCAAACCTTTTGGTTCTTCCAAAATGTTTTGAACTCT